>JAZDUA010000463.1:715000-1239728 GCA_038098605.1 Gryllus longicercus
TATAAGAAAATTGATACTGAAGGTAATGGTCAACTGGCTGAAGATATAATGTGAATGAGAACCCAAATTGTCATTCAGGTTATATAAATTTCTGCCAAAATCTAAAGATTTTTAAGAATCTAAATCGCCATGTGAGAAAGTTATACAGGAATAAATTTGATTTACTTAAAAAGATACTGAAGGTGTCACTTAAGTAAATGCTAATAAAATAATTACTTTTTTTGCAATGATATAAAAACATTTTGTGGTGAACCAATGGACACTTCGAAGTAAATTTGTAATACAATGTAAAAGGCAAAAAAAAAGTTAAATAATTCTGATTTCTGTGCTGTGTCAGTTTACTACTTTTACTTACTAAAATCAAAATAAGACTAAACAAAAGTTTTCAATTATTTCTAATATGGTAGTGACACAGAATCATTTATGTTTTGGTTTACAAATCTATCAAAATCCTTTTGGTTTGACTTTGGCAGATTTCTGCAATCTGTTGGAACTCCTAATGAATAATTAATGATATTAACCAGCTGTCTAAAAATCTGTAAATTTACTGTAGGAATTAGAAATGTGCAAATTAGTTTTTGCTACTTCATATCTTTGGAGATTGAATTGCCTGGAACTCTGACATTGACTACAGTTTTGGTCTTTGTCACTTTTGCAAGAATGATTATTACTTATACTTCAATTAAAACATTAAGTTGGTGGACACTTCATCAGCTGTAGTGATGTCATCCAATCAGGTGCTTGACTATCACTATAGTCTAAAATTAGGCAAAACTATCACAGCTGACAGTGTCAATGGACATAATGTTTTAATCTAAGTGAAATCTTTACATTTCATTGGAGGTTTTCGTTCTTTGCTCTTATGACATACTAATAGTAATAAAACAATTATATTAAATGAACGATTCAACTACGTAATGCAAAAAGCTTGTAATAACAGAATATATAATATTGTTTCCATACATTTTGAAGGGCATTTTTTTCTGGGGTCTCAGTACCTCCCCTTCCTCTTTAGGATCCAGTGATTGTTTGCCATTTTCTTCTGCTTCTTCTTTTTCCTCTTCTTCCTTTTGCTCTTCATTTAGTCATGTTAATGAATGTTGAATATTGAGTCTCCTAAGGCTGTTCATAAAATCCTGCCAGAAAATCTCGTTTCAATTAAATTTATTATGTTTCTTTTCAGACATGCTAGATTTGTGTGTGTTAGTAAAATGTGTCATTTCTTTTAGGCAGGAGAGATCACCCCAGATTTGTATACGTTCCATGAAGCAGTTTCACAGCTGCAGCAATTAGAGGATGAAGTTCTTGATGCTCACAAAAATGTAATGGAAGCACAAGATGGGCGCTGGAAGGATATTGATGCAAGTCTCTTTGCACTGACTCACGAAGTGGATTATGATCAGGATGGTGAGAATGGCATGCACTTGTACTTACCAAGCACTTTAAGTGTAACTTGTAAAAATGCACCTGCTTGTTTCTTGCATGAGAGTCCACTTGTTTGCAAAAAATTAGGATGTTTTAATGTGAAAAAACGGCCAAAAGATGGTTTAGATTCATTCAGTAGTCCAATTTTGAAGCAATTAAATAAAATGAATTATTCTAACATTAATAACAATGATAATAAATGTTTTAATAGTTCCAGTGAGACTTGTAATCAGGTCGGCAAGGAGCAATCTGTGCTCTATTCAATATTGTGCTCGATCATGACTTTCTGTTTCCTTCCTGTAATGTATACTGCTGTTTTTATTCTTATTTATACTTGGGATCATTAGTGTAGGTCCTTCAGAAAAGTTCCATGAAGAGTTCTTATTTTATAGTATATGAATGGGTGGCAGACAATGTCAAAAAGTGACTAAGAAGTATATTTGTGCATGGGAGGAACTAAAATGGAAAATTAAATTTTTATTCCAAACGTTTTCCTGTACAGTTTTTGTATAGAAGCATAATTGAGATTATATTTCTCACCTGTACATACTATGGCAATACTTCATTTTGTTTACTTTACTTGAAAGTATGGTGATACTATAATGATGTATGTGATTCATCAAAATTTAACACAGTCAAAATCAATAATTTTAATTTGTGCAAAAGACAATAGTATTGCCTCTATAAACTAAAGGCAATAGTAAAATCAGTGTAATTTGTTAATTGTTGAATTTGTATTCTATTTTATGAAAAATGAGAGATCTGTGACAATGAAGAAGCACATTTGGTTTTCTTCACCTTATGATTTCATAACGTTTCGTTAAAAGCTGCTCTGGAAATTACAATTGGATTGGAGGTGTACTGTTGCCTTTGCCAGCTGTTATAATTTTGATTTTTTTTTTATTATAAACATGCTTTTGAAAAGGAGTTTGGATTGAACAATTCAGGTTTCAGCCTTTGCTTATAAAAATATTTCTTCCTTGGATAAGTTTGCATCATTAGACCATAATCCAATTTAAATGTAAAGGCTTTTTATTATATATATTTACTTGTGAATGATTACAGTTTTAAATTGTAATGATATATTGTCACATTTATCAGTATCACTAGCAAATATTTTAAAACCTGGCTTAGAAAACTTTGTAAGTTATTGTATTATATTTATATGGAGAGAGTACATATATTGTGGTGTGTGTGTGTGTCAGGACATTCCAAATAAATGTGTACATTATATTCCTATTAATGGTTATACACTTCTTTCCCTACATGCAACAACAAATATTCCATCACTATTGCTTATTCCATCCTCATGACAGTTCACAAGCCAAATCTGCAGTGATAATGTTGAAATATGCTTTCCAGTATATGAATTACTTGTTTTATTAGGCTTGTTTGTTCTTACATAAGTGGTGGTCACATACATGTAAATGTAAATTTCATTTAGAGAAAAATCTTAAACAGAATGTTCATATAAGTTATTTCTATCTTTTTCTCGCTTATTTTAACAAATATCCTCCAGTATTGTAGGTAGTGTAGTAACATTCAATTTAATTTTACATATGTTGAATTTTCCAGAAGTTTAACCTAAATGTTTACTATTTGGTAATATTTTGACTGGAAACAGATTGTACAACAATAGTTTGTCATTAAAAAACAATACATTTTTTGTTGAAAATGACCTTCATTATTCAGATTATGGAACTTTTGTGTAGTTTTTCAGTTTCATAAATATTTTTTTATTTTTCATCAGTACAAATGTTCATGTTTTCAAACTTTTTAAAGTATCTGAATTTCACATTCAGAATTATTGTTTTAATTTTTTTTTAAAGAAAATAGTGATACATTATAAATCTTTTCTCTAGTAATTAACTTACCATCTCAGTGGATGGTTTTATTTTTCACTCCTGAAAAATTTGTCAGAAGACTTGTATTTTCACTGTTTTTCAAATATTTTTATTAAACAAGGCTGCATAGGTTTTGTTCTCAAACACATGGACTGAAGAGAGATTGCTAAACATTCAAAATAAAATCTGCTCGCATGTACTATTTCCCCAGAATGTCTTTGGATTTTTTACTGAACAAGCATCAGTTACATGCGCATCCAAACATTTCTTGGAGTAAGTCGGCTCTGGAGATCTTCACTATTGTTTCTCTTGCAGATCAACGTAGGATATGGTCTCGCTATCGTAAACGGCGGAAGGCTCTTGAAACACGGTTTGGTAGGGATTCCTCATGTACTAGTGAGCCTTGTTTTGTTTTGTAGGATGACTAGCCTGGGTGGTGGAACTAAAGCTGGGGATTTTAATGTGGGCTTAAATGATTATTCATTCCTTTCAGGATGTTGTTTGCCAAATATTTAAGAGTAGCTATACACAGGGCAAAATCAGGAGAATTTTAAAACTAATATCAGTAAAATGTAGCGAAAACTTGCCCAATCTGGAATAGATGGTGTGTAGCTAACTTGATGTTTGGTGACTTTGGGGAATGCTTGCTTTTTTAGTATTACACACAGAGATTGGATAGATAGTTTTGTTTCTCCATTAGGTTATATTTACTTCTGGCTGATGTATGTCAAAATTAGCTTTTGTTTGTTGCACTGCACAGCTTTAAAATAATTTTCTATAGTCAGGTTACTGATCAATAATGCTTTGGATTATAATAATATTATTATAATAATATAATAATAATAATAATAATAATAATAATAATAATAATAATAATAATAATAATATAATAGTACAACTAGCATTAATACAATGCATAATAATGTTAAACACTTTTAAGGAAATGAAGAAATCCTATTATCATCTATTTCAAGATCATGCATTGGCTCTTCCAATCCCTAATTAAGCATTGCAAATTTGTGTTATAGCACATTTAAATGTTCTGCAAATTGCACATCGCTCAAAGGGAATTCCACCACTCAGAAGTGTGTGTGTGTGCACGAGTTGGTTTTTTTGCACATCACATCTGACTGTTTACATTTTTGTAATTTCCTTCTTAATACTAATTTGAAGATGAAGGGGGTGGTTAAAGAATATAGTATAAACATTTTCTTAAACTACATTTCTTTTTTCTTTATTGGGAACAAATAAATGTACTGCTGAATTGTTTTAGCATTGTGATGTCAACAATGTATGGTGCATGTGCAGTAACAAAAGTTAACAAATTTTGAAGCTTAGGTGAAGATTTTTTGCTTTTTTCTAATTTTCTTATTTACCAATTTATCATAATCATCTGAAAATGCTTAGTAGTGTGGCGTTTGTACCTTAATTACTCTTTTTTAAACGAGACGAGCACGTCTAACAGGTGTACTATTCTATTCATTTGAACTATTTCCATCTCACTAATGCTGCATTTTTTATGTTGATGGTTTAGTTTTATCCATTACACTTCGTAGTATGACTTTCACATTCTATGAAAGAAGCTGTACTTCATACCAAAATTTATTCGGACAATATTCATGTCAATTCTTTGTATTTTCTTTTTTATTAGTTGTTTCTTTCAAATGCTTGTGAAACAATTATTGGTTGGGACAAAATTTGTGGAGCAAGAATATATCAGAATTTTCTATCTTTCATTCAAATTGAAACTGTTAATAATTGCTTTTTTAACGATTGTGTGAGTTGAAATAATTTAATTTTTAAATGCTGTATGGCTTTTAATACAAAAGTTTGTTGTTAGCTTCGTAAGTATGGTTGTAGCAATCGTCTTCTGCCATTAGTGTAGCTTAGAAAGAACTTTCACTTTGTTTCAGCATATTCGGAACAATTACGGCAACTGGTGGTAGAAAAGGAAGAGGCCTTAAGTAAGTTGCATCAAAAGATTGATGCTTTCCGCGCTCAGTTGGTGGCAGAAGAGCAAATCAGTCGAAAAATAAAGCGTCCTGGACCGACTCGGCATAATTAAAAATTCACATGTCCGGGATGTTTAGTTTAACTGTTGTATTTTTTCTCTTCTGTTGCATGCTGATTAATAAAATTTGGCCATGTCATACCATTGTATTTTATGATGAATTTTTGAAAATGCTGTTGAAAGAACCTTAGATGAAAATCATTTGTGCTGGAGCATGTTCTCCATAAAAAGTGTACAGAATATTGTGAATGGCTTTTCTATTGTGAACCAATTTTTGGTGGTAACTGTAAACATCACTCATAATTTTACTCTGTATTGGAATACTATTGTACTTGTATATATTATTATTATAATTTTCTTTTGTTTTTCTCTCGTATGTTAACTTTCAATGCTATTTTACATTTTAAAGAACATGATAGAAAAAATGCTATTTTTGGCGGAAACTGCCAAAGGGCAATGGTCATAACCATTATTTTTACTTTTTGATAATCTCTGGACTTTTAGAAGAAGAAACCAGCGATTGTGATACCTTTCTTCTCTCAAAACAATGTTTTCATATTTATTACTTGTCAATACAATTGCTTTTTAATATAAATAAAGTAATTTTCATATTTTATGTTAATGTAAATACTTCTGGGGAAGCCAACACGTTCTGTCTAGGAGGAGAGGAGAGTTGGGCAACTTAAGATTGTCATAGCTGTGATATTGTTTCCAAGAAGGTAATTTTCCCACACACTACCTTGCTGTTATTTATAAGAACTCGTGAGTGTCTCATCCATTCCGATGCATAGTTCTTCTGAAACGTGTATTCTGACAGGATACATTCACACAAGATGACATAAGAGTGTAATGGACAGCTATTGTGTATACATAGGATTATTACACGTTGTGCCAACAAAATTGGAACAAGGAAATTGTTAAAGGAGTTTTTCTGTGCAATGCATTGCTTCACAGTATTAAAATGAATATTGGTCACTATTTAAAAATAATTGCCACAAACCCATTCACCAACACAAGTGTGTTGCACTGCTCAGATTGGAGGGCTATTTATGGCAAAAGTAATAAGTTGAACACTGGAATGGGAGTATTTTTCTCGAAGAGATACCAGAAGTCATTTTTTTTTGCTAAGATGAAGGTTCTTGATTGTGGTGTGAATGTGTAGTTGATGAACCAAATTGTAATGCTTACTACAAGGTAACATTTCTACTGAGCGAACGAATGGCTCCTGGAAAAGTCTTGTTTGTTCGAAAGATGCTCAGAAGGAACAGTAGGCAGTTTCCACCAAGTGACTTCATTCGCTACCCAAGGATTTTGTGACACAAAGTTCATTTGCTACCCAAGGATTGCAATGTTGGGACAGTCTTATGGTGATTTAAATCCCCCATGATGAAACAACCATAAATTAGTTTTACATGTAATCAGGGAAAATTATTAAGACATTTTTATTATTTTATTAAAAATATTGTTTTAATTTTATTTAGTAAATAATTACTAATGAAAACATCCACTACCTTGTACATTTTGAAATGAAGATAGTCTCCTCTAAAAGACTTACCAATTTGACTGAAATTAGTAAATGCACCAAAACTTGAAAGAGAGATTTGAAAACGGTTGACATTCATTGTAAATTCACAATAGTATTGAGTGTCTGGTGCATATTGATGGTAAATCTATTTTATTCGCCACATATATTAACCAAGTGACAGTCTTGGTTAAAAATGTGGTTCAATCATAGTTTCTAATTTCATTTTGCATTATGCCTTGCATATTGGATTGTGTTCTAAACCTTGCAACAGCGAGAGAAGTAGTGCAAGTAGGGAATGGCACATTCGTAGCAATTTGTCCATTGTATCATTGAGTGAGCGAGCAAGTATGCCTGTGTCCACTTCTGCCAACTAATCTTGCCCGAACAACCACAATCGGACAGTTTTTTCTGCCAAACTGAGTAAAAATGGGGGGGGGGGGGTATTCCTTCACTCAGTGGAAACGCACCTTTCTGTGCATGTTACTTGCCTTTTACCTGAAGTATATATGTAGACAGAATTCTACAACTTTCTAATCTGTATCTGTTACATGCCAACCAATGAAATAAATCCTGCATCAATTTCTGTTAAATCTCCTCTCGTTTGCTGAGAATGGTACCCAAAACTTGCAAGAAATCACTGTTCAAGTAATTGACATATGTTGAATATTACAATTTGCACATGGTCATTTTCTTTCCCGTTTCCAGGTAGTTTTTTTTTTAAATAAATTTGTTACAAAACAATAAACATGAATATTGAAATGTTTTTGAACAATGTTATATATTAAACTGAGGTACAAAAAAAAAAAAAAACTTTGAAGTATATACACATTTTTTAACACTGCTTTTAAAAGGCTAAAATTGTTCTGAATATTCTTAGAATGAATTTTACCTTGCATTAATAGTAGCTAATTGAAAATGGATAGAAAATTGCGCTCAGAATTGTCATTGTAACAACTTCGACATGTCATTTGGTGTCTTAAACTTAGCTGTGGTTCAAATATTATTGAACAATCGTGCCTGGTAACGGTTTCTTTGAATAAAATAAAATTTTCTTGTATTTTCTGAATTGAATGAAACAGACTAAATGTAGAAAATGGTGTGGTTAAGTTTTAAACAATATTATTCATAAATATTTAATTACTGTACTTGTGAAGTTTAGATATGTCTTAAGTTCCTGCGATAAAATGGATAAGCAAAAATATACCCATTTTTTAGACTCGATAATGGTGTCAAAATCTTTGAATTATAGAAACTCATCTCGTTTTTGAGAAAAGTCTGAAAAGATGTTCAGTGGACATTCCAACTCAGGAAAACTTGTTTAATAATGGCCTTCCAGTGTATTGACAGTCACGAAGTATCTTGACACACATCTGCCGCCGCCGCCGCCCCCCCCCCCCCTCCAACTGTTCCATATGTTCATTAGAGCACTGAATCCAACCAAAAAGGTTGAAACTTTGAAGGAGGTCATCTTCAGCAAAGAAATTGCAAAATAAAACCATAAAAATTCACACTTTTTTCAATTTATCTCTTGCATCTCTGAATCGTTTAATTGAAACAGCCACTTTTCACAAAATTAAAGTTAAAATGTCCTTCAAAATGTATAAATTAACTTTAATTTTCTGAAAAATCAGTGAAGGCCTTGGAGCACACCAGAAAAACGCGAATTTTCAGCTGTGGCTAAAACAGGGAAAATTGCTCTTTCCTAATGGCGCTCTATTTTAACTGTATAAAACAGTAAAAATATATATGTATTTTTTTAAATACAAATAGAGAGGAGACCATAAGTTGTGTGCTATGCATTGTGTTCAAATATTTGTACCAACAATATTTTGTCAAATGTGCCAAATTATGAAGTAAAATATTAAAAATAGAGGACACAAATTTTGAACCAGAGAATCAAATTGCATCGGTGATGGCACCAATGAGTTTTTTTAATGAATTAATTGCATTGTTTAAAAAGTCTGGAAAATATTTTACCTATTATCTGCCCTGAAACATTGAAATTTGTTCTGAAGAAAAATTTTATAATGTAATGTAATTATTTATTTTGTAATTAATAGTCAATTGCCCTAAATTACTACATACTTATTTTCCTATTTCCAATTATTAAACATATATTTATTAATTAGTCAAATACAAATTACTGAAATATCATTTTCTGGTGTAGAGCATCATGTTTTAGCAGCTTTGGGTCTTAGGTCATTTTCATTCTGATACAAAAACTAGATTCTTAACTAGAAAAAAAATTGTATAGTATCAGAAAATGCTTTTAAAAAAGTTGATTTTTAGTTGTGTCGTATGAAAAGAAGGCATAACAGATTAGTGGTATTGTGAAGTACTAATGTTTGCTGTCACTGATAAAGTTTCTTATTTTTTAATCTTTCGTTCTGGATCTGTAATCTCCAGGCTGTGGAGAGTTGTCTGGGCTGCTCAACTTGGAATAGTGTAGATGGTGTTCCTCCCCTGGGGAAAAAAAAAAAGAAAAAAAGAAAAAGAAAAAAAATTACTGTGAAAATATGAATAGTGAGTTTGCTATTCAATGATAACCCAGTAAAATATTGTTTGAACTGTCATGTCATTTCAGTTGCTTTAAACATAGGTTTGCATCTGGGGGTTTGCCTTGGTTTCCTTCATCTTGGAGGTTGAATGTCTTCAGTGAAGACAAAAGTTTTGTGCAGAAGAGTCCTGCATCATCAACTTCCCTGGCAGTCTTACTTGTTTTTACAGGAAGTAGCTTCGGTGAAGTGATGATAATTAGATCTAATTTTGTATTGAAACAAAAAATTAAACCAGTAATTTAATATCCTCTTTTACATGTAACTTTCTATGCTTGAAAATGGATGAACTAGCATTTATTTTTATTATGAACTTGCAAAGGAACTTCACATTGGAATACCCTACTTCATAGGAACTTCACTTTTGTTTCATTAGTTCCAAGTGGAGGAACCGCATATAGCCGGCAAGACTCTTTTCTGCTACACTTCGAGGATGGTACGGGGATTGAGAGATTTTCCCTTTCCCAGGGTTTAAGAAATGTTTATTAGAGTAGAAATTTCAAGACCTATCATTATGAATGAAAGATCTATATCTTCCCCTACCACAGTACTCCAATTAGCTGAAGCCAGGGATATAGCCTTTCGCATTATGCTGTGTGTGTGTGTACCTGCCTCTGCTTACATCTTGCTTGCAGACAATCCTGGCAATTCTGGCCAGAAGCATACTTATCTGGCAACATATCATGGTAAGGTTTTTAAAAAAACATTTGTTTCCTTAATGGTCAATTAAGTCGTCATTGGTTGATCACACATGGATATTTTGTTTCCACATAAGCATATTGGTGATTGGTTAATGTTGTAACTTATAATAGAGAAGACAAAAGGAAATCCCATTGTTTCAAAAAACCAAATCCTATGTTAGTGATTGGATGGAATTGGTGGTTCTTTACCACCATGTTATTGTTAAGAGATGCACTATTTCTTTTTAACCTTAAGTTTACATTTTGGAATTGTATCTAAGAAATTAGCTGGTTCAATATTTTTATTTCTTAACTACAATTTCATCTTTAATTTTATTCTTCCTTTCATGTCATAATTTTGCACATATTGACAAAACGTTTTGTTGGTACCAATATTTTATGAATATAATGTATTGTACAGAACGTATTTTTTTCTTTTCTTGTAGCTATCATATTTTGATTACTTAATGCTGGGCTTTACAGATACTTTGCACGAGATAAACATGCCTCTCCTGATTCTATGAGTATCAGTTTTGATTCAATGCCAATAATTCATTCACAA
Source organism: Gryllus longicercus (assembly GCA_038098605.1). Taxonomy (NCBI): domain Eukaryota; kingdom Metazoa; phylum Arthropoda; class Insecta; order Orthoptera; family Gryllidae; genus Gryllus; species Gryllus longicercus. The sequence continues at coordinate 725,603 of JAZDUA010000463.1, forward strand.
TAGATTTCAAACATTATACGGATAAAGTAGAGCACTGGAGAGAGCTACTTTCCCTGTTTTAGCCAAAAAGTCAATTTTACAGCTTGAAGTTAATATATGGATTTTTTTTTCCTCTCCTTTCTTTCACTTTCATTTTTTAAGTAATGTCTGTTTTAACAAAACGATTATTTCAGAGATAAAAGTGATAAACTGGAGGGGGTAATTTTTTAGAGTTTTTTGCAATTTCTTCTGTGAAGTCAATTTTTTTCAAGATGGCACACATAAAATTCGAATTCATCACCCCCAGAACCATTTAAAAACACTTCATGAATTTTTGCCTGGATCGGGCTTATTTGAGCACCAGATGTCTTCACTAGAAGTATTTAATGAGACAATTCTGTGAATGGAAATTATGTCCAACAGTTTCAAATTGTAATGTATTAAGTATACGAGTATACAATACTCTAGTGATATTTTCATGTGAAGAAGTTTTATTTGTGCTTTGCAAGTTCATAATAAAAATAAATTTAATCATTACAGTTAGCTAGCTCATCCATTTTTAGGCAAAGAATGTTACATGTAAAAGTGTCCATTAAAATACTGCTTTAATTTTGTGTTTCATTACAAAATTAAATCTAATTATCGTTAATCAGATGAATTAAGTCATAACAATTGCCGATAAGAGTCAGTTTTACACAGCATTTCACCAATATAGTTGTAGCATTGAAATCTGATATAAGTATCTATTGTACTCGACTTACTGGCAGTGCTAAATACCACTGCAGTTTGCTATTGATGAATTAAGACCCACTCCATTATTATTTTTTAGAAAATAACAATTTATTGTTATTTTCTGAAATGATTTAAATTTATTAGTCTTCTTTTAAACCTAATAATTTCCATCATACATCAAACAATTCTCTCTTGTTTGTCTTTCTTGACAAAGAATTTTACACAAGTCTATTACAACATGTGGCTTGCACAAGTCTATTCTACAAAACCATCGAAAACATGTTTTTCTAGAATATAAACAAAATCTTCTAGAGGGTGCCAGCTAAGAATTATGGCAACCAAATTGTCATGATGATAGGAATCAAGTAAGCTATCGATCACTTCTCTAGGTGCTGTAAGTCGCCCTGCTTTTTAGTTGCCTTGAAAAAACAAACATGCGTTTTTAGAGACATTTCTTAGAATCTGTATGGATCAGCCAAAATGAAAATGATGTATCCAACAGGAGACGTCATATCAAATGATTTCTTGTTTGTCTCAATTGATGAACCAGAAGGGGTCTAACAATGAGTGATGAATGCACGTTCGCAGGCAGCCAGGCAGGTTGTATAATGCATTAATTTACATGTGTATTTAAAAAAAAGATTTAATGTGCCTGTAACAAGAAATATTCTTCAGCTTCGGGGTCAATAACCCCCATCTCTGTTTGAAACTCGCTGAAGTGCACACTACCTATGATTGATGAATTGCAGCCTCTTATTGGCCAGTTGAGAGACTTTTGAGATACAATGCTACAACAATGCTCCCCCCCCCCCTGAATTAACCAAAAATATAAATTTCTCAGTTTCAAATTAACAAGACCCCTAAGTGAAGTGACAATAAAAATTAGCTTTTAAAAAAGTACAAAACTTTTTAATTATAAGGTAATGTTTTTGATTGGTAAATTCGCACAATAATCTTTTTTTTTTTTTTTTTTTTTTTTTTTAATGGATTTACTTTCCTGAGTTACAAAGGTTTTCTTGAATTTTGTGTCAATTTATTTGTGTAAATTGTGATGAACCGTAATTGACAAGTTGTTCAGATATTATGACGTCAAAATCAATTTAATTGTTGAAAGCCAATTTCGGATAGCTCTGCTCTCAGAGGTGGATTAATACACGGTCTAAGCACATGCTTAGGGTACCTGATGGTTTGAAGCCCCAAAACATTTTTTAAAAATTCATTATTTTGTAGATATTGCAAGTAGTATATTATTTTCTAAATATGTGGAAAATAATAAAACTTTGACTACAAGAAATGTAATCTACTGGTGCAACAACAGCATATTTTTTCACATTATTTCTACCTTTGGCTAATTTTTGAAATTCTAGAAAGTTCAATTAAAATGAGACCTGGATCACATTATAACATTGTACTAAATCTTTTTTAAGATGTTTATTTTTTTAAACATTGTATTTAAGACAAAATCTCTTAGAATTTGTAGTTTTGTAAAACAAGGATTCTAACTACTCGTTTTAGAGGATGTAATTTACTGCATTTAGGAACAAGATTTATCCACTTTTTCATTAGTAGGACCCAGCAATAAGGGTGTTTCTGGCGAAAATTTGCAGTTTTCCACAGTTACAATTATTTCTCTTGTTCCAAAGTTAGGGCAAGCAAGATTTAAAAAAAATAATCATGTTTTAAGTTAGAGGTAATGCTAAAAAAACAATTGCTACACACAGACAAAAATTCTTTTATATTACATTTGTATGTACGTAAATGATGTTTATATGTCCAGTATAATATGCAAAGGAAAAGATAACTATTTTCCCACCTTTTATAAGAAATTGTTAACCAAATGGGTTCCTCTTCTGAGTACCTCCACACACTGCATGCATAGGTGGTCAGAAACTAGCAAATAATCAAATTTGTGTATTTTAACTAACATGCCAGGAGGCCCTTAATGTCTAGTTTATAATAAAGTACAGTTCAGGGACTGGCTATTCCAAGGCGAGATCCAGTTTAAAACTATTTTCACTTTAAAACCATGATTAACACAGTGAGTAATGTTTGCATGGGGTCCAGCTAGTTGTATTAATTATTCTAATAATAATTTTAAAAATTACAAAGATTCTGATATTACTTTCCATGCTTAATTTGATTACATATGTTTAATATTTTAAAATTATTAAGGGGGCCCAATGTTCATGTTTAGAGCCCCTATTAATCCAGTCCTGTTTGCAATCGGTGGTGGTAAGAAGGCGTCTGTGCCACTGCCTTTTAATGTTTCCCCCTTCCTTTTTTTCCCCTCCAAAAGTCATTGAACAGATCTGGGAGCGAATCTGATTTATTAAGGATATGAAGTTTGTACAAACCACTGCTTAAAGGTGATCTGTTTAACTGAGAGAATAATATTTCATGAAATTAGATATGGAATAATCCATTTTTTTAATAATCAAATTCAGTAAATTACAGTATTATTTATGTCTTGGAAGTTTGTCTTAATATTTAGAAAAGTATTCTTCTCATCAACAATATTTGTTTACTGTTATCGCTAACATTAAATTTATTTCTGAATATTTTTACGTATGTATAATTAAAATTATAATAATTACTTTCAGTTTTCTTACAAAGGTAAGCTGTATCTGCCCCAAATTGTCAAATTTCAGCATGTTGAAATGGTCAGTTTGTCCTTGTGGTCTTGTAAATTTGTTTTTATTTCTTTCCTTCTTTCTTCTTATTGGCTCTGAAAGATCAGGTTTGTGGTTCATGGTCCACACAATGTTTGTGGTTCACAGCGTTCCATACAATTATGATGGTAGTACGTGTTTGTTAGAAATACTGCAAGCAAGTCTGCAACATTTAGTATCACTAGTTAAACTCCAGGTGTGTTCATTGTTTTTCAGATAATGTGTGGTAAGTATTGTAGTAGGTAGGCCTGAGAACTATGGTTGGTGAATGTTGGGTATGCCATTCCTCTTCATTTTTGCAGGCATGTTTTCAAACTCTTTTGGAAATTCCCTGACTTGTTTGCAATTTGAATGTGACTATATTGAATACTGTTGTAGTGAAATGTACTCTTAAATTGTAAGTATAGCACAATTCTTTGTGATTTCAGCCCACAATGGTAGAAAGACTATTAATGGTCAGTGAGAGAAATGGTCTTGGTGAGGAATCAGTCAAATCAATTTCACTTGTAAAATTTAATTTGAAATATTTGACAAACAGGCAGTTTTATGCATATTTTATTAAAAAAAAAAAAGATCTGGTATCAGAAAAATATACACGGAATAAAACAAAAATTGGGAATGTTCAATTGAGTGGTGCACTGGTTGAATGATTGATTGTATTGTTGGCTGAAATGTCAGATAATAAATGTCTATTTGGATTTTAAATTGGTTGGCATCAGAATAACAGAACAACATAATTGACAGGTTTTCATCATAGGTTTATTAACCTGGAAATCTTTTAATGATAGTGATTATCAGTTATATTAGCTGTGACCAAGGAAGATTGTATTATTGTATAATGTTAACAAAGATAACTAGTTCTGCTTATTCTGAGTCTCTCAACTACTCTTTATAAAACTTTCCATAATACAAGAAAATTCTACTAACTTTGGTACACCTTTTCTCTGATGACAATGCATATTGTTTATTTATCTAAAGTAGAAAAATAATTTTGGAGAAAACTGTGATTTACTGCAAAGAACATTTCATCTTAGTAATTGGCTGTCGTGTACTCTTCTTCCTGCCATAATACACATTTTCAAGAAGTTATCATCATATTTAATGGTGATTTTATCGGCATCTGTTGGAATTTGATCTGTGTTGTGTTTCTTTTCAGAGAGACGGGAACATTCTGTAAGTTTAACTTGTAATTGCATTTTTTTTTTTTTAATTGGTATACAAGTAATACTAATGTTAATTTTCAGTTAATTCATGCTAATCTTGCCAATTAAACAAAGTGAAGCACACTAACATGTTTTCAAGTGAATGGCCCATGTACATTTCATGCAATATTTCACATTTCCTACAATGATAGCATAAGTAGCAAAAAAATTGATCACTTCCGAGAAGGTATTGATACAGATAAGTTATGAATATGTGAGACTTTGTGAAAATGTTGGTTTCACAATGTCTGATTAATTTGTTTGCATATGTGGAAATCTAATAAGGGACATAGCGTTTTTAATTATGACAATTTATTGAATGTCCGTAGAAGAAAAATAGTAGAAAAGTGTATGTTGCATAACTTTTGTACAGCGTCCATAAATTTAGCTGAATACTTGTATGAGAAGTCAGTTTATATAGCTTGTTACTTGTTCTTAAGTTTATGAATAAATATCAACATATTGGAATGATATTATAAAATATTAGTTCCCACAATAGATAAATGAAGGGGACCTTTTTGACTTGTATTTCCTCACTACTACATAATCATACAGTACTTACTCAGGAATCAACAGAATAATGTACATGTAGTTTAATATTATAATTACATTTGCAACATTGAGTGCACTGCTTATTAATTGTGTCTGTTCAAGGATGTAAGATTAAGTTTGTAAATAGCATTTGGTTTCATAATGATTCGAGTAAGTTAATTAATAAAAGTGTAAACATATTTCAAAAGGACATGTGGTTTATGTGACCCAGAGTGAATCAGGCTTGTAACTTGCGTAAGTCCAGTGTTTATATAACATGAAGGTAGGATGGTTAATTTAAAGTAGTACTAAGTCTAATGGTACATGCTCTGTATCAGAGCTTCAAAGTAATTTCTTGAGTTAACTACTAAAAATGTTTAATGAGCATTTACATACATTACTTTTGTTTGTTTTTTTAGGCCTGAATATGTGGTGTATTGTTTAACTTATAAACTGTTTGAACACCTTAAATAATGTGTAAGTTTATTGAAACATCATACATCCTCTCCTCTGTTCTTTCCTTGAACTAGGCTTACTAAATTGAATTCAATTTATAATTCAAAGCAATTATGTTCAATCAGATAAAAAAATTTCAGAAAAATATATTAATAACTCTCATGTAAGGAAATGAGGCCAAGAGAAGGATTTTCCAAGTGCAGTGTAAATTAAATAATTTGAATCTTTGTTATAATATTCCTAGGTTTGCAAATTATCTGATTTAGTATGCAGCAAGTTGCCAAAAATTCAGGAACATCACACAGACTTCGTCAATTTGATATAGGTAGTTTGTGCATGAAATGGGCATTTAACTCCCAAAACATTGAAACTGTTTTGTGTGAATAAGGGTGCATGGGTTGTTATATTTTATAATTCTATGATAATATGATAAAAATGTGCTACACAATGACACAGTCCCATATTAATTTTCTATTTCCTTTGGTCTCGGTTAGCAATACGAACTTGCAACATAGATATTCTTGAAATAATTATAAACGTTGTCATTGCCAACAATAGTAATACTGTCCTCCCACACCCCTTAATAACACTCAAATAAAACAGTTATGTGTCAAAGCTGACACTAACATCAATTTTCATAATATTTCCGTCGCGGTTTATAATTATTTCATGAAAATTGCCAACGATAACGCACCACAACACCTATATAGATATTCTTGCCAGCTGCCATCTATCGCTGCCCAAAATACATTAATACATTTTTTTTTTTAATTCTTAATTTTTCGGTTTCCTAATAGTATAACAGAAATACTATTTTTAAAATGTTTAAGAACAGTAAAACTTCCACCTAAATGGCAATTTTCTTTGAAAAATTTGGAGCCGTTTTTAAGAAAATGGCTCTTAAACACTACTGTAAATTTAAAATATGAACCTCTTTTTCACAGGAAGATTTTGAGTTTTCAGAAAGCTTTATTAGACTAATTTGGATCACATTAATTTACAAATACAATTCTGTTCACAAATTGCTGGAAAAGTGCATATTAGCAGTGTGAGAGATTTTTCAAATAAATTACATTTGTGTAATTTTTGAAAAAACAAAAGTACCCCAAAATGAACTTTACAAATTATCAAAGAGTGCTATGAGCACTATCTCTTCGAAAAGTTGGAAGAAAAAATTGGAGCCATTTTTAAGAAAATGGTATTTGAGCGTTTTTGAAAATGCTGACTTTTGAGCTTGTTTTCACAATAAACGGTTGAGTTTCGAGAAACTATGGGAAATTATTTAAAGCAAATGTACTTATAACTATGTGACCAAATTTTCGCTAATACAAATATTAACGACGTGAGAGACAAGTCAAAAAAATTACATTTTTCAAAAAAACAAAAGAATAGAGCAGTATGGCGTATATATCATCTCAGAGTACATTTTGCACTACCCCTATCGAAAGTTTAAAGGAAAAATGTGGAGTCTTTTTGAGAAAATCATGTTTTTGTAATTTTTTTAAATTGCACATATTGCTCGCAATATTGGGCAAAAACTACTAAAATTTTCAAAACGTACATGACCCTAATGAAAGAATTAATTACAGACGACAAATTTAATTTGAAAAAAAAACAAAACATCTACCTTCAAGTTTGTAGTTGTAAGACGACGCCGAAATTTTTTATTTTCGGAAATTCAGAGTGAAAATTGGACCTATGCCAACTTTATAAGTGTATTTTGCTATATTCTTACAAGAAATTTAAAGAAAAATTTTGAAAATGTCCTGGAGGCTTCATCTTAAGTACTCTCAAATTTCAATGAAAGCTTTTCAAAATCTTAAAGCTTTAACTCGAGCTAGTTGGACAGGGATTTCTTCAATTTGGAAAAAAAAATTAAGCATGTTGTAGGCACTTATGGTGTTGACTGACGGACGTTTTGAAAATAACCACTTTTTCGGTTATTTTCAGGGGACCCCAAACCGGTGAAATGTCGAAATCGAGTATTGCATAACTTTATGCTGTATTACATAACTTTCCCTCTACTACGTATATTACTCCGTATATACACTATGTGCTCAAATCCGGAGTCAAAAGTATCCGGACATGGCTGAAAATGACTTAACAGTTCGTGGTAATCGGTAATGCTGCAATTACCGATTACACTCCATCGGTAATCCTGCAATTCAATAGGGTGTTGGCTCACCCTCAGCCTTGATGACAGCTTCCACTCTTGCAGGCATACTTCGTACTTTCAATCAGGTGCTGGAAGGTTTCTTGGAATGGCAGGCCATTCTTCTCGGACTGCTGCACTGAGAAGAGGTATTGATGTAGGTCGGTGAGGTCTGACACGAAGTTATTACTACTAGTACAAATTATATTACTTTGTATCTACAGGCGTACAACAAAGAGAGCAATAGATTATATTATATTCTAAAAAAATTGATGATAACACTAATCGAAGTCAGCAATCGCTCTTTTGAATGCATTGTTGTATTTGGAGATTTTAACATTGATTTCCTTGTCGAATCTTTGCGAGAAAGAGCAGTTTCTCAACTTAATTCAGTCTTTCAGTTTAGATATTACAATAAATGTACCTACACGGATCACACTAAATTCAAAGAAGGCTATCGATCAAATAACAAAACCACTACTCTATTTGAAATTGAAACAAGATTTATTTAGTGTATCGTTCGACCCTCTTCCCACCCCGACAAATCTCTTGAAGGTGTTTTTTTTAAGCAACATTTGATAAACTAGACATTTTTGTTCCCGAGTTATAGAAAACTTATTTGCAACGGTAAACGAACTGCATACTGTTTGACTTTTCTGCATTGCTAACAAAATAGTAACTCACTCTTAGCTCTACTCGTACTACTGCAAGCAAAAGTTCAACACAACGTTCGCATAGTGAAGCTACATTTATGCCCAGAAGCAAAACAAGGGGCCATCTCAGTATTTGCTCAATGTATCAGGGAAGATGGGCAAAAACCTGATCGTATGAGAGTTATTGACCCGGAAGTTGTACATTATTTGTTACAAGCATAATAAGTCAAAATATACAATACAAATGTAAACTAATTTACCATATATCACTGTTCTGTTAAAATAAACATTTTTTTCTTTTTAATCACTATATCTCTAATTGTTTAGAAACAGTTATGCAGCAGAAATTATTATACTTTTAACTTAAATTTGTGTACTGACTTTATTAGTTTAATGTCATTGGCAATGGGTTGTAAAATAACGTGAAGTTCCCCCTCCCCCCCCCCCCCACAATAACTGGCGAGTAAAATTATACATTCCCGACCGTCCAGACTAACTCTTTGATCCAGAGGAGGGGCGCGTTGACCAATCACTACAGTCAGAACCTTAGTGAGTATGTAGATTGCGCAAAATACCATGGGAGCGGGAAAGACGCTTTTCCTGGGGGCGGGGCCTCGATTGTTTACGTATGACGTGGAAATATTGTCATCTTTCCCTGCCGATGGAGAGATTTTGCCTGCGTGTATGCTATAACAAAAAATATTTCTGAGTGGGGTCGGTAGACCAGATTCAGCATTTTAGCAACAATTATATCTTTTAGCAATCTATTTCTAACTCTGTCAAACTGTTATATTAAAATGTTCATCTTATGCACAATTTACGGATCCTTTCTGGCCGTTCTAGCGCATATTTCGAATTTGTTTATAAAATTCTAAATTGTTCATTCACGTATTTGGGCTCTAGGACATCAGGAGGCTCCCCTCTTTAGATTGTAATAGTTGGAAATTGTTTATAAATTTGCAAATGTTGCCATTTGTATTGTCTTTATCCCCTTTAAACACAACACAAAATTCCGCAATCTGATCCGTTTTCGAGATATTTAATTGTTTTTTAGAACTTAGCATCTCATAATTACCCCCATTTTTTGTACCCATTCCATTCGTTCTCCGCATACAGGTATACTGAAAAGAGAGGTTTGTGTTATTACTTCATTCTCCCGTTATTGTACATTACTGTGTATTACAATAAAGGAGTATGGGCTATGACATTTCTCAAATCATTTTATGCTCTTTTTACTTCCCGGTGCGTGGTAACTCACTAAGTTAGTGTTGTCACAGGTTGTGTCGTGAGCACGTAAGTTCGATTCCCAGTGTTCCTTTCATTTTTTTCTCAATATTAATTAGCAACGTGCAGTTCTTTTAATACTATTTTGTTAACATCCACTTGCTGAGGATTTTTAATTATTTATGTAGCTCTTAAAAGGGCCGTTTTCTCTCTTCAGTAAGAGTAACAAAGCCATCGTTCTCTATCACGGCTTGCAAATCTACGAGGAAGAGAAGCAACCAACGTAGCTAGATAGTTGGGACAATGGGCTATCTCCTCACATGCATTAATCACGTCCCAGAGAGCATCTGTTGTGGAAAGGTGTGAATCTGCCATGACATGCTTCGTCTCGGCCTTCATATTTTCAATTGAATTCAGGTCAGCTTCACGAGGAGGCTAGTCCAGAACCTGTACTTCCTTTTTTTGTTAGGCAACACCTCCCTCCGTTAAGATTGAGTGCGGTTGTTTGTGAGGTCCCGCCTGCGACGTTTCGTCATGATAAGGAACGCTGGGAATCGAACCTAAGTGCTCACGACACAACCTGCAAAACCACTAACTCAGTGAGCTACTACGCACCTGGAAGTAAAAACGGTAAAATGATTTGAGAAATTTCGTAGCCCACACTTCTTTATTGTAATACACGGTACTGTACAGTAACGGGAGAATGCAATTATAAATAATGAATATTATTTCTGAGTTATTTTGTTTCAACTCTATATTTCAGAGTTTTGTTACGTATACTAGCTTAAATAATATAAATACTGGGTTTCCCACCATCTATTGACAACCTTCATAACTTTTAAATGGTTTGCGATATCGAAATGCAGTTTTGCCCGACTGAAGCATGAGACAAGGAATGTGCCCCGAGATATTGTTCGCAGTGTTTTTAGTTTTGAAGAAATTCATTCATCTTTGTTTTTTTTTTAAATAGAAGTTTATAGGTTTTTCACCTTAAATAAATAGAACATAAATTAGGAATAAAACTATTCTTCATTTTTTAATATTTTGGAAGAAATGTAGAGTAAAAAACCTTCAATTGATGTAAAAAGTAATCGTAAACCGAAGATCTGGCTTAAAGACCAAGGGCCCATAGGCAACAGACTAGAGCCCTTCCCATTTAATATTGAACAAAAAATAAAGTCAAAATATTTAATATTTGGCCTAATATTATTATTATCATTAACTAGGAATGTTTGGTTAATTGGGCTGGAATTTTTCTTATTTATGGTATTTGTTTGTTAGTCACATTTTTATTACATAATAATATGAAGCCACAGGCAAGAAACATAAATACAAATTATCGATTTTCAAGCTTTCAGTAAATTTTTTGCGATGCAGAAAAGTAGTTGACTTAAAAATGGTTCACTTAACCGTAGTATGTAATTAAGTGAGCCACCTACAATTGTTGCGTGAACCAGTAAGAGCATGTTTAACACGAGTACATTATGAAGAAACATTCCAAAATACACAAGACATTATTTACAGAGAAACATTTTATAACAAAATCAGACATTTTACCATCAACTTTTCTTAAGATGATTTGTCAATCCTTATATATGGAGTTTTGCATTTTTGCATGCAAGATCCCTTATAATATCGGTAGTTATACCACAGTAAAAAATGATAGCAATTTTTATCTTCATTCCTCTAACGAGTAAATTTTCTTCTTCATTTGAAAAAAAATTAAATGCTCGCTTCTGGAACTAAAATCAACACTTTATACACCCATATTGAATTTTGTAAATATTGCTCTTTGGTTACCTGAATCCTTGTGAATTTGGCGATGTTCCTCGCTGGAACGTGAGACCTGGCGTCGCCCTGCACGTCGGCTTTCGGCGGTTTTCCTCTATTGCACTGTTTCACGCTTTTTAATAATACCACATATCTTCTGGAGTCGTAGGTATTGTCTCATAAACAACGTTTTTCACTTTCATCACAAAAAACTGTGAAAATTGTGAAATCTGGTGAAAGTGTAGACCAATTGAACGCGTCTCCCTGCCGTAACAATTGGTGTGAATATTCTTTGTTCAAAATTCTTCTTGACTTATTGGTAAAAGTGCGGGGTAATAGTCGTGCTGAAAATATATTTCAGGAAAATAATTTGTACAAAATACATTTTATTTACTTTTTATAAATTTTTTACATTAGTGAACTCAGAAAAAAGTAGATTAACAGTAAAGAACGTTAGAAACTTACTGCCAATCTGTGATCCGATTAATTATCTCGAGATATTTTTTTAAAATTCATTATAAGTCTCATCAACATCTAGGTCATTGGCGATTAAATAAATACAATATTTTACATAAACAATATTAAGTTTTTACAATATGGATGTTACATTTCAATGATGATTATGGATGCAAAATCATAAAACATAAACCTTAAAATTACATCAATGATAATTATTACAGAAAGGAGTAAGATATTGCATTATTCTAATACAGTTAATTATTGCCCCACCTATTTGAGATATTATTGTAAAACATCTTAAACGTTTGAATTCTTTCCCTTCTACTTGAATTTTTTTAAAATGCAGGCTCGTTTCTGTCGCCTTTACAAATCAAGGTCAATGTTTCTTAAGTCTGAAAATGGCGTTTATTATTTTCTTTCGTATGCTGTCAGTTTCTTACATCGTTGTTTTTGACGACTGATTCTTTTAACATTGATGTACGTTCCTATGCACTTCCTGCCAAGATCACGATTACAGTATTCACGCATCCATCCCACCGCGCTCTTTCCATTTCAGCCCAAAAGTCTCGGACTCGCGAAGGCCAAGTGTTCCAAGGGCCATTATTGCACGGGTTTCTCAAACGAAAAAATTCCTTTACAAACAACTGTTCATAATTTTAAATTAAACGTGAAAATGTTTGTTACTCCATATTTCTTTACGTTATTAACAACTAAGATGTCATTTTATTTCTCTTCAAATAATCAATTCATTTCAGTTACAAATTCTACGGGTTCTATTAAAAAATCAAATATTGTTCAATTTTAAGGAGTATCTCTGCTGCATAATAGTTGCCTCGTGTATTAAATGTTAAAATGAACTACATTCAAACTAATTATTAATTATTAATAAAAATCGAAAATGAAAATATAAACTCCAAAATGTCTCACCAGGATGTTTCGACATTATTCCTTCGATCGCACCACGATTTTCGGCAGCTGTCTTAATTACTAACTAGTACATATTTTCTGCAATTTTGAAGGTAACAGTGAAATCGGTGGAATTGTAAGTATCTCCCGATGAGCACAAACAAGGACTTCAAAAAGTTAAAGAAAACAAAAATTCGATAAAAATATACTTGATACAAATGTTTAATTATTAATAATACGCTATTTCCACCATTGTTCCGGACTTGAACATTGCAAAATAACAATGTTGATAAGAGATTCAAATTGATTGCTTAATGTCTAGTTTAATTGTTACTAAAATGATAAATATACACTTGGTCTTTGAATTTTATTGAAATGGTTTCCTAGGAGTCGTCTATCGATTCGAGAAATACACTATTATGCAAATTTTATAAACATACAATTGCAAATATGATAGTTTCTCTTACTGACAAAATCTATAGTAAACTGGACATTTAATAAAGTTTATGAATTATGTATGAAAAGTAACACTGAAATTAAAATGTCAATGAGAAAGTAATTGGTCTAAAATGAATGTTATTTTATCTCATATCAACGTATTTTTGTCAAAAAAGGAGTGTGTTAAAACTGGTGAAGTGAATGCGTTTATACAATAATTTCAATGAACTTACTTTCATGCTCATAAAATTGTTTCATTCAACGTATTTTTATTCGAAAAATATTTCCACATCTGAACTAGAGACGTCCTCCATTTTCTACTAGATAATTTCTCTTGGCCACACCCCCTCCGTTAGGATTGATTTCGGTGGTTTGTGGGGGCTTCGCCTGCGACGTTTCGTCATGATAAGGACTGCCCAAGCCGTGCAAAAGCTGAACTTTGCCGCAGACGGCCGCCATCAATTTCGTTTCAAGATCCGTGCCATTAATTCATATAGTAGGTGCTCATTTACAATTTATTCACTTTAAAGGTTTTTAATAAAAGAAATTGCACTAGAAAACTATTCCAAGAGCGTTTGTAAGATTTATCCAACAGTCTGTGCTGCGTAAACAAAGATGATCTTCGTTTCGCTAATCAATGAGTCGACTTTCACAACCCCGTGTTGTAAACATCATTTCTGAAGAACATTGCCAATGCACTCCCTGCCAATAACAGTCTCCTAAAGCGACAAGAGAAATACTAAATGCCATTTCTTAGATCCTGCGATCCGTTAACAGACATCTACCGAATCTCATATCTACTAGACAGTGGCGGATCCAGGGGGGCGTGCCCCCAAAAGGTCTAGTTTTTGTTTATTTGGCAAAATTGATTTAAATATTTACTTATGTTATAAATAAATGCTCTTAAAGTGTTATTTAGATGGTTGGTTGTTAGGGAGCTAAGCTCGTGTTTACCGACGTAAATTCCAACAAAAAAAAAATGTTTTTTTTAACATGAAGTGCGCGAAACGAGGTTTCTTGTGCTTGTTTTCCGTGTGCGACAGAGCGAATGTTTTAAGTGTGCGAATCATATACAGGAGTCCCATCAAATATGGGCCACCCTCGTACCTTCTAAACGGTTCCGAATATCGACATATACTTTTCGCACAACAATGCGGAATCATGGGTCAAGTGATATGGTGTAGAGATATTATTTGAAATATTTTTAGTTTTCGACAAATTTAATTCTCTATATTTTTTTTAATGGAACCATATATTTTTCTCACTAGCAAAAGATAGGTCATAAAAAGAGGAATGCAATGATGTAACATGTATTAATATTTTTATGGTATTTTGTGCATCAAATTATACTTTCTGATATGAGGTTTTAAATTAAACGTGCAATTTTCCCTGTAGCTGCCGTCGCAACTGTCGCTTTTGGCGAACTTGACCTTCACGGCCTCTCCCCTCTCTCCGTCGTATAAGTGCCGGCGCTGCGAAGGCAACCTTCCCCAAAGGAGACAGTTGAAAGTGTTGCTACCGGAAATCTTATACATTTAATGTAAAATCACATGGCGGAAAATATAATTTTATACACAAAATACTATCAAAACATTAAGATTTGCTACATCATTGCATTCGACTATTTTTGATATATCTATTGCTAGTGAGATAATTACATGGTTCCATTAAAAAATTAAAGATTATTAAATTTGTCGGAAACTAAAACTATTTGGAAGAACATCTCTATGACACTGCCCCATGAGTAAACGGCTCAGAGTTGGTGGGAATCTGTATAACGATTCGCAATTGTCTTTCGTCTTATCGACGTCTTTGTTATTTATTATTTACGTTTATTATTTATGAACAATAGAGTTACGACACTACGATACTGATTGGAATACATTTTCTTTGTTATAAGGAAAGTATTTATGTTATTTGATATTTCATTTATTTTCCTTCTCTTGGCGCTTTGCTCTTCGCTCGCGCCGCGTTTAAAAAAATAGTATATGCAACACAGGCGCGAGGTGACTCCCGCATTGGTCTCTTTATCGTCCACGCTACGCACGGACAAATCGAGTGCATCACGCTACTCACGAGTGAATCACCTGTTTTGTGCCCTTGGTACTAATTCTCAAATTGAGTTCTCTGAAATATGTCATCGAAGTTGGTAACACTGGACAGCGAACGCACTCGGAGGGAGAGGGTGGTTCGCTTCGAAGGTCATTATTCAGTTCACTGCACTGGTCGGCACTGGTTCACTGTGCGCGAGGTGGAATCATGGGCCTCTTTCTGGCTGGTCTGCGACAACTTCCAAGCACGTAAGTTCTTGGACCATGTTCACCACTAGTGATCTTTGGCCATACGTTGTTAGAATTTAGCATGTCCTTCTCACGATCCAATAATTATTTCCCTTCATATTCAGTTGGTAAAAACATGGTATTCGATATTCTGTATAGTAACTACAAAAGTTTACATTATTTTGTATTTAGCTTGTATGAAGTTCATTATAACACAGTTCTTCTTTTTGAAAGCTGATCAGTATTGTCTATTTGTCAGGATGTTTGTAAAAGTAAGTTTGTAATTGTGATAAATAGTCTGTTGGAAGAAATTTCATAATACATTTTATAATGGTATTTGCTAGTATAATAGAAGTATAGTATTAATTTATAATAATAGTCTTGAGAGTATTTTCTTTGTGTTTTGTCTCTTTATAATCGTATAGTTAATAAAGAAACAAGATTCATATGGAAATCATAATGAAACGAGTATCGCTTTTGCGTCTCGACGAATATGTCCAATATTAATCAACAGTTAGATACGGAATGTGTTTCGACTATACCGATTTGTGCTTGTTTTACTGACGGCGTAAGCATGAATAATTGTAAAAACCTCAGTTTTACGTTTTTAATAAATGTCCGTAGATCTCATAAAATAATTTGTATCAAACCTGTAGAGATAATAATTATAAGAAATATTTGCAGTTAAATGTAAAATTATATTAATTTTTTTCTTAGATTACTCGTTAACAAAACTTATGAATCCTCAAAAGAATGCAATGACGTTCGTAAAAAAGTCCGATTAGATTCGACATGTAGGTGTTAGCGCGCCGTCGTAGATAACATATTTCATTTACGCATGGGTATTTAAGGGGAAATGCAACTAATAGAAAATAAGAATAGTATTGTACGTTGTTGAATTCAAACAGTTCTAAAGATTGAGGGAAGAGGGAAGTAATACTGATGTTATAGTTTAACTTGCACTAAATACAACTTCACCGTCCCAAGAATGTGCATACATTTTGAAAGTAAGTAACATGGAATAAATATGCCTGCCACAAGTAATGCAAAGCTAAGCTTCTGTGTCAATTAACCCCATCTCGCTCAGATTTTCCTCCAGTTTCCCTGATTAATTGAGCAAATGCTAAAATGGGCGCTTGTATTGCTTCTAGTCATAAATGCTTGCAGCTTCTTTAAGTGCAAGTTTTGTTGAAGTCTCCTTACGCTAGTTGAGGTAGAAGAAGCGAAGAGATTATAGGTTGCTATTCTGTTAGCAAAACAATAAAATCAAATCTATTGAACGTTTACTGATGGAAAAAGTGTTTACAACTCGGGCGCGAAAATGTCTAATTTTGCAAAATTGCCAACGGCTTTTTGTTACTTTTAATTATTATTTAACTATTTATAGTAAAAGGATGGGGAATAGATTCTGGAGCTCAAGAAAACGCGCGCAGATTATACTTTTTCCTATTCGTCACATACGGTTTTTACTTTTATTTTGAACTAAAATAAATCAAATGAAATAATCTGAAGTGATCTCCCAGAACAGCAAAATGTACCACGTCGTTTAGGCCACTCATATTAGAGGAATTATGTTCACTGGAATCTTGTTGACAGTTGGCTATGGAATTTTTTAAATGTTAATGATGCCGTTTTATTTTATTTAATTTTGGTAGATTGAGCTTTTACGTTTTTTTCTGCTATGCGTCGCGTCGAACGAAATGAAATAATTGGATTCAGTTATAAAAATTAGGGGTTGAAATTTCTTTTGCAAAATACGTTTTGGGGATCCATTTGTCGACAAAATATTTTACCGTGACGTCGGAATGGATGCATGTGTGGGTCTCGCATTACTCCGGCGGATTAGAAGCGTTTGAGCTCTCAACTTGATGCGCACATGTGGAGTACAGCTCTTAGTGATTTTCAAAGATCTTTATAATTGGCTCGGGTGGAAAGGCGATACACTTGGTTTTATACCAAAAAGAAACAGTGCAAAAATCGTACAAAATGCCAGTTAACCCGATAGAACTAACATAACGACCTGTTACATTCTCCTGTAGCAAGCGTAGTATTAGAGTGTGTATTGTAATACTGCGGCACAAAGGGCCGATGTTTCGACAGAAAAATGCGTTTTACTGGCCCTTGACCCCCGAAAAGTATGTTTCTTACTTTTATAAATAGTAAAATACTTTCTCGAATATGTAGTGTAATGAGAATACTCATGTGTGATAACGAAAAATTAATTTTCGTCAAAACATCTATCTGTCTGCCCGCCTACGAACACTAGCGTTAAAGATTTCTTTCTTAACGCTAGAATTAATTAGTAATTTTAGTATTAAATATTTCAATTATTTCATGAACACGTTTTTCAAAATAGTTTTCGAGTAATTTTGTGATATGTTTTTGCATTTTTAACTCATGTCTGACATTTTAAGTATAATAGAAGGTGAAATATGCTAACATTACATAACCGTTTCCAATAACACGAGAAAGTAAAATGAGCCGTTAAGGCACCATTAGTTACATGTACTATAGTTTTCTTAGTTTTATATACGAAAATATAGAAACTGTAGACTGCTTCAAAATGTCTTATACTAATTTGTAATGGAGATAACGTTTATCTGTTGCTCCTCCCACAGAATTATATTGATTTCTGTATGTATAGTAATACATGGAATATGAGTAGCTCACTCTCTTCTACAGTTGGCGAGCGCCTTCTCGGTCCGAAGGCGTGGGAAAGCGGCTCTGTTACTGCTCCCAGGGTCACGTTCCCTGCAAAGTTGCAATAAACAGGCTCGCTTGGGGATCCACCCACCCTTGATTATTAAAACATAACTTGAGATATCATTATATCATTAGCTTATAGCTTATATCATTTAAAAATAAGTTTTACTTCTTATTAAAAATACGTTTTGAGTGAATTACTTTTTGTAACATTTTAAGTCTAGGCATGTTTCAGTTAAATCCATAAAATACGAGAAATACTTATGCGAACTTGAAATTGCCACCTCTTTGGGTTTGATCTGGTTTTGTCTACTACTATAATCTCCGGGCTGTGTTTATTATTATCCCCGGGTTATTTCATTATTTCAAAGAACTAGTATTTTTTAAAAACAAACATGTAATTGACAGAAAATACTAATGATATTATCTATCTCCTCCAACTTTACAAAAATGAAGGAATAACAGGATATATCTTCATTACAGATACTTTTGGTGCTTTCAAAAACTATTATGATTCAAATCAAACCCAAATTTGTTCATTTCTTTGCCACTTACGTTACTAATTACAGATGTTAACCCTAGTTGCAGGTGTTAACTCTAGTTACAAATTCCCCCTCCCCATTATTACAAAGGCGTAATCAGACACACTGCTTTGGGTAAAAATAAAGAAAAACTCGCTTTCACAGTGAAACACTAAATTTTATGGATTGAACTTCGGATGCGACATCGACATCGATGTCTGTGTTTTCAAAACATCAATATTTTATTAAATCATTGATGCAATTAATGTCGATTTTTTGAAGCCGATGTTTTTTAACATAGATGTTTTTGCGTGGTCGACGTTTTTTAAAAGGAAGAAAAAGTCCCTGGTACAAAAATCTACAATACTTTTCAGATATCAGAATGGAGTATATTTCAGACCAAAGACTTGGACGGGGTTCCAAGAGTGCAAGAGGCATTGAAGGGAGTCAAGACTGCTTTACCATTCTAGACACAGAGGACAATGCAGAATCATGTATGGAGAGAGCACGAACTGTAGAGAAGGATCTAGAAAAATTACTAATGAAAAAGTACGAAGAAAACAAGTGAAAATAATTGATTTGTTTAAGGACAAATAAAGAAATTGAAAGTTTCAGTTCGTGCTGTTAATTTTTTTGCTGTATCTCTGTACTAATAAAATCAACAATATTGGAGAAATTATATTTAATTTTGTAACCGGAGGCGACTGTACATTTTAAACGTTTCTTATAGATACTCGTAAATGATTTGATTCTCACAGCCGACACTTGCTGCTGTCTACACATGGCTTGTGAGAAGCGTTCGCAGAAGTAATTCATCATGCGACCTTTGCTATGATCGCCATCGTTCCATTATGATTGCTAAAAGTCCAGAACACAACTTAAATGCTACAAGTCAAGGAATTTGTAATCATTATTTACAATATTAGCCAATATAGCACCAAAAATATTACCGAAGTAACTACAAAGACATAGCCTACTGAAAGACGTGTAGCGAAATGGCTTATACTGGAAATAAGGACGCGCACGATACGTCTATTTCACTGGCTAGTCACAATGAAAGTTCACAGTTTAGAAAAGGGGAGTGAGGGGAAGGGGGTGGGGGATGCTTTTAGCTCTAGTTTCGTCGTCTGACAGACGATGCCTTTGTATAATCACATGATCACTGTGATACCCTTATTTAAATTTATTCGTAAAAAACAAATTATATTGACATTTTTGTTTTAAACAAAATGCATAGTTTGATAGTTAGACTGGAATTTGTTTATTTGGAAGAATTTATTTTTGTTACCTCGCCTTGTTATGCTTTATGCATAAAATGAATCCTCCATGTGAGAAATTTAATAGACAGGTGGCGACCCTATTCGTGCTTAAGTTTTGTCACCCAGATGCAGATGCGTCTTAGAAGTCCCAGCATAGATTGCGTGGCGTGTTAAAAAATGTGTTAATATAAAAATGGAGAATCTCAGATGAGTTGATCAATTGTGAAAATCAGGTAACGCTATACACACACGCATATATATATATATATATATATATATATATATATATATATATATATATATATATATATGTGTGTGTGTGTGTGTGTGTAAAAGCCATACACACCTATAAAGATGCATTTGACTGCGTCACAGAAGGATCGTTTTGTTTTGCTTTCAGTATTCTTCCAAATTCAGTCAGTTTCATGCAACTCGTTGCGTGTACTTTGCAAATGTACGTACATTTCCACTTGAGATGTTTTACTCTGGGAAAGCACATCCATAGCACCCAGACGTTTTGATTGCAGAAAAATGAACGAATAATAGGCGCAACGTGAAAGCGCATGATGTCTGTGCTGTTTCCGGTTTATTTTGGTGTCCATGTGCAGTCCAAGAGATTTAATGGGCCTATTTGGGGGGTTCCATGGGATGGACTCATTATTTAATGTTAATGTGGTTGGTGGAGTATATGGCCATAAAGATAATATTTTGCTGCAGTTTTGTTTCGGTTTAATTTTATATTTAATTGGGATGACCAACTGTATATTTGGTTTAGATGCAATTGTATGTTCTTTTTAATATTGATTAGAGAGTGGTTGGAAGAGAAGATAAGTGTGTCATCTGCAAACTGTGCTGTTTTTACTGTTTCATCTATGGGGATGTCTGCTACATAGAGATTGAACAGTGTGGGAGATAGGGGGGATCCTTGTGGTAATCCTGCTTTGATTAACATGGAATTTGAGTGATAGTTGTTGATTGTTACTGCAAAGGTTCTGTTGGATAAGTAGTTTTGGATTACTGAGATGATGTAGTGTCTTTAATTTATATATTAGTGCCTGGTGCCAGACTATCGAATTCCTGTTTTCGAGTGATATGAGTATTGAGTGATGTTTTTTCTGAAATGCTGTGTTGAGATGTTCTGTAATTATGAGTAGTTAGAGTTGTGTGAACATATGTTCAGTGAATCCAAATTACTCTCTTGGGATTGCTTTTGTTATTTGTAGGTGCACTGAAGTCGTTGGAGTATTTTTTTTCGATGATTTGAGGCAGAAATGGTAGAAAGCTTATTGGGCGATAGCTGTCGGTGTTTGCTGAATTTTTATTTAGTTGCGGAACCGGAAGAATAATGGCATGCTTCCAAGTGGATGGAAAATGATTTGTTCTGAAGCATGAATTGTATATGGGTAATTCCACGCCAACTCCACATTGCATCACACCAACCCGTCTCAGATCGAAAAATTAATGTTATTTTCTTATTTCTTATGCCAAGATAAGCCCAAATTTAAATTTTCAACCATTTCCGATGTAAATAGCGTTTGTGAGAACAATTATCGATTTTTCGCGATTTTCAAGCATTTTACAGCATCTTTTTATAATTATCCATTATTTCGATATTTTTTAATGAAAAAATATGTTTAAACTACTATTTTTATAGGAAATTTTCCGCAGAATTCGAATCTGTTAATGAAAATATTGAATTTTTTTTCTTAATATGACAAAAATTGAAATTTATGATTTTTATTACTTTATTTTCAAAAATTAATTTTAGTATTACAGTACAATTAAAAAGTTAGTTTCTTATGCTTAAAGTACGTGAAAATAAGTGTACATTACGGTACAGGAAATTTTTTTTTGGGGAAATAGTGTTTAAAAGAGTTAAACGCAAGAAATACAATAAAATCTCTTTTCTAAATGTATTTTATCATTTTTAAATAACCTGTTAGTATTTTCTACTACTTTTAGACTGTTTGGATGACTTCGGTGGTGTAAAACAGTTTTTAATAAAATGTGCGTCCTGAACTTTTTTGGGAAATACGTTTTACACGAGTTAAAATTTTAAAAAATCGTGAAAAATTAATCGATTTTTATCGTTATATCGGAAGAAAATACCTCTCTTCATGATACTGTACGAAATTGAAAGAAATACTCATTACGCCATAGAAAAAGTAAAAAAATGTTGGCGAATAGGGGCCTATGAACGTATTAAACATTTAAATTATACATGGCTATGTTCAGAATCTGGCGCGTGATCGCAAGCTAATTTCAAATATAGGGGCCCTGAGCAGTGTTTCTAACTGCAGGAATGTGTACTGTGTGTGTCTCACTAATCGTAATCAAACAGAAGGAGACGTGAATGGAGGGGCGTTCCTGTAGTTAGAAACACTGGCCCTGAGCCCTGAGTGCTGTGCTTGCTTAACTATTTCAGCGATGGATGTCCAGGACAATACAAAAATTGTTATAACTTATTACATCTCTGTAGACATACAAAATTGTATAGTATTGATGCTACCTGGACATTTTTTGCTACCTCTCATGGGAAAACGGAGAACGATGGAATGGGTGCAACTGTTAAGAGAGAGGCAACAAAAGAAAGCTTGCGTAGACGTCGTCAAAATCAAATCACAGATATTGACAAATTATTAGAATTTTGTAAAGCACATATTAAAAACATCCATTGTGAAATTATTAGAAAAGCTGAAGTCGATGAATATCGGAATCGAAACAAAACTGAAAAAGTATTTACAATTCCGGGTACTCGCAATTTGCATGAATTTGTTCCTTACTCTGAGCATATTATTCAATGTAAAACAATAAGTACTCAAGAACACTGTTCTTTGGTGTTTGATTTAATTAATAACAAGAAAATGAAATAAGAAAATAAAAGATTAATTTTAATAATTTTATAAATAACAATGTTTTATTATTCAACTAAAAATTGTAATAAATGAAAACTTTTATCAAAAAGTTTTTAAGTGCCTATTTATAAATTTGTTTGTACTATTTATAATTTAATCTGCTTTAACAATAAAAATCGATTAATTTTTCACGATTTTTTAAAATTTTAACTCATGTAAAACGTATTTCCCAAAAAAGTTCAGGACGCACATTTTATTAAAAACTGTTTTACACCACCGAAGTCATCCAAACAGTCTAAAAGTAGTAGAAAATACTAACAGGTTATTTAAAAATGATAAAATACATTTTGAAAAGAGATTTTATTGTATTTCTTGCGTTTAACTCTTTTAAACACTATTTCCCCCCAAAAAAATTTCCTGTACCGTAATGTACACTTATTTTCACGTACTTTAAGCATAAGAAACTAACTTTTTAATTGTACTGTAATAATAAAATTAATTTTTGAAAATAAAGTAATAAAAATCATAAATTTCAATTTTTGTCATATTAAGAAAAAAAATTCAATATTTTCATTAACAGATTCGAATTCTGCGGAAAATTTCCTATAAAAATAGTAGTTTAAACATATTTTTTCATTAAAAAATATCGAAATAATGGATAATTATAAAAAGATGCTGTAAAATGCTTGAAAATCGCGAAAAATCGATAATTGTTCTCACAAACGCTATTTACATCGGAAATGGTTGAAAATTTAAATTTGGGCTTATCTTGGCATAAGAAATAAGAAAATAACTTTAATTTTTCGATCTGAGATGGGTTGGTGTGATGCAATGTGGAGTTGGCGTGGAATTACCCATATATATTTGTTAAGTATGTTGGTAAGTGGTTTGGTATTGAATTATTGATATTATCATGACCTGGTGTTTTTTTATTGGGAGAGAGTTAATGATTTGTTTTATTTCTTTAGAGTTTGTGAAATGAATTTTGTGGTATGGACCGTAGTTTGGGAGGTTTATTGACTGTATTATTGTGTTGTGTTCCGGTGCGGTTTAGATTGGTTGAGGGCGAAAGTCGACTCAAAGTAATTGGCTATTTCCTCTGCCTTGTCGGTGGGGGTGAATAGCTTGCCTTTAGGTGAGTTGATGGGTAGAATTATTGTTTTCTTTTTAGTATTTGTTTTGTGAATTTCCATATAGAGTTGTTTTGTGCTGTTAAATATTGTATATTCGTTCAGTTGATTTTTTATGCCTTTAACCACATTTATGAGCATTTTACCGCCAAGATCCTCATTACTAGGTACCCAATTTTTATCATTGACGACAGGGTCTAATGTTACATAGCCGATTAATTAGCCTGTGCATTTATCGTAATCTAATTTGGGATGAATTTGCATTTCATCATATGAAATTATGCAAAATCTGTCCGAGGGGTCCATAGCTTCAACTTTGTATGTAAGATGATGAACGTTTTAAAAAATTCCAAATTCCAATTTAAAGTTCTTAATTATTTTCATTAAAGTTGAACACGAAGGTAACGGATAACCAGTTTTCAGTAAATAATTGTATCCCGAAATAGAAAGGGGAAATCTTAGCTTTAAGCCTTTTATAATGGCTTCATTAGACCACTCTCGTATAGTGCCGTTTGTACATTTTTCTATATGCGAGTCATTTAAAAACGTTTTTGATGCATTTCAAAGCTTACTTACTTCTTCACTTAGTTTCTTTTTTTCCTCTTCATACTCTTTGGCTCTGATTGCAAATTCTTCCGTCATTTTTTCATAACGTCATTCAGTTTTTAGTATTCCAGTTCACTTTCCTTGTTCTTCCGTATAAAATGATCCCTTACCTTTTGCGATTCACTATTCATCTGTGAAAGGAAGAAATTGATATTAAAATCGTACTTTAAATAATATTTTATGAAATAATAATATTACACTACCTCATTTTCTACAGGAAGTACAGATATGTCTTCTTCTATATGCAAAGGATATTCTTTTACAGAGTTTAAGCTGCCCGAAATGCTTTCGATACTATTAATTCCTGTCGTGTAAAAATGTAAATTTATAAAACCTTTATATTTAATACTAAATATAATACATACTTTTTAAAGACCTGGATTTGAACTATTGGAGGCTCTGCAATTGTTATACTTGATTCATTTTCCTTGGCATTTTTTTTCTGTAGACAAAAGTTTTAATTTGCTTACTATAGTAATTGTAGGACTATTATTAGATACCTTATAAATTGACTTTCTTGGAGGAAGACTATTCATTGGAGGAGAATTCGGAATATTAAATGAAGTTGGAACGGCATTTGATTTTAATTTTTTTCATCCATCCTTGCGATGCTGCTCAAATTGTGAGTCTTCAAAATGAAACAAAAGCAATACAATTTTTTATAGATGGTTCTGATAAAATTATAATTGTAAGTTACAAAACAAAAATGTATATTACCTCACATAAACGTGCATTAGTAGTCGGTACCCAGTTACTACGTGTTGTATTTTGCACCCATATCGCACGTCTCTCAGAATTGCTTGGGAATCTGAAAAGTCTAACATTATTTTCAGTTCTATTAGAACAAATTATTGCTGAACAGCAAGGCATTTTGATGTTGCGATGAATGGAATAGTTTATGCCACGTGGAAAAAGTATGAGAAATTAATATCTTCTCTATGTTTGTAACTATTTACAAATATATGTACTTAACTTAGTATTTAACAAATATATGTACTTAAAACTTCTTAACGCGATTCATAATAAATAAAATAAAACTATTTATTAAAAAGTAACTGTTAAACAGCACTGTCTTTGTGCGTGCTATCAAATGCCATTGCCGCCAAACGCACCAAATATGGCGGCCGCGCACACCTATCCTTTTAGAGCTTTATGAACACGCATTCTGCCACAATTATTAGTTTTTTAATCACGACTACAATCGAAAACAATGACGTGTCTCAATGAGTCTGACAAAGACAAATGAAAAAGATAATAACCTTACGTATTACGAAATCTTAAAATAAAATGTTTGAATGAAAAAGTGTTATTTTATTTACTAGTGAATTTAAATTATTTCAATTACGCCTTCCTAATTATGTAAATAAAATTAGTCATAGTATCAGAATAAACATTTATTTACTGTTTACTCTTTGTTTAAATTATTTAGGGTGAAGGTTAACATAACTCGTCCGTATTTCTCTTATATAATTAATAAGCTAAACAAAAAAATAAAGCAACATGAGACATGGTATGTCTTAATATGTTGATAGATTTTAATGCTAAAGTAACTTTGCATTGTTGATATGGAAACAAGTGGTGGCAAAGTCCTTCAGACGTATACAATAAATGCTATAAAGCACATTAAAGACCACATATGCATGAAAAGGTCTTCCTTTGTTATATTATTAATTTTATCAAATATTATTGCACTACTTCGTAGTACAGGGGCTTGGGTAAAGTGAGCTCAAGTACGTTGACATTAAGGCTGCGGGTTCGAAAATGGCATAATGTCACAAGGTGGGCATTCCGATTATCTCCTGTATTCCGTACGTCTATACCCTAATCCTTCCATAATCTCTTGTTTTTACCGGCAACTGGATGCGGAATCTGGATGTGAAATTCAGGAACTGAATTCCTATCCCCCAGAAAGATGGTACAAGCACCGACTTGATGCTAAGGGTTTCAATGGGGAAAAGTGCAGGACCAAGATAGGCCTATGCGATGTTCGGGGACCGCGAACGTACTTTTCACTGGTTGTATGGAGATTTTAGTGACGGGTGTTTGGAGACATCCTGGAACTCTGTTTATCATGTGACCATGGTGGAAATAATTACCATGCACGTGTTTAACAACTACACGGTCGTAAAGAACAATGTTTAGAAGAGTTTCAGAAACTGCTGCATTGCGTTATTCATTATAACAAAAGCAGTATTTTAAGCGTTGAACAAAATCAGTGCATAATATATCAACTAGTGGTACAGAGTGGCACAAGCTTTTCCGTATTAATTTTCTATTTCCTTGGGTCTCGGCCAGCTATTCGGACTTGCCAGCTGCCGTCTATCACCGCTCAAAGCACAGTTTTAAAACAAATTCTATAATTTTCTTAAATTTTCTGTCTGTAGAACGGAAATATTATTTTAAAAACATAACAACCAGAAAAACATCGTCCTAAATGGCACTTCCTTTAAAAATATTGTGTCAGTTTTTAAGGAAATGGCGTTTAAGCACTACTGTAAATTCGAAATTTAAAGCTCTTTTTAATAGAAAACTTTCTAGTTTTCGAAAAACTTCATTAACAATCATTTGAAGTACTTAAACTCACACATACAATAATGTTTAATTGCTGGAAATGCGCCTATTAATGGCGTGAGATATCTTATTCAATCTTCAAATCTTATCAAACAAATTATATTTGTGTAATTTTTTAAAAAACAAAACCATGATGAACTTTACCCCAAAATGAACTTTACGTCATATTAAAGTGTGTAATTAGCACTATCCGTTCAAAGTGTTTGAAGAAAAAAATTTGGAGCCGTTTTTTGAGAAAACAAGAGCGTTTCTGAAATTTTAAACAAATGTACAACTCCCCTGTTCTATTTTTAAATCGGATGTCACATCAAATCAATGGTTCAATACAATGTGCAAAATATAATATTGTTGCGCGATTAGATACATTGCGAGAAACTTTGTGCTTTGACAGCACCACTAGTTTTGTCCAGTTTCACTGATCCCTTGAGCAAATGCTCAGACAGCTCCTTGTTTCGCTTCCGGACATAAATGTAACTTCATTATCTGTTCACGTCTTCTGGAGTTCAGCGGGAAATATAGTTATTCAAATTATCGTTCTCCATGTCGTGGCAGAAGAATATATTGACATGAAGGACATAATGAAGGGTAAAAATCCACATCTATTTCTGATTTGCCTTTGTAAATAGATTTTATTACATCGGAGCGAATATTTTGTTAACAATTCTCTGCCCAAAACGCTCATTTTTTTTTCGTATTCAGAATTCAAGTTGTATATGGTTTAGGGCAGGGATCCCAGAAATAAGAAAACGTGCACGGAATGCACTTCTTCCCGTAGCACGTCACACACATTTTTAAACTCTTTTTTTACGTAAAATAAATAAATAAGTAAATACAGTCTCTTGGCCACTCGCAGGCGCAACGATTTGTCGATTTGACGAACGATATTCCCACGCGCGCTCTGTAACCGGCGCACCAGCGGTGTAGGGACCCCAATTGAACTCTCGCACCGATCCCAGTATATGTGAGATTCCTATTCAAAACGTATTTTGAAGACATCCATGAGAAAATGAAGTCCCTAATAAATTACCCGTCAACCTTTTAGTGTCGGTTATACCTTATTATTTCTTCAATTGCAAGTGAAAATTGTTTCAAAAAACTATTAGAATTAACAATATCCTGGAGGGGCATTTGTTCAGAGAATACGACTGACACTTCGTTTGCCGCGACTTCTGTATGCGTATGCATACTTTTTTATTTACTTTTTTAAATTTATTCTGTGTGCGTATGCATACAGAAGTCGGAGCGGGTTGTCCGACGTCCGTACGACGTCCTACCGTCTGGCCGGAAAAAACCTGTGGAAATGCAGTTTTAAAATGTTTGTTCATAAACTAAGAGGTGTTAAACTATACGTTGTAAATTAGCAACAGTATAAAACGAATACCAACTTGCATTGTTTTTGGGTTTACAATAAATCGCATCCCTAATTTATTTTGTTCATTGTTTTATACGTAACCTGAATTTATTCCTTAAATGATGCATTGGAGGTAAACTGGAATAAAGGTCAATTCTTGAAAGCTGTTCAAAATATTTATAACATTTCTGGAGTTATTGTGCGTCAGGATGACTTTCGGAATCAACTTCAAGCGTTCATTTCACACTTCTTTAAAGGGCTTGGTAGGCAGGTTTGATGCTGTGTAGTCATGACGTTCAGAAAGGACGATTCTCTAAACTTTGCAAAAGTTTTATCCCTACTAATACTGTTTAGTAGACGTCGGATGTCTAGGAAAATGCATATTTTATTCTTATTAAAATATTTAAAGATAATTAATGTATATGTTTATGAATTATAGAAAATTAAACATTCTGACTATTTTTTATTTTGCCTTTTTTCATATTTTATGACGTAAATGCCTTTTTAGACATATTTTTCCTTTTTAAATGATTTTTACTTTAAATTTATGTACATTTCTTCCTAGTCTTAGTTTCAAATACAG
The DNA here is from genome assembly GCA_038098605.1 of Gryllus longicercus. Taxonomy (NCBI): domain Eukaryota; kingdom Metazoa; phylum Arthropoda; class Insecta; order Orthoptera; family Gryllidae; genus Gryllus; species Gryllus longicercus. The sequence continues at coordinate 754,632 of JAZDUA010000463.1, forward strand.
GTTTGAATCATTTTCAGTTAATCCAAATTAATTGTATATTGGTAATCCATTTCTTGTCTTATTAATGGTATAGTGGAATCTCCATTTCTTGTCTAGACTGAAGTTTTCATTTGGGTTAACATGTCACACTCAATTTTTGATGCCAAAGAGCTTGCATTGAGGCTTCAAATTGCTTGTCTTTGCACAAATAAATTTAAAAAAGCAAGCGGTGGACTCTGGGCATATGGTTGAGCGATAGGCGCTTAGAAAAATTTTGAACACATATTGTAATCAAGGCACTCGTCTCAGAGGACAAGGCGATAATCCCGACTTCCGACATTCGTATTTTTCCGTGCCAGATGTTCTTCTGGGAAGTGCGCGATGTAGGCCCATTACTAGGGCCCTTGCCGAGTGAGGTGCGTTTTCATCCTACCCGCAGTCGTCTGAGTTATGCACCTCGCGAAGTACCTCACTAGTGCCTCTGTGTAAAGTAACAGCTCAATGGTGTGAAGATGCCAAAGTCACTCACTCACTAATGACTCAATAATATACTCTCATGTATTGTTTTCTGATATTGGCTAACTTTGGCTGTAGGTACAGTGAAATATATTAGCGCTTTCCCCCTCCAATGTTAGGTTTTTATTGCCTTTTTCAGTGCCTATTTAAAAACATTTTAATGCCTTTTTAAGCGCCTAAAACGTAAGTGTTCAGTGCCTTAACATCCGATGTCTACTGATTAGTAACTATTTGAAGGGGAAAAAATAAAGTTAATCGTCTGAAGAAAGCACTCGAATCCACTAGATTTCATTTGTTTGATAATTTCAGAGTAAAATTGTAGATGTCATGAATATTGCATCAAAATCGCTGCAACCAAAATCTCTATTCAGAAACGCTGCCTATGACCTTTTAGGTAATGCTCTTTTACAGATGGACTTTCGAGGTTCTTTTGATTTATTATTAAAGAGGCAGCCAACATCTCTAAATGGTGTCACTTAGCGAGTCGCTTAGAAGAAAAGGACTTGGGACTTACCACCGCCGCTTCAACTGAATTTTCCCCCTCATAGTTACATTTATTCTAAGACAGATAGTATCCGCCTTTACCTGCAAGATTATTTCGCAAAATATTAATTAATAAAATATTGATTCTTAATTGTTATAAACTCTCTTCATCTCATATCGTCTAATAAAAATGTATGACTACACATTCAAATGAAGGAAGTCCTCCTTTTAGGGTATTGAATATCTCAGAAGAAAATTTTGACTTTGAATCCAGGACCAACGGTATGTTACTTACAATTAACAAATTCAATTTGCTTCGTTCTATTTAACGCCTCGTTTGTGAATGCACGTTCAATATTGCACCCGTTTTGTCAACTGCGTCATTAAAGCTATTTATAATATTCGTCAATTCAATATAGCGACTAAGGAACATAATACAGCAACTAGTCATTGCTCGCTATTATTATACTTGTATCGGTCTTCATACTCGTAACATAAGTATCTGATATCTCCTCGCTCTGGTAAGCGTATCTAGTAGGTTAAAAAGTTGGCACATTTCAGATTATTCAAGACCAAAGGTTAGTGTCCATTAATGTGTTTCTCCGCGGCTCTGTATGCAACGAATATTTGGCTGCAACCCTAAAAAGGCAACAATCATTGAAGGCACTTTACTTGTTTACTCATCTCTGTATTTACAGATATTCCATAATTATACACACAGTGTAAGTATGTGTTCGATTGCTGGTGTAAGTGTTCCACAGTTATTCACTAGTGTTTTTTTGTCTCCTGAAAGGCATTAACATTCTAAAAGTATTACCAAGTGCTATCTAATTTTTTCGTGACATTGTAGGCACATCTATATTACAACATACAAGTGTTTTTTTATGTTTATGATCAGGGGCGGATTTTAATGAAATGCCTTTTTTTCTTTTCACTTTAGAATAATGCATTGTAGTATAGGCATTAATTTTATATTGTGACCAAAATAAATTACCCACTTTTATGTGCCTTTTTTGTGCATTTTTTGTCGATTTCGACTAGTAATTCATTTTTTACTTTTCCCCGTCAGTGTTTGAACATTTTTCGCCGATTTCATCAATGTAAATATCATTTTAATGGTACTTGCTTCAAATAATATTTAAGAGATGCAACAAATGTTCGCCACAGAATTCCAGAGAAGGCTATTCGATTTCTTCGCCCAGAAATTGTAATTTCAGCCGTTGTAAGTAATCTAAGGTTCCTTTGACGCTTATCAGCACCATTGTCAGTTTGGACGGTTTCGAGATGTATAAAGACTGGAATATTCTAGTAAAGAACAGTCCAAACCAAAAGTTTGCGAGCTGAGTTCACTTGATAGGAAGAAGCTCAATTACATCAGTAGCATATCCAACAGATTGAGTTGTTCAACTGAACTGGTTGAGATAAAAAAAATCATGTCATTTTTCTTTGCTTTCAGGGCATTTTAAGAGCACTTTATTGATCAATTTTGACCTTCATCAAAGGTCATCAAAATCTTCTCCCTATTTATAAGTGTTCACCATCAAATTGACCAGTAATTATAAACCGTTTGTGTATTATGCCATTATGTTTAAACTAGTTAAATTGTATCATTGGATTCTATAACCCATTAATTTTCTGCTAGACTAAGGTTAGTACCCGTAGTGTCAGTCGTACACCTGGTCTTGGTTCTTAATTTTCCCCACAACCCCAACACTACTTTGCAACACCCAAAGTCTATATTCCAAAAAAGCTTTTGTGTTATTTACGATTTATTTTTTCTTTCTCTTTCGCAGCTGTGGGTGGATTTGGTCATTCGCCATTTTCAGTTTGCTCTCCAGCCCTACCCAGAACAATCAGTTGAGATTCACTTTTTCCAAGGGGTGAATTTCCGAAGAACTCTCGACAGCTTGCAGCTCAATATCAGAATTTTGAGAATAAAGTGAAGAAATCCGCCTCTTTCTTCTCGTAAAAATGCATTAAAAATTCAATTAATCAGTTTCTAGTGATTCACCGGAGAGTAAATGCGATGTCCAAAATTCCACTTCTCGTTTAGGAAGAATGACAGAGGAGAGGTGTAAAGAAATGGATATAATCGTAAATGAAGATCTGAGTTTCCGCTCCGCAGAGGACAATTCATTGTTTCTTACAAAGAATGAAAATAATATGCCACATTTAGATGATTCTACTAGTGAGAAAAATTCGGGAAGAGAGTGGGGGGAAGACATTTTGCGTTCATTCGCTGCGCTGGATCACGAAAATATTGAAAAATTCGGCAAAGGCAATGATAGCTTAATTCGATTCAAAGATTCAATTCCGTGTGCACGCAGTTCCGCGCTTCCTTCCAACAAATCAGCTCTTGTTCTTACCTCAATTCGACCAAGAAAAGCAACTCCCAAAACCATTTCAATAATGCAAGGAAGGCAGAAAAACAGGGCTAGCATATTAGTGACTAAGAAAGTCAAGATTGCTTTAAAAAGACTGAGAAGAACAACTGAAAAAACTCGTTCATTAAGATTCTTTAAACATAAACAGAGTATTCGAACTAATAATGCTCATGTGCCAGTGCATTTAGAAAAAACAGTGAAGATCAGGGATTCGTGGTCAAATTCCAAAATCAAGGAGGATGGAGGTGAAATCGAGGAATTTTTCAGGATTGAAGAAATGTCAGGAAATTTCTGTAGCGATAGTGATATGAAACTGAACCAATCCCAACGCACAAGAGGAGATACCGAATCTCTAGACAAGTGTAAAGCAAAGAATCATGTAACCTCGGGTTTAGCATATTCTTTTTTAACAGAAGCCAGTGATACGAAAGGACATTCCGGAGATGCAAACCAGAGTTTCTCCAAAAGTGACCAGGAAATAAAGTATGCTTTTGGAGACATGAAGAGTAAATTGTCTGTGAAATCGTTGCCAACTGATGTCAGTATAGTAACTCCGAAAAATGTCAAGACAAATGATTCCAATACCATACTAACCTTCTCTGTTGACAAAAGTAGAGTATCACCAGGTGGTGAAAGGTCTAAATTTTCTCACAGTCAGAAATTGCTTCGCCAGTCGAAGCTTTTCCTAATGAAAAGGAGTGCTAGGTTTAGTCAAAAATCCCTTTCACATTCAACTTTCTCGGCTGGAAAAGAACTGTTTCCAAATGTTGAAAAAGAGGAATGTTTGAAAAGGCGTTGTGACGCATCTCCTTCTTCTACACAGAAAATAAAGGCTAAATGTGAAACTGAATTGGATCCTGTTGCTACTATAATTGCCCAAGAAGTAAATGAGAACCCCTCAAATGGTTTGTTAGTAGAAGCGAATACCAAGACAGAAACGTTACGAGAAGTTCAACAGAAGCAATACCCGGAAAGCAATCTTCAAGAAGTGATTGAAGACGTTAATACTTTCGTTGAAGATGTAAATATACTGCGGCCTTGTTCTAAGGTGGAGAGAATGAAAATAAGTAAGTGTGGCGAAATTCCAAGTGAGCTAGTAAAACCATCCAATTCCGCATTACCTAGTGTGGCGGAAGTATCGCCTGCATCCCGTCGCTCTACTTGTAAAACATCCTCGAAAATAAGCCAAAACTCGCCTTATTTAAAAGAAGCAAAAACCAATCAGAGACAATTTCTTCGCGAGAGAAAAGCCCACAAGAAACCATCAGATGATTGCAATGCGAATTGTGATAAAAGTGCAGATACCTCTTCTGGGATAATTAGAAAAACTGAAGAGAATTTGGCATGTGAAGAGATATATAATGTAACTCGTACTAAATCAAGTGCCACGGAATGCTCTGAAGATAAACGTAAGGAACCATGTTCGTATAAAAATGAAAGGTCTTGTCGATATTTTCTTAGAAAGAAAGGACCTACGAATCCGAAATCAGAAACATTAGTTACCTCGCATGCAACAAACTCTGAAACCGGTGTTAATGCTCATGCATCTCAAGTTCACGAAATGAAAGATGACCTTTCTTCGCGTCGCATTGAGAATCAAAATGAAAAACAAGAAATATTGGGTTCTGAAACTCCAAAAAGTAATTTTTCGACTAAGAAGTTCACCCAAAATTCATTTCTACCCAACGATTCAGCACAGCAGAAAGAATGTAAAAACACAGTTATTTCAATGAATCTCGAGGAGAAATCAAAAAAGAAACACATAAGAAAAAGGAAATTATGGTTTCAATCACCATCTTTTGAAGATATTGAAGAACAAGAAATAAACAAAACATCATGTTCGTCGCTTTCTCATGAAGGCATTTTCAGATCCCATGTAAATAATCAGTTTCAAAATGCAACAAACAATTTTGGCACTTTGCAGGATGTTGATCCTGAGAAAGAAGGAAATGTCGACAAGAAGTGTAATTTGCAGCATGAATCGAACTGGTCACGTAAAGAAATAGGTGACTACATCCTTTCACAAAATATTAGAGACAAAATAAGACTACTTCTGCAGAAACAAGATGCAAACGAAATCAGATGTGTTGCTTCAGAAGAAGCGTCACCTACTGAAACATCTACTAAAATCCAAAAACTCCATATAAATCAACATATCACGAATGCGAAAGACTGCGCTCAGGAAAATTCTTTATCTCCTCGACAATATTTGGATGGGAGAAATAGTTCTTCTATCTCTCCTCGTATTTACAGTGAGAATGAAACAGTTGAAGTATGTCTTTCAAAAGAAAAAGAGAGTTTAAAAGAAACTCATAAAAGATCAGCTATAAAAGAGGAAGATAACCAAACTAGTTGTTATTCAGACGAAACCACCACTTTGTTATTTGGCATTCAAAAGGGAAACGAAAAAGAAGTTTTAAATTCGCATGGTGAGTCAGATATTGAAAAAATAACTCCCACTAACATTGCAAGCCCAGGCGACACTTCTCATTTATTGCGTTCTATCTCAGTAAGGCCAAAAAGAATAAAAAAGAATTCTCACTTGGATTCTTCAATAGTAAATGCAATAAATGGTTCGACCTCTGACAACCCTGAACATTTTAAAAATTCTCATGATCGTTTAATACAATTTTCTGGAGTTGAACTTAATTCAGAGGTACAAAATACCCTGCAGGAAAATATTAAAGATAATGAAGGCGTGTCTTCAGACACGGTGAATCGCGTTCGCAAAAATTCAAAGAATTATATAAATAAAGAAAAGCTATTGAAGACGCAAACTAATATGGTCGTAAAAGATGCTCGAAGCTCTCTTTTGAAGGAAAACTTGCACGAAAAACATGATGTTTCACAAAAAGCGGGCCCATATAGTTTTGATATGGGTATGATTACGCACAGTCACTGTGTACCTGTTTTTCCTCTTCGTACGCTCAGGAACAAGACTCTCATGGCAAAGCAGCTTAATCTAATACGAACTACTAATTTTAAAATTGCTGGTGAAATTAACATGCCCCAGACCGCTTTAAATTCAAAGAATGATTGTGAATTTTTGAACGATCCAGGCGAAAACAGAGAACTGCTTGATTTAAATGCCATAGGTTTCGCTACAAACACTGACGGTTCAGAACCGATAATGTGTCTTGAGAAACTACCAGTGTACCCCGGTTCGATCACAATCAAGAACGTTCAGGAAATTAATGAATCACATACAGATTTGGTCCATAATTCGTTGACGGGTTCTAACGATGAGAATTTGTTGATTCCTGATACGGAACACGACTCCGAAGAAAACGAAAAATTTAAAAACTCCTTACTATTAATGGCAAGTCGAACGGTTTCACGTTTGCCTACTGAATCAACAAATAAATGTGAGGAGCAAATTAATAACAGGGACCCTGCTCATAGTTTACGAAGCAATGCTAGTGAAGCTGGAGGAATCCTGAACCGTGTCTCAGACTCGAGAAACAATGGAGAGTTGCCAATGGAGAGTTGCCTTTATAGGCCGGAGGGTACAGAAAACGTTACTCACACTTCACTTCCTGATTCTACGAAAGACATAGCTAACACAAAACATGAATCATCTCTGATCGTAAGTGATCCCATAAGCATGTCTACTCACAATAAATCTAAGTTAGAATGTTTAACGAGGGAGAAGATTCACAACACATTAGGCAATTCCCTTGATTCATACAAGAAAAATAAATATCATTCAGAAATGATCTCTGTATCATCAGAACTTCTTGAAAATTGGAAACATGAATTAAAAGTAAAGAGAAGACTGCTTTTTCAACAAAATTCACCTGGTGTCGCAAGTTGCGACAACGAAATAACTTCGACGTCCAGTTCAGACATGGTTACTCCACAGGACGATGGATACGACGACTTACGAATTCCAGTCTGTGAACAACACAAAGAAGGCGTTCTTGATTCTTTCATTCACATCTTAACAAACAATGGAGATAAGATTTATGTTATTACATGTGTTTCTCCGGAAAATAAAAAACACACGAAAAAAGATAATGGACAGGATTTGCAAGAAAATGCTTCAGATTCTTCAGGGAAAGAAAAAATGGCAATGGTACCGTTGACGTCACCTTTCAAAGGTAATGTTTCAAATAGAGAAAATAAAGAAAAGCTTATGGAAAATCAAAACAGTGAGAAAGCATATAGCGGAACTTCTAAAGTAAATGAAGAAACACAAAACATTGACAATCAACACGATTTGTTTTTGATACATGATAAAAAAAGCGCAGAACCAGATCGTTCCGCATCTTGTGTTAAAATGAAGGGCACTGAATATGATAGAATAATTCCATCAAAAGGGAAATTCGAGTCTCCCACAGAGGTACGTCAGGTCGGAAAACTTACTTCGTGCAAATGTGATAGAAACAATACGTATATACAGAATGAATTAAGGGCAAGTGCAAAGGCTGTTAGAAACAAAAAAGTTGTTGGAAAAAGTTCGCGTTCTCCTTACATGTTAAGAAATGCGAAACTCGAAGAAAATCATTTGTCTTTGCAAAGTAAGAAAAAGAGACAATGCAACAATAAACCAGTAGCAAAACAATCTGGATTGTATGTTCAGGACAATTCGCTCCAAAAGTTGTCACATCCTTCTTTTCTATTAGCTGAAATTACAAGGATGGCTCGTTCTCCGTATTTACTCCGAAACAGGAAAATCAGAAGTCAGCTTTCGTTTCACAAACATTCAAAACAAATGAGAACAGTTAGAGAAGTTACAACTCACTCAGTGAAGAAGTCGTGTATCAAATCAGGAAACAATAGTTACGGACTGGAAGATGATAATATGAAAAAACGATCACCTTACAAGCTCAGAAATAATGAAAGAAGGAAGTCTTGCTACAACTCAAATACAAAGAATAAACGGAAAACTCACAAAGTCAACAAAAGAAAATCACCCACTAGTCGTGTAAAGCAAGGACATTTGGTTTCTACTATTTTGTCCACTCTGGCTATGATTTCACGTTCAGCACATTTAAGTATGCTAGAAAGAAAAACATTTCAGCGTGCGAAAAAAAGATTTCACATCAGTTCCAAACGAGAGAAAGTAGTGCGTGCTTCTACCGAGAAAATTGAAGATGAAGTTGGAATTCAGATTGTATCTGGGGTACCCGCGCAAACAAGTGCAGCAGATTCATGCATTTTAGTAAGCAAGGAGGATGAAGGAGAATTTGAAAAGGAAGGTAAACGCTCTACTACAAGTGTATATTCGGACTTGGAGTTTCAGATATTACCAGAATCATCAGAACATAAGAGTTCAACACACGATTTTTCAGAAGTTGAGAAGTATCCAACATTTGTGACTGAGCGCACGGAGGATAAGACTCTTTCGTCCCACCTTCCCCGTAATGTGGATACCATGAAGTCAAAAGGAGAGGAAACACTTCGCGAATCGCATTCTTTCGCTATGGCGGGACAAAGAGAAAATAGAGAGAACGAACTAAATGAGCTAAATTCTGATATCAGCACACATCCAAAAATTGCAATAGAGCCAGTGCAGATACCTTCAGAAGCTATTGCATTGGACAAGAATCTTTTTGAAACCTCGTTCGAGTACGAGACAAAATTTGAGAACTTTCTTCCTCAAATTCCGATTTTAGTGGACCGAAACTCGGAAGCAGAGGATAAAGACCATTCTTCACCTCACGAAAGGAAAGAGAACGTTGACTCGTCGACAAAGCACACACTGCTAGACACCAACATTTATTGTTCATATTCAGAAAATTGTGAAGAAAATATTGAAATATCTGAGGTTAACAAATGCATTAAATCGGTTATGAAGAAAAATAAAAATTCTCCTAATTGGGACGAAAACAAGCATGAGGAAATACCATTATCTTCCACCTTTCCGCGCCAAACACAGAATTGCACTTTTTTAAAAAAGAAGGAACAAAGCATTCAGTTTTCGAGTTCTCCATTCTTGCAACAATTTACTACTGATAATCGTAATTTTCCGTGCAAATCGTCTATCAAGGCGCAGAAGAAAAAACGTATGAATAAAAATGTACGACCTGTCACTAATGCGTATGCGAATATAGCTTTGCATTCAGAAGAAGGATCTTCATCTTCTTCTTCTAATAGTTTAGAAGAGAATAACGCTCACTTATCTGTTTTTAGTCAAGGAAGAAATAAAAGTAGTTTTGAAGGAAGCTGTTGGTTAAATGACGAGATACGAAAACTTTTCCCATTGCCGCAATGTTTAGACGAAAATAATAACAGAATTATGTCTTCATCCACTTTTATTTGGTTATGTTCAGAAAAAAAGTCTAGAGAATCTCGTTTTCCTTTGTTAAAGAAGACGAAAAACACAAAATCAAAGAAAATATCAGAGAAGCAAAGGGGTTGGGCTTTGAGCAACAATATTTTATCTCATTCAGTATCTGTCACTGGAAGGGAAAAAATTAAGCCTACAATAATTGAAAAGAAATGTGAAGAAAAGAACAAAAACCAATTCTGTTCGAAATATTTAACCAGTCAGATAAAATATAGAGTGAATGCAAGGAAATTGGTCACGAATAACGAGAAATCAAACGCTCTTCGGACGCTACAAGAACATCAAAATCCGAGGGGAATTGCGAACTCCGAATTTCGCCCGGTAGTAAATAAGAGAATTTCTTTCAAAAGCCGTGAACATCTTTTATCTTCAGCTAAAAGTAATTATGTGTTTCCTAAATCCGATGCTGGAAAGAAAACTCAAAAACTGCTTCATTCGCCAGCTGACGAAGGTCGTCAAGTATCACGCATTTTATCCTGCAGTCAAACCTCAAAGTTGGAGTCTTTTAAACCGATGTGTCAAGAAGAGGTGAAGCAGGACCAACACTCAGCCCAATTAGCCTCAGTCAAAGTAAAGAATCTTAAAATCTTAAAACATATTCAGAAGGCCGAGTCGAAGGTAATGGTAAAGACAAGTGCTAATTCAAATGCACAAGCTTTAATAAATAAGCACCACGAAAAATCTGGAAAGATTTCAGAAGCTTTACAAAAGAGTTTTGAGTTTGAAACAAAAAGAAAATCAAAAAAGGCGGGAATGTCGAGGCCACGTGTGCATAGTGGTTATACTAGGAGCACTTCATCAATTACAAATGTTGCTGACTCAAATTTACTTCCAGGAAACGCCACTAATAAAGGAAGTAAATCAAGTATACCAGTGCTTTATTTGAAACCGGAAGTGACCGAGGTCAAACACTCAGAAAAGTTTCAAAATACTAAAGTACATAAAAGAGAAGCAGTAGAATGTAAAGCTTCCAAAACCGATCGCGATCAAGATGCTATAAAATTCCTCAAACACATGTATAGTATCTCCTATTCGGCCGCTAAAATGAAGTCTAAGAAACATGTTTCATCTTCACATATCCTCACTAGATTAATAAATGACTCCAAATTGCAAGCAAAACGGCGTAAAATAAATAATGGAACTTCCACTGCAGGCAAACTTACCTCGGAGCTTCCGACAAAGAAAGTATTGACGACGAGAACGCAAAACGATATGACAATTCCTATGACCGATGGATACGAAGGTGTAAAACTGAATGTGCTACGATCATTTGCGCTGCGTGAAGACTACAACAACGAAAATGCATCACAAAGTTCTATTCCTAAGGAAAGCTCGACATCAAAGAAAATTAATCGGAGTTTGGGTAACCGTGGGACATCTACCACACAAGAAAGAAAAAGGAAGATACTTTCATCATTTCCCTCACATACAAGGAACAGCATGTTAAAGAGAAAACAGCCAACAGGCTGTGGGTAAGGATCGAACTCTTAATTTAAATGTTTTAATCAATTAGTGTATGGTAAATACATCTGTGTTCTCCGTCTTCAGTAAGCTCCAGGATCAAGAATCTTCTTACGGAAATACAGGTGTAACGCATGCTAAGCAGACAAGTCATGCAACGTCGCAGCCACCGACGGAGTTCTCATGCACCAAGGATGCGAGATCTGGAAGTCTGTCGAGTAGTAACGTCCCACCTCAAGGTAAGGGTACAATTGTACACATGTTTACAACTCCCGGGAATAGCTGCAAGGAGTAGATTACAGGAAATTAATTGATTCAACGCGAGATTATTAGTAAATTTAGAAATAGAGCCCTTAATGTAAGAGAATTGAATGGAATTCGTTTTTCATTATTGTATTATTATTGCAACTAACCGTGACACGTAATTCACGTCAGTCGCAACTCTTGAATCATCACAGACCATAACGTTTTGAAGCTTCTCGAATCGGTTATTTTGCACTAAGATGTATGGAAAGGTCAAAAGGCTGATGTACGTGCAGTAACACACGGTACGTTCGAGCAATTTGTGCTGGTTGTAGAATCTGAAGTAGAATTTAAAAGTAAATTACTAATATGTGTAGAGTGTTCTTTTTTGTAACGGTTATGTTATTAGGCTGATGTAAAGAAAATAGTGGACGCGATTAAAATGTTTGTATTGGTTTTTACTGATGGCGGACTGTTAAAATCCTTTTCCTTTTGTTGTATAGATTTCACGCAATTAGAAGGAAATTCTCTCTTAACGACCGGCGTCGCTTAAGGATTTTAACAGACCCCCGCTCATTAAGAAGGATCGAAGCGAATGATCACCAGCAAAAGATGGCGTAAGAAAATTCCTATTCTAAAAAAATGTACTTTTTATTGTATGATTTTTCTTATCAGAAAATGGTGTTACGAAAAGTATGAACGACGGGCGGCCAATATCACAACTTGGATATTTGGTTTTAGATCTTGGCTACCGCCTTGTTTGTCCTCGGTTATCTTCATCCGGATCCGATATCATCCGATCCGATCCTATTTATCTCTCTAATAACGAATATCTAAAATGGAGGATTAACAGTTGCCGTTAAGAGGGGATACAGTGTTATTACTAGGGCTCGGACGGTTACGCATCAGAAAATATAATATTTGTATGTAATTAAGAGATTTAAAACTGGTAGATAAGCGTTAACGAGCAACATAGGCATATCTACTAAACAAACCCTCGTAAAGATAATGAAATTCTCATAATTTGTTATTTTCATCCATTATAATTATCACTGAAGATCTAAGTAACATATAATCTACCAAAATAATGCAAATCATGACAAAGTCATCTGAATTATGGACTGGAACTGTTGCTGAAAGTCACTTAATTGTTTTCCTTTATAGTATATAAGTCATCATTGTAAGTTTGAAAACAAAAACAATTCTCGGATGGTTTTCAAAATTGGTTTGTACTGAGAGAACAACGTTCACGCCAACACAGATGTTATTGGCGCATGTTTGAAGTTTGCTATTTCTTCCAGTGACAATGTTTCTTCAATGTCTGACCATCAAGGTCTTGCCGATCCGTCTGTTTGAAGAGGCTTTTCATCTTAGGAAAATATCCGCTCCGCAATTTCAATATCTTATAAATATTATAATCAGTTCCTAATAAAAAGTAACTATTGTTATTAACTTATTATTTATTATTATTAATAATAACATAAATGTTATTACTAGTAAAAATAACTACATCAATAAAGTAATAATTACATTATTTAGATATTTTCCTGCGAAAAATATGCATCACTCTAACAGTATGCTCTAATTACGCAATTATAAAGATTCCCCTGTTTGGTGAACCTTTGAATGAACCTTGTTTGGTGGACATAATACAATAAGCATACATTTAAATGTAATAGAAAATGCTTGTTATTACATAACTATCCTAGCCCTAGTTATTACGTAAAATTATGGAACTACAATAGAAACGTACGCTTTCCCGGCCGGCGTCTGTCCCGGACACCCTGGTTCTTAAGCATAGTTGCCAAGTTTTGGTCGTACGGTAAAGCGCGTTTTGCCCTGAGGAAGGTCTCAGCCTGGCGACCAAACCGTTGGCAGTCACGAATCCATGAAATTGCTATTGCTCTGCGTCCCAGGGACAGGCGACCCTGTTTGGTCTCCGCTCTCCTTCTTCACCGACCTAACGCCCACCTGGCGCGTGCGGCGGCTGGCCCGCATCGCTCGCGAGCGCCGGCAGAACCTGGCGCTGGACCTCTTCTCGCCCGACAAGCGCGCTGTGGAGCGCGCGGTGCAGGGCGCCAAGCGGCAGCTGGCGTCACGCGCCTCGCCCGCGCCACAGCCCACGGCACGCGCACAGACCCCCTCCCGCCCCTACCGCCGCTCCCAGCTGGACGAGGTCACGCGCAGGTTGTGGAGTCTGGAGTAGGGAAGACGGCGGGTGGGGGAGAATGGTATGTTTGAAACAACCTTTTCTTACTCCGCAATAATTAACATTATTGCCTAATTTTGGTAGTGTTCGTAGAAAAATATAGTTTGGTTGTAAAGGAAGGTTATTTTCAAATTTTAAAAATTCACAATATTTACGAAGAAAACTAATACAATTTTGTGGTAATTCAATCATAAGATGTGATCATGAAACTGTAGTTCAGGAGACAAATAACAGTTATACATATCTAATTTATTTACTAAGAAAATTTTTGTTTTGTAAAACAATATGTAAGACACTACATTTTCTTAATATTTTTAAAATGTTTCTAAGATTTGAAATTTGTAATATTAACATGCTGATGTTGTATTTGTTATGTATAATTATATATACATATGCATTGCATTGTAATATATACATTGCATGCAGTATTCAATATAAGTTTTTATATTATTTATATATTAAGTTTTTGTACTCCAGCATTTGATGGTTTATTATTTTTTAATTAAAGAATGATACAGTTCTTTATATCACATGAAGATATATTGAAATTATAAATATATTTTTATCAATGTTTTATTGAAAAATTAAAACATTTTCCTTCAAAAAATCACTTTCTCAAAATTAGTGGCATTGTTTTAACTTTGTTAGAATTTTTGTGTGTTGGATATGTGAGTATAATGGTTAGAATTTTTTTTTTCAATACAGTTTTGCCTTCTTTTCATTATTTAGTGCTTGCAATTAAGAATTTGGTTAATTTTGTCTTATGTTTTTCTCATTTAAAGTTTAATTTAAACCATAATTATTTGAGTGATTATACGATAGAGAAAATATAGAAAGCCTTTTGAAACTTTTTTCAAAATGTGGAACTCTTCTACTTTTTTATTTCTGATGTTACATGTCTAGTATAAGCCAAATGTAGATTACATAAGAAGATTGTTAAAAAGAGCTTATTTAATCGAAATTGGCTAAATAATTGTCATATCTAATTGAAATATTATGCATGTGGAATATATTTTTTAATGTGTGATGAAAATCTTTTATTGTTTAATACATTTGTTACATTGTAAGTCAATTTATTGTACCACAATCTTTTGTTAAAATGTCATCTAATGTAGTCAAACTGGTACGATAATCTCACTGTAATAAACAATTATGTGAATCCTGCATCTTGTCTTCACTCTGCAAGGAAGATTTGTCAAGGTAACCGATTGGTATATTGATATTTTAAACAATATTGCTTCAGTTTGCTATAATTAATATCTCATTTTGATATTGAGAACTGGGGAGAATTACGCTTAATTAAATATGAAAGCAATGATAATGTTTACATTTATTCACTATATCCACTTTGTTTCTGAAACCCACATTAATATGTAAGTTACGATTTTGTGATTTATCATGAGTAATATTACGAGAAGTGCTGTGATATTTAGTGTGTCAATTTCACGCAATAACACATTAAATTAAGCGAATGGATAATTTTAAGAAAATCACGAATTGCGAACAAGAAATGCTACGCAAAATTGCTACCGGATACTGTGAAACTTTCATTCAACTCCGAGTCATTACTCCCTCCTGGAATAACATAAACGAAGTCCCACCAACTATGAGCCACTCCTATAACTTCTAAAGGGTTCACGATATCAAAATGCAGTTTTCGCTCAAGAATGCAGAACCATAAAAATAGTAAAATGCGGTAGAGTCACTATTTGAAATATTTTCAGCTTTCGAGAAATTTAATCATATATATTTTTTTAAATCGAACCATATATTTTTTCACTTGCAATAGATCATAAACAGTGGAATACACTGTTGGAATTTATGTTAATGTTTTGGAATATTTTGAGTGTTGTTATAAATATTAATGTTCAGTATAACATTAAACTTACTGACGTGATTTTAAATTAAACACCCAATATTTGTTATAGAAGGCCTTGCTGCTATCGGTTTTGTGCGATGGTGACCTTGGCCGCCCCTCCTCTTTCCGCACAATAGAGTCGGCGCCGATCCAGCCTCCATCCTCAAAGGGCTCCAAAATATTGTCCGTTTAATGTAAAATTACGTATCAGAAAGTGTAATTTTACACTTAAATTACTACCAAAATACTATTTACCGTATTACTATCAATTGCTGGTAGAAAAATTTATAATTTCATTTAAAAATTCGGTGATGATTAAATTTCTCTAAAACTAAATTCAGCGAAAACTGCATTTCTAAAACATGAACCGTTTATACAGGTGTCCCACCCATAGTTGGTTCGAAGTTGAATTTCCTATGTCTTGGGATTCCATGGAATTATTCGAGATGAAAGACTTAGTAGAAGCTGAAATAGCAGCAATTTCGAATGATTGAACTTACGTTTGCATTCAATGAAGTATTTTCCAGTATAATTTTGGCTGTAACGCTCCATATAATTCTGATAGTTTCTTATTTACACTCTTGACTATCTAATCTTTGCGTGTTAATCACCGATTAATAGGATTCAAAATGGTATTAAGTGCCCTTTTTACAAGTTCCGACATTATACTTTCAGAAGAATAACAACAAATAGAAGAAATTAGTTTCAGTAAAATTAAACAATAAAATGTATCATTTTTTGGAAAAAAAATTAAACCTCTTCTAAAGTTTATTATTTTATCTGTCGTGTTGTAAGGTATACGTCAGGCCTACGCAACGAACTAGATTGTCGTCAGAAACTATTCTGATCGTCACGGGTGTCTCTTCTCTCTCCCCGCTCGTCTTCTCTATTAGTTTCACGTACTTTTGAGTCAATTCATGACAATGTTTCAAAAATACCGAAAGATTTTCTTAAATAGGATTCCAAATGTGTTATCTAAACTTTTATAAAGTGAAGTATATAGTAAATTTTATAAGCTTCGGCGGCTAGTCTTACGAATGCACTCGACGCCACGTAGAAGGCTGTGGTGCCGATGTTTTGACCATCTTATTGTGTTCTTCCTCAAGGCTGGTCTGCCGGCCTCATAGCTGACCTACTTTTTATAAAGATGAATTATAATAGTGGATTCTAGGACACTAGCAGCATGTTCATTAAAACACTAAATTTTCAAAAATGAAAGGTATGTATTTCTTTCGAACATCATGCGTTTTGATAATATTTGTATGTTATTTTATGATTTAATGCATTTTAATTCCCAAAAGTTTTTAATTAGGCTTGCCCAGCTAGCTTCAGATAAGAGCGGACGCCCGTTCTGGCTTGGATCTCCGCTTCGAGCCGCGACAGAGAGTTACCGTGTAAGGAGGGTCGCTTGGTGTGAAGAACTCGTAGAAGGTAAGTATAAGGTAAGCAGTGTCTTTTGACGCGAGGGCAAACTTCCTAGAGAGGAGAAGCAGTGAGTTGGGCGCCACGAACGCTTTGGTTATTTTATAGGGGCCTTTTTCTTCATTGCACAAACTGTTTAATATTAATTTATGTGTAAACAAAAAATATTCAAATTTCATTAGTTATTCAAGACTCATCGTTATAAAAATATTCTAGCCTGGTAAGACTGAAAAAGGCAAATAAATTAAATTTTACTATTATTTTGATTGAAAATGAATCTTTAATTGGTTCCTACCCCAACATCTTCCAGCATTACCGCGGTCGCGTCTGTCTGGGAGATCCTAGGATTTGAGTCTACACTGGCGAAATTTTTGTCACCAGCAATACAATAATTTGTATAACTGGATCGGATTAAGCCGCTGCCTAAAGGAGAATCTTAACGGTTGATTGCTCTGATTGATAGTTTTCCGTGGTTTCTCCTAACAATACCATGCGAATGCGTGAGCAGTACCCTTAACAAACGGGCAACGGACCGCGCGCAATGTTTTATTCCTCTTCCTTACTTTTAACTTTCTATTGAACCCCTTCAAACATGGATAAATAAATTATCGGACAGTTTCTACTCTTCACTTCCCTCTTGCCCAGCGACACAAACTTTCCAATTAGGAGAGTCAGTTAACCCTTTACCCCGAATTAAATCCCCATATTCGAAAGATTTATTACATTCTATTTAATTCCACTGATTAGCTATTCAATAGTTACAAAACACGAAACTTAAAATAAATGTTCAGACGCCACTTCCTGGAACTACCTTAAAATTGTTAATTATGTTTAATATTTAATTATATTGATAATATACCACAAAATTAATGTAATTTATGTAAAATCGTCAAACCCTTAAAAGACATTTTTATGACGAAAAATGAAAAGCTTATCAAGATAGTATTCAGTTATGCGCCTGGAAGTTCTACCGAGATCTTACCTGTGCAGCTGGTTTCCAGTGATATAAATAGTTTTTATTGTATTGTTCGTTTTGTATTTAATATTTTGAACACTTTATTTTTATGATTTTCTCAATATTGTGTTATATGTTTTTCAATCTATCAGACATTAAAATTCTAATATATTAGTAATCTCTTATTCAAAATTTGTTTATTAATACTAGGTAGTATATATAGAATTGAATGTTCAAATTTCTAGTTAACTCTTCCGTAGTCACGCTGGCGTATCGCGTGCATCTCAGTTATAAGAATTTTAATATGTTAAATTAGACTATTAGTATTGTTTCGTTGCGTCATGTATGTATCTGACATTTCCGAACCCCAAAGATTGATTAATCAATTCCAGTAATGAAATTACTGCAAATTTGAGATGAGGCACATCTCGCATTCAGAATATTGGTGCGGCCCACTTGGTGTTCACGTCATTTTAAAGCATAAAGGCGTAAAATACGTATAGAATTTTCAAAAAGAAATGGTATAAATTACTTCTGGTTCCAAAATGTATAAAATCAGTAATCTTACTAACCATGTTAACAGGGATGCTTAATAGTTTAATCCGGCAACATAGCATCTAATACCAACTACCTACATTCATTTATCTTTGAATATCGAAATTGATATAAATACGATAAGTGAAGTGGTTATGGAGTATGCATTCCGAAACCGTCAGATTTTAAGTTTTGTGCATTGTACACTGCCCCATCACTTCCGTTACAAAACTGGATGCAACAACTGCTTTAGGATGATTCAAAGGAACTAGTTCGCTTAGTTCCGTTGCTATTGTTACCGAACTAGTATTGATTACATTTATGAAATATATTTTAGGTAAAAATTGACTGGCTTGCTTTAATTAATTTAGAAAGTATTTTGGTATAAAATGTGTCAGAAATTACGTGTTAGGCTCAAAGATGTTTTATGTTCTTAGCGTAGGACCATCGAGCTAAAATATACTACATAGAGTGGCTGAAGCGACTCCACCATTGACGCAAATTGAAGCAATGTTTTTGCAGTCAAAGCAGCGCTCTCTGGGAAACAAAGAATTCTAAAATTACGTTTGGCGCTGGTTACGGACGGGTGGGCGCGGGCCACGCGTATTATGAATCCTCTTATTGTGTGTATCAAAAACCAATCATTTAAAAACGGAATGACAATATGTTAAGAGAACGAATTGAGAAACTTTAAATACATGTTGATTCCGTTGATGTTATCGATTAGTGTCATAAGGATGGACGCTAATGAAATGTTATTGTAGTTATCATACAGTCTGAAGTAAATGTTATTGCAATACCGTTATTTAAATACCGTTAATCGAAAAACAATAAAGAAATAAATTATGATACGAACAACACAACTCGATCGATTCAGTATAGCAGTTGAATACACCGCCACACGATGTTTTGACTTCAAAAAACATGGCGGCCACTAGTTCGGCGAGCCTCCACCAAGTGCGCTTAAACTGTAGGAACAGCCACTCTATATAGTATATTCTAGCCCGTTGCGTAGGGCGGAGTCATAAATCTTGTAATTAACTTCGACACTCGTAGAAGCATTAGCATGTCTTAAAAGGTTTTGAAGTTATTAATTCCACTTCCTTGTACGTGTAGTCGTTCTAGCGGATGTGAACCTGTCTTCATGTTTAGAACGGTAAGTGAGAAGAGACAAATTTCTTAAACAATATTATGTATAAAGAAATGTGAGAATAACCTAACTCTGAGTATTGGTTTAAGTGGGAACAATTTGCAGGAAAGTACAATTTGCCAATGTCATGAAAGTTTTCTTTTCAAACTATTTTATAATCAATTACTCAATATACCCCTTCTAGATAACTCCATTGTAAGTGTTTCTTCATTAAATTCCGTGAATTTCCTTTCTGTTATTTTCTTTTACCCTAACTACCACGAAGGCAACAGTTGAAAATGTGCGTTGAGACAAGGTTGTTTTGTGTTGATCGAAAAGCCCGAAGGTCGGAGCTTCGTCACCATCTTGAACACGCGCAGCAATGCGGCATCTGCGATCTATTGCTGGTTATAAGTAGAGCTCGGACACGTCCTGGAAGTTAGCAGGACCATTTCATCCAATCACAAAACTGCATAGTACATAATTTGCCGATTTTTTGCCGTTCTTAAGATGTGGAAAAAAAAATTTGCCGCGGGTCATTTTCTCAAAAAAATCTGTGGTCCTGCTAACTTCCAATGGAAGTTAGCCACACCTCTAAATCAGCTACTACTGTAAGTATATACCCAAAATTATACTCCAAATTTGCCGCTTTTTATTTGTAAACGATTAGTGAAAAAATCAAACTGATATCTCAATTCCTTCAAAAAATATTGCCAAAAAAACAAAAAATAAAAGATGCGCTACTTTTGCAAGCGCCGTCGAAGAAGAAAAGACACATCCGCTGGCATTCATTCGCCGTAGCAATTCATACTCAACACCAAAATATGCCGCAAACACGGGCTAAACATAATCAGTAATCAAAACTTTTGCCGCGGACCGGTTATATTCAATTACCTGGGTTCAAATCCCAGAGTTTGCCTCATACAACAGCTCTGAGAAATTTAAAATGCCCGCTCCTCCTAAACTAACAGCCATAACAATTCATACTCTGCGCCAAAATTTGCCGTAATTAAGTGCTTAATATAAACTATAATAAAAAAATGTGCCGCGGACCGGTTAATTTCAATTACGCGGGTTCGAATCCCGCAATGCCCCTGTAAGGAACGTCCGGCGCAGGTAATGAAGACCATACCTCCTGAACATGCAGCCATAACAACTCATAATCGGCACCAAACTTCGACGCAATCAAGAACTAATTACAATCCGTAACAAAAGAATATTCTCCGGAGCAGTTAGACTATTGTATAGGGGTTCGAATCCCAGATTTCGCCTTCCTACGAGAGCCCTGAACACGTGAAGAAGTCCGAAAGTTAAGAAGCCCGTTTCTACTAAACTATCAGCCCTAACAATTCATACTCTACATCTTAATTTGAAGCAAACTAGTATTCAATAAAATCTGTAACAAAAAAATTTGCCGCGGACCGGTTAGATTATATTATCCCGGTTCGAATCCCAGATTTCGCCCTCTTACATGAGCTCTGCGAAAGTTAAGAAGCCCGTTCCTCCTAAACTATCGGCAATAACAATTCATACTCTACGTCTTAATTTGATGCAAACAAGTATTCAATAAAATCTGTAACAAAAAAATTTGCCGCGGACCGGTTAGATTATATTATCCCGGTTCGAAACCCAGATTTCGCCCTCTTACATGAGCTCTGCGAAAGTTAAGAAGCCCGTTCCTCCTAAACTATCGGCAATAACAATTCATACTCTACGTCTTAATTTGAAGCAAACAAGTATTCAATAAAATCTGTAACAAAAAATTTGCCGCGGACCGGTTAGATTATATTATCCCGGTTCGAATCCCAGATTTCGCCCTCTTACATGAGCTCTGCGAAAATTAAGAAGCCCGTTCCTCCTAAACTATCGGCAATAACAATTCATACTCTACGTCTTAATTTGATGCAAACAAGTATTCAATAAAATCTGTAACAAAAAAATTTGCCGCGGACCGGTTAGATTATATTATCCCGGTTCGAATCCCAGATTTCGCCCTCTTACATGAGCTCTGCAAAAGTTAAGAAGCCCGTTCCTCCTAAACTATCGGGAATAACAACTCATACTCTACGTCTTAATTTGATGCAAACAAGTATTCAATAAAATCTGTAACAAAAAAATTTGCCGCGGACCGGTTAGATTATATTATCCCGGTTCGAATCCCAGATTTCGCCCTCTTACATGAGCTCTGCGAAAGTTAAGAAGCCCTTTCCTCCTAAACTATCGGCAATAACAATTCATACTCTACGTCTTAATTTGATGCAAACAAGTATTCAATAAAATCTGTAACAAAAAAATTTGCCGCGGACCGGTTAGATTATATTATCCCGGTTCGAATCCCAGATTTCGCCCTCTTACATGAGCTCTGCGAAAGTTAAGAAGCCCGTTCCTCCTAAACTATCGGCAATAACAATTCATACTCTACGTCTTAATTTGAAGCAAACAAGTATTCAATAAAATCTGTAACAAAAAAACTTGCCGCGGACCGGTTAGATTATATTATCCCGGTTCGAATCCCAGATTTCGCCCTCTTACATGAGCTCTGCGAAAGTTAAGAAGCCCGTTCCTCCTAAACTATCGGCAATAACTTCATACTCTACGTCTTAATTTGATGCAAACAAGTATTCAATAAAATCTGTAACAAAAAAATTTGCCGCGGACCGGTTAGATTATATTATCCCGGTTCGAATCCCAGATTTCGCCCTCTTACATGAGCTCTGCGAAAGTTAAGAAGCCCTTTCCTCCTAAACTATCGGCAATAACAATTCATACTCTACGTCTTAATTTGATGCAAACAAGTATTCAATAAAATCTGTACCAAAAAAATTTGCCGCGGACCGGTTAGATTATATTATCCCGGTTCGAATCCCAGATTTCGCCCTCTTACATGAGCTCTGCGAAAGTTAAGAAGCCCGTTCCTCCTAAACTATCGGCAATTACAATTCATACTCTACGTCTTAATTTGATGCAAACAAGTATTCAATAAAATCTGTAACAAAAAAATTTGCCGCGGACCGGTTAGATTATATTATCCCGGTTCGAATCCCAGATTTCGCCCTCTTACATGAGCTCTGCAAAAGTTAAGAAGCCCGTTCCTCCTAAACTATCGGCAATAACAACTCATACTCTACGTCTTAATTTGATGCAAACAAGTATTCAATAAAATCTGTAACAAAAAAATTTGCCGCGGACCGGTTAGATTATATTATCCCGGTTCGAATCCCAGATTTCGCCCACTTACATGAGCTCTGCGAAAGTTAAGACGCCCGTTCCTCCTAAACTATCGGCAATAATAATTCATACTGTACGTCTAAATTTTATGCAAAAACGTATTCAATAAAATCTGTAACAAAAAAATTTGCCGCGGACCGGTTAGATTATATTATTCCGATTCGAATCCCAGATTTTGCACTCTTACATGCGCTGTGGGAAAGTTAAGAAGCTCGTTCCTCCTAAACTATCAGCCATAACAATTCATACTCTACGTCTAAATTTTATGCAAAAACGTATTCAATAAAATCTGTAACAAAAACATTTGTCGCGGTCCGTTTAGATTAGGTTATCCCGGTTTGAATCCCAGATTTCGCACTCTCACAAGATCTCTGGGTAAGTTAAGAACCCCAAACCTCCTGAACCAACCGCCATAACAATTCAAACTTTGCGCCAAAATGTGCCGTACACAAATGCCTACTATAAATTGTAATAAAAAAAATTGCCACGGACCGATTAGTTTCAATAACGCACTTTCGAATATCAGAATATCCTTTGAAGGAAAACCCGGCGGAAATTATGAAGACCGTACCTTCTAAAACATTAGCCCTAACAATTCATACTCTGCGCCAATATTTGATGCAATCAAGTATTAAATGATGTCTGTAATAAAAAAAATTGCCGCGACCGGTTAGAGTATATTACCCGAGTACGAATCCCAGATTTCGCCCTTTTACAAAATCATTGCGAAATTTAAGAAGCCCGTTCCTCCTAAACTATCAGCCATAACAATTCTTTACGCCAAAATTTGCAGTAAATTATTGCTAAATATAATCTGTAATAATAAAAGTGCTTCGACACTTTTAAGTTTCGATTACCCGGGTTCGAATCGTAGAATTCTCTTTTTCAAAATGATCTTATTTGAATATTTGTTTTTGATGAACACATTTGTTTAAGAAAAAATTATCTTCATAATTGTGCGATTGTACGAATTGTAAGATACCGAACAAATTTTTCAATTTTCGAGAAAACAGTGTGTTCAACGAAAATGGGATCTGAACTAATCATACAAGCATCTGCATACAGTCAATCGTCAAGAACCCACAGAAAGACCAACTACCAACATTCAGTTAGTAGTACCCTCTAAAAATCGCAAACCAGGAAACATGACACCATGTTGGGTATAAGTTAGCCGTGTATCGTCTTATTTCTTTGAACAAATTACAATAACTATATTTTTATGATACTCTATCTGTCTCCCTGCCCATCTGTCCGTTCGCCTGTGAACGCCACTAGAGCCTAATTCAGACGTAGAAGTGTTTCCAAAATTGATGTTCTCGCCATTTCTGACGTAAGAAAAGAAGTATTTGAAATCGTACGCCGGAAAACGGCGAATTTTCGACACAAAAACTTTTATTGCCGGCCCGTGTTACGGAGAAGTTGAATAAATCCAGTTGCTAAATATAGAAAAAAATTCCTCTATCACGTTGTGTAGGCAGAATCCATGTTTTATGGGTTCTTGGTACTGAAAACTCGATTGACAGCAAAACATTTGTCCGTCAGACCGTCTGCCTGTCTGTCTGTGTGTCTGTCTATCCGTCAGTTTGTCTGCCCGTCCGTCTGCACCTTCGCTCATAAACCATTCAGCCGATTTTCTCCCAACTTGATATACCCCTATTGTTCTAGCTGATGTCACTTTACTTTACAGGAAACCCTTTTCTGAATTCTCAAAAAGTGTCTCCAATGTCTTTATTACATTTTTTTTGTTGGATAGTGCAATGGTCGTTTAAGAGGGTGGTGCAGGTCCAATTTGCGTAGTCATCCCCGATTTTTCGAAAATTGAAAACAAAAACACTTTAAAATTGGACAAAGACAAAGTCTGTTGTAAAAAATTCCTTCTTCTGAAAAGGTTATATATTTTTTTTTGAAAAACAACTAGCTTTCGTATTTTGCGATTGAAATTTACAAAGAAAAAATATCTAAAAATTTTTTTCACATTGTTTCTTTAAATTTTCTCCACATATGTAATAAGGAACGGTAAGAATAGCTGTAGTGTCATTTTTGGGTATTGCCCTTTTTTTTGGAAAATTGCAACAAAACAAACAAACAAACAAAAAACCCTTCAAAATTGAATGTAGAGATTACTCCATCAAATGAAATTTGTTGTCTATAATCTGTTCCTTCAGTAAGGTCTTGCACATTTTTTAAAAACTTACAGTAGTTTTCGTGCAATATTGCGTAAAATACGTATAGTTTAAAAAATGACATAAACAAGATTTTCTAAAAACGGTTCCAAATTATTTTTTAACTTTTGGTAGGGATAGTACCTAATGCACTCTAAGACATGACATAAACGCCATAGTACTCTATTCCTTTGTTTATTTGCAAAATATATAAACTGAATTTTTTCATTAGCCACTCACATCGTTAATATTTATATCAGCGCTGATTTGTTCACATTATTGTATTTACGAGTACATGTGCTTTAAATAATGTCAGAGATATTTTCTCGAAAACGCAACAGTTTTCTGTGAAAATGGTCTCAAAATACTGGATTTCAGAAACGCTCAAATGCCATTTTCTCAAAAACCGCTCCAATTTTTTCTGTAAACTTTTCGAACGGATAGTGATTATTGCATTCTTTAATATGACGGAAAGTTCATTTTGAGGATTTTTTTCCAAATTTACACAATTTTTTTTAAACATCTCTCATGTTAACCTGAGAGAGGTGACGCGGGGTCTTTTGTGTCCTGTGTGAATCTGTGTTATCTTTTGCCTGAAAGATATAAGCACTTTGCGACTGTGCCATGGGTTCTTGGCAGAGAGATAACAGCCGAGCCGTCGCGCAAACTGATCTGTCTGACCCCGCGCCACGACTTCCGTTGGCAGCGCGAAGTGCTTGCAGTAGTGCGATCGTCTTGCTACATTGCTTGAATGTGTCTACGAGAAGTGTATTGTTTATTTATTTCACATTATGAATAATTTGGGTTACGAAATAGAATGTTACCTCAATATCCTCATTGTGCAAGCAAACAATATATCTGTCAGACCAAGGCGACAGTACCAGTAGAGTCTTTCAATGAGCCTTGTCCACCGAATCATGCAATAGAGATCACAAATTTGCCGAAGCAGCTGATTTCAAAAATCAAACAATTCATTGTTACTAAAGAGGAATAACCCGCGAAAGTAGCAATCTCTCAAAAAATAAAAAAATATGACATGCATGCCCTATAATGTACAGACAGGAAAACAAAAGTTTTCTGTCCTAAATGCAGAAAACAAGTTTGTAAAGTGGATCCGGGGCCCGAGATCGCTTAGGCAATAGTGCCGTAGCGAGATCGGAAGGAAGGATCGCGGGTTCGAGTCCCGCCTCGGGCATGGTTGTATTGTGTTCGTCCTTTCGCCCCCTATCATCGTCATATCGTGTCATCCTCACAGTTACCATACTGATACAAGCAATAATGGTCACTAATGTCCTAGAAGTTGATGCGACCTTAAATAACAAAAAGTTTGTAAAGATCATTGTGATGTTTTGAGAAAACAATGTAGTTTAGTGTGAAGTGTAATAAATTGTTGACATGTTATATATTCTTTTCCAATTTTTCAATGTAATAATTAATTTATTAATATTTGTAACACTAATATAAACATTTTATATTTTGTACTCTTTCTAAATTTTTCTGATTGGATCTAAGCCATTTTCAATAAATTGTTTACTTATTTTTGTGTGAGACAATGTTAGAAAATTAAAAACTTACTGAATTTTCTGATACTTTTGTCGTCGAAATATTCAGAAAAACGTTACTGGGGTCACTACATAAAATAAAAGATAATTGACAATTTTGTCCTTTAATATAAAAATATAAATACTAATAAAAATTTTTAAATTATTCATTTGCATGTTTGTTTATAATAGTACATTATGGTAATACTACCTTATAAATGATTGATAATCATTAAAATAATTAATTTCACACTTATTTGTTGTCAGATATACTATTATAAAGGAATAACTTAAAGGGGTCAAAAATGTCCTCTAACGTCTCAGGCAACCCCAACTTCTCCACGGTTAATATGCACATTTACAGCAATTTGTAAACACTGATGTATTTATGAGTTAAAGTGCTTCGAAAGATTTCTAATGAAGTTTTTCGAAAACTCAACAATTTTTTGTGAAAAAGAGCTTCGAATTTCGAATTTACAATAGCGTTTAAACGCCATTCTCTTATAAAGGGCTTCAAATTTTTCAAAGAAAATTTCCATTTAGGACCAAATTTTACTGTTCATTAAAAAGCTTAAAATAATATTTCCGTTCTACTATTAGGAAACAGAAAAATTAAGAAAATATCCAAAAAACGTACTTTAGGCAGCGATAGATGGCAGCTGGCAAGAGTATGTGGCATGTCCGAATAGCTAGCCGAGACCAAACGAAATAGAAAACTAATGCGGGAAAGTCTGTGCCATCCTGTAGCACCACTAGGTTTTTCTTTGACTTGCGGCCGTATCAGTGGTTTTCCACATGCCTGTTCATACTCAGTAATAATCGCAGAGTGTGCAGTTTCCTTTCAAGTCCTAATGTTTGGAAACTACGATTTATATAACACTGTGTCATATATAACACTTATATTTTTCCATGATTTCACGAAACTCTTTTGTTTGAGAAACTAAGTAGTCTTTCTCAGATATCTTTTCTGAGGAGCTCAATGCTTTCGTGATCACAGTAATAAACTGAATAAGCTGAGCAATCAACCCTCACGAATTTGCTCCTCACGATACGAGTATGAACCAATTTCCCCAGCGTTCTCCAACAAATATTTACTTCTTTTCCCAACATTTACTTCCTAGTACAAGTAAAAGGTTATGCACACCAAGTGAAGTAATGCATTTGCTCGATAGTAAATGCTTTTACCATTTATTTCACACTTGAAGTAAAATCTAGGATTTTATTTACACTACCCCATATTTTTTACCCTCCCTTGATACATACATGGAGAAAATGTGAAGAAAGAATTTGGAGCGGTTTTTGAGAAAAAATATTTTTAAAAATTTAAAATTCCCTATATTGAGGAAAATTACTACTTTTTTCGAAAAATTAAACATTATTTCAAGGTGTGTCTTTAAAAGGGATTTAAACAAAAATGGCACCTGCACCACACTCTCACTTTTACGCTATCCGAGGATAACATTTAATAAAAACAAATGTGGAGTCATTTTTGAGAAAATTGTGAAAATGTTTATAAAGGTTTGGGGAAAATACCTTCAAAAATTAAAATATAGTTTTGAAACTTCCTCAGCCGTTCGTTCAGGGCGATCGGGTAATCAATCTTGTAGAATGTTTCAGTATCAATCAGTAGTCAATATCAATCTTGAAGAAAATCGGCTTAGACTGGTCTTGTAATGACCAGAGATTTTTTGACCAGTTGGCTTTTAGCCCCTAAATTAAGACGTTTTGCCGTCAAGCGATTGTGAAGGACCCACTAAAAAACGATTCCATCATCACCGCGAGTTAGAGGAAGAAATTTACTACGAATATATGTAAGACTTACGTTATCAGAAACCGACGATTGGAGATTTTCTGACGGAAATTCGCAGTTTTCCAGGGCACGATTGCAATTACATTCGTAAGAGCGAGAAAGTTAAAATATATCAAACCATGGTTCAATGTGTCCTCTACGTTCTTGCCTTATATGTTTGTATATTACTTTCTCGTGTTCGTACATACCATATGCACGTAATTCATTATGTAGAGCTGGGGAAAATGGATATCCGTAGCTAAAGGGAAATATACAGTTTTGGAGAATTTTCTCTATAGATCTTGTTCAAACCATCCGTTCGTGCACCCGTCGATTGTTACATTGTAGTCTCACTGCGTGTACCTAGTAAAGAGAAAGTACTGTAATGGTGCAGTGACGAATTTTCGAAAACCAAAAATTGGTAATGGAAGGCCTTTGTAACGAATAAAAAGATAAATGTTGCTTCTACAAATTAGGTTTAGCTTCCATTACAAAAAATACCTCAGTTTCAGTGTTTGGGTTCATGAGGAATAGTAGATCCAGATTTTTCGAGGAAGAAAAAATTGTCTGCGAAAGTATTGAGTTAACATTTTATTTCCGAAATCCAGATCGGCTGCCGCATCACTGCAGACAGGCGCAACGTCTGCCAACGGGGATGTGCGTAGCGTCGTTTCTCCGCGTATTCACTGACACTGTCGAGTGACGCAATGCATTTTTGTTCTAAATTATAACTACGGTATTCATAAGTGAAACATAGAAGGCTGAACACGAACCAAGGTTTATGGGAATTTACAAACTTCCTGAAATGTTGGAATTTTATTTGCATATCTTCAGTGGGCACGGATATCTTGTGATTTAGGAGTCATACACGTATTAAAAATTAGTAATATTGATGAACTTTTTTCATTAAAAAAAAGAATTCAGAAAAATTAAAGGTATTATAGGTATTTTATTAAACCCCTAAGACTTTGATGAAGTCTTCGGTTGTAGAATACATGTTGCCTTATTTTAAGATTACATATCAGTTACAAATAATAGTGGAAATATACTCGTATGTGCTGCTGTAGGAATACTAAAAATAAGATTATAAATTTAAAGAATACTTAATTACTATATTAAGCAGTAATACTTCTTGAATTCACGAGAACAAAATTAATTCTAGGAATAAATCACCATCTTCCATTAACTATTCCTATAATATATAGGAATATATATATAGTATTGATAATTAAAGCGTTTGTAAAATATTATGGATGTTTTATGAAAATGCAAATGTCATAATTCTCAATTGTCTAGACATTTGATCGGAAGAATAATGCTCCGAATGTCTTGTCAGAACGAGAAATATCAAAAGGAGAAGGACAATGTGGTGAACGGCAATTACGCCAGCCAACCACAAATGCAGTTTGATGTACCTTAGAAGACACATCTGCTCATGTGTATCGCTGCTTCGAAGCTTTAAAGACACAAGCAGTCAGTCCATTTTCCTATAGCGAGGATCTTTGCCCGCTGAATTATTTTACCCAGATCCAGTTAAAGCTCTGGCTACATTGAGAAGGTGTACGGAATCACCAAATAAGCTTATATAAAAAGTTCATTGGTGAACCATATGCCTACTTACGTCCAGATGCAACAGGAAACGTTGCGAAAAAAATTCGCCATGTAGATGATTCTTATTCGCAATATCTATTTGTGTATTTAGCCCTGATGCATTGCGCCGTTTTACAATTTCTGTTACGGAAATGGTCTCAGAAAGCCAAAAAAATGTCACTATAGCATGACTAAAAAATGGGTAAACTTTGAAGCTCGCTTTCCAAAGGAAGTAGTGAGTACACTATTAACTATATACAGCCATTGTAATTTGTTCTAAAATATAAGACGAATGAAAACACGTAAGCCTGGGAAAATATTTTATTATAATTACAATTGTCATATTAAGCACTTATTTACCGCACATTTTGAGGAAGAGTATGCTTCGTTATGCCTCATTATTTACTAGGAACAGACATCTTAATGTAGCCAGGCACTCGTTACACAAAATCGGATATTCGAACCCTGGTAATTGAAGGTATCCGGTTACCAGTACATTTGCACTTTTTTGCGATATTTTTTGTGTCGATAATGAATTGTTATGGCTGCTGGTTTAGGAGGTACGGTTTATTTAACTCGCGCAGGACATCCCATAGAGGGTCATTCTTGGATTCGATCCCATGTAATTTAAAATTAACCGGTTAGCGAAAAATATTTTTGTTACCGATAGTATTTAGTACTTTATTGCGACAAAAATTGATGTAGAGTATGAATTGGTATGATAAGGACTTACCTTGGAGGCAACTTTTGGGATTTGTATCCGTGTAATTAATTCCAACCGGCCCTTGTCAATTTTTTTCTTACAGTTTATATTAAGCACTTGTTTACGGCAAGTTTTGGCGTACAGTATTAAATAATATTGCTGATAGTTTGGGACGACTGAGCTTCTAAACTTACGCAGAACTCTCTTAAGAGAGCGAAATCTGGGTCCCAAACTTCGGAATTTAACCGGTCCGCGGCCAATTGGAATCTTACAGATTGTATTTAATACTTGATTGCATCAAATTTTCGCGTAGAGTATAAATTGTTTTGCGGATGGTTTAGGAGGAACAAGCTTCTTCACATTTTCTAAGCTCTCGTAGGAGGGAGAAATCTGAGATTCAACCCGACTAATGTAATTTAACCAGTCAGCGGCAAATTTTCTTGTTACAGATTTTATTTAAAACTTGTATGTATCAAATTTAGACATAGAGTATGAATTGTTATGGCTGATAGTTTAGAAAGAACGGGCTTCTTAACTTTCGCAGAGCTCGTGTATGGGGGAGAAATCTAGGATTCGAACCACGATAGTATAATCTAAGCGGACCGCGGCAAATTTTCTTGCTACAAATTTTATTGAATACTTGTTTGCATCACATTTAGACGTAGCGTATGAATTGTTATGGATGATAGTTTAGGAGGAATGAGCTTCTTAACTTTCGCAGAGCTCAGGTACAAGGGCGAAATCTGGGATTCGAACCAGGATAATATAATCTAACCGGTCCGCGGCAAAATTTCTTGTCATAGATTTTATTGAATACTTGTTTGCATCAAATTAAGACGTAGAGTATGAATTGTTATTGCCGATAGTTGAGGAGGAACGGGCTTCTTAACTTTCGCAGAGCTCATGTAAGAGGGCGAAATCTGGGATTCGAACCGGGATAATATAATCTAACCGGTCCGCGGCAAATTTTTTTGTTACAGATTTTATTGAATACTTGTTTGCATCAAATTAAGACGTAGAGTATGAATTGTTATTGCCGATAGTTTAGGAGGAACGGGCTTCTTAACTTTCGCAGAGCTCATGTAAGAGGGCGAAATCCGGGATTCGAACCGGGATAATATAATCTAACCGGTCCGCGGCAAATTTTTTTGTTACAGATTTTATTGAATACTAGTTTGCATCAAATTAAGACGTAGAGTATGAATTGTTATTGCCGATAGTTTAGGAGGAACGGGCTTCTTAACTTTCGCAGAGCTCATGTAAGAGGGCGAAATCTGGGATTCGAACCGGGATAATATAATCTAACCGGTCTGCGGCAAATTTTTTTGTTACAGATTTTATTGAATACTTGTTTGCATCAAATTAAGACGTAGAGTATGAATTGTTATTGCCGATAGTTTAGGAGGAACGGGCTTCTTAACTTTCGCAGAGCTCATGTAAGAGGGCGAAATCTGGGATTCGAACCGGGATAATATAATCTAACCGGTCCGCGGCAAATTTTTTTGTTACAGATTTTATTGAATACTTGTTTGCATCAAATTAAGACGTAGAGTATGAATTGTTATTGCCGATAGTTTAGGAGGAACGGGCTTCTTAACTTTCGCAGAGCTCATGTAAGAGGGCGAAATCCGGGATTCGAACCGGGATAATATAATCTAACCGGTCCGCGGCAAATTTTTTTGTTACAGATTTTATTGAATACTAGTTTGCATCAAATTAAGACGTAGAGTATGAATTGTTATTGCCGATAGTTTAGGAGGAACGGGCTTCTTAACTTTCGCAGAGCTCATGTAAGAGGGCGAAATCTGGGATTCGAACCGGGATAATATAATCTAACCGGTCTGCGGCAAATTTTTTTGTTACAGATTTTATTGAATACTTGTTTGCATCAAATTAAGACGTAGAGTATGAATTGTTATTGCCGATAGTTTAGGAGGAACGGGCTTCTTAACTTTCGCAGAGCTCATGTAAGAGGGCGAAATCTGGGATTCGAACCGGGATAATATAATCTAACCGGTCCGCGGCAAATTTTTTTGTTACAGATTTTATTGAATACTTGTTTGCATCAAATTAAGACGTAGAGTATGAATTGTTATTGCCGATAGTTTAGGAGGAACGGGCTTCTTAACTTTCGCAGAGCTCATGTAAGAGGGCGAAATCTGGGATTCGAACCGGGATAATATAATCTAACCGGTCCGCGGCAAATTTTTTTGTTACAGATTTTATTGAATACTAGTTTGTTTCAAATTAAGATGTAGAGTATGAATTGTTAGGGCTGATAGTTTAGTAGAAACGGGCTTCTTAACTTTCGGACTTCTTCACGTGTTCAGGGCTCTCGTAGGAAGGCGAAATCTGGGATTCGAACCCCTATACAATAGTTTAACTGGTCCGGAGAATATTCTTTTGTTACGGACTGTAATTAGTACTTGATTGCGTCAAAGTTTGGTGCCGATTATGAGTTGTTATGGCTGCATGTTCAGGAGGCATGGTCTTCATTACCTGCGCCGGACGTTCCTTACAGGGGCATTGCGGGATTCGAACCCGCGTAATTGAAATTAACCGGTCCGCGGCAAATTTTTTTATTATAGTTTATATTAAGCACTTAATTACGGCAAATTTTGGCGCAGAGTATGAATTGTTATGGCTGTTAGTTTAGGAGGAGCGGGCATTTTAAATTTCTCAGAGCTGTTGTATGAGGCAAACTCTGGGATTCGAACCCAGGTAATTGAATATAACCGGTCCGCGGCAAAAGTTTTGATTACTGATTATGTTTAGCCCGTGTTTGCGGCATATTTTGGCGTTGAGTATGAATTGCTACGGCGGATGAATGCCAGCGGATGTGTCTTTTCTTCTTCGACGGCGCTTGCAAAAGTAGCGCATCTTTTATTTTTTGGTTTTTTGGCAATATTTTTTGAAGGAATTGAGATATCAGTTTGATTTTTTCACTAATCGTTTACAAATAAAAAGCGGCAAATTTTGAGTATAATTTTGGGTATATACTTACAATAGTAGCTGATTTAGAGGTGTGGTCCTGCTAACTTCCATTGGAAGTTAGCAGGACCACAGATTTTTTTGAGAAAATGACCCGCGGCAAATTTTTTTTTCCACATCTTAAGAACGGCAAAAACGCGGCAAATTATGTACTATGCACTTTTGTGATTGGATGAAATGGTCCTGCTAACTTCCAGGACGTAGCTCGGACATTTTGGCATAAAAAAAGTTGAAAATCAGCAGGCAAATAGGCACTAAAAACCTTAAAAATAAGCAGAGAAATAGGAACTAAAAGCTCAGAAATAAGTAGCGAAATAGGCATTTTTGTTGATAATAGAAAGAAAACCTCATCAATAAGCACACTAAAAGATTTAATAATAGAATTTACAAAATAATAACTTTCACTGCTGAAGTCTAGTACACGGTACAACTTACGAATAACGTTTAAACCGGCACTTCGCGCCGTTCCGGCGGTAACTGCGCAGTTTGAATTCTGGAGGCTTTTTTGAAAAGTGCTTTTTTATAAAAATGAATTGGTAATTATGCGGTGGGTAGACTCAAGGTGTTTATAGTGAACGCGAAGACAGAAGGCCCGAGCCTCGCCGTGACTTGGATCCGGGCGAGCGAAGCGAGAAAACTTTCCGTTGACAGTAAGTTGCCATTACAATGCGGCGGGGACAAAGCGTATGAAGGGCGATCCATGAAAATCACCTATCCGTAAGTTTTATTCATTTCTATCAGAGCGCGTAGCGTAATTTGAGGGAGGGCTTAAGGAGACCCCCACCACCATGCTTCTCTGAGGGTGAATCGTGTACGCTACTTTAACTACTTTCTCTTATTAAAAGAATTATAAAATTAATTTTGTTCAGAGTGACGGCACAATTAAAGGTTTTTCCCAAGTTTTCAATAGTGAATGAAGTCCTTTCATTCAAAATTACTTTGTAACGGGAGAATGTTCTCTCCACTTCACTTGAAGTTCCAGGGGCATATTTCATTGATGCTAAATGTTCTGGTTGTAGACAGATTTCTTCAATTTTTTCCGAAGCAATGGAAGCTAATTTAGACACTATTCCCAGCCTGGATTGCGATTAAACACAGTGGTAAATTTTAATTCAACCGATTTACCTACTGTCTGTCAGCAGAAGAGCTCTCGTCTCTAGTTTTGTAATTACTTTGCTTTTATGTAGCAAGGTTCTTAATATTTGGGGACGACAACACCTCCTTGACTTCATTAATGGTAAATGCTGCGTCGTCGTTAGGATATCTGAAATCTGTGATATTTCTTTGAAGTTCTTCTGATTATCGAAAGAAAAATAATGTTTATATTAACAAAACAGTGATTTATAATGAATTAGTTTACGTTTGTATTGTAATTTTTTTAAAGACTTAATATGCTTGTAACAAATAATGTACTTCAGCTTTCGAGTTAATGACCCCCATTTCGCTCAGGTTTTTGTCCAGTTTCCCTTATACATTGAGCAAATGCTGAGATGGACCCTTGTTTTGCTTCTGTTCGTAAATGTAGCTTCACTGTACGCACGTTTTGTTGAATTCTCTTTTTTCTTGTAATGGTAGGAGTAGAGGTAAGGGCGAGTTACTATTTTGTTAGTAATGCAGAAAATATAATCTGCAATTCGTTTACCGCTGCAAATAAGTTTTCTATAACTCGGGAACAAAAATGTCTATTTTTTCAAATGTCGCTACTGTCGCGCATTTAAAAAAATATTATTGTTTTAAATTTGTTTTTAACTTTTATTCATTTTCAACTATTTTTAATTAAAATGATGGGAAGGAATTCTGGAACTCAAGAAAAGTGTGCAGATTATCTTCTCCCCCATACGTTATATACAGTTTTTTTACCGTTTTTTGACTAAATAAATCTAAATCTCAGTTATCTGCGTAGTACATGAGAGCTTCAAGCCAGGAACCCTATTTTGTCAACACAGATTGCGGTGGTAATGGAGTGTTGGAGAAAACTGTCTTAAACTCTGCCGCAAGATATATTTTTTGTGACAACTTTTTCACAACACTGTCAAAAAATTACTTTTATGTCAGTCGTAAAATGTTCTTCTCCACAAATTCACTCTTTCAGCAACGCACGTCTTCACTGACTTTTCTTTCGGCATTATAGCAAGCGCACTGAACAGGATCACTAAACAAACTGAACTGGTCTGAATCAGACTTCGAGACCAGAACATAATTACTGTCGAAAAACTCTCCGCCTCTGCTGTAATTATACCCAGAGTCTACCATTGTTGTAGTGCTGTGTTTTGGTAAGGAACAGATAAGATAACTCACAGGTGATGAAAGTAATCCATTTGCCCGATCACCGTAATGGGATTCGACGAAATAAATACGAGTATAGGGCACAGTGTCATGTTCGCATCCGTTTTGACGCGGGAGCCCTTCCGCTGGGTCATGCGCAAGGGAACACTGCCGAACAGGGATTTTAAGAATGTTATCGAGAACGAAATTTATAGGAAACACAAAGTTCAAAATAGGCTCCGATAGGCTGTGAAAGCCAAAATAGGCAATTATCCCTCAAATGAACATTTTTAGGCACTATAAAACCCACCCAGAAGTAATTTCATGTATAAAAATGGATAATGGTATAATGTCCCTGAAGTTAAATTCAAAGAAACAAAGTAGGCATTTAGGGCAATGTCCGGGCTCTAGTTATAAGGTTCATTGTTTCCGCCGATCCGCTTTGTTCTCAATGTTCTCGCAATAAGAAGTCGATTGCTTCACGTAGGATACGATGGGAGAAAACAGCTCTGTGTGATTTTTGGTTGTTCGTTAATTGATATTGAAGCAGTTAAGCTATAATAACAGAAATAAGTAGCAATAATTATTAAATTACCTATATTTTTATATTGTAATTTTCTACACTATACATTGTTTAACTGATCCTATGGAGCAATAATATTTACATTTAGTAAAAATTATCATATAAGATACTAAAAATAGGTTTACATATGAATATACTATATAATTCAAATTTAAAAGATCATAATATGTTATCTCAAACACTTCATAGATGAAAATGGAAGGTCACATCCGATATTGAAAATTTATGGCTTTGTTTGGAGGGCTTTCCGGGGGAATGATCATTTTCTGGAAGGGCGAGCGGACTGTGCTGGGGATGTGGATTCCCGCCTTGCACCAAGTGGCTTCTCTGGACGTCGGGGCAATGGGGACCACCTCGGAGACATTTGCGGTCTCCACTACTCGGAAGGAGAAGGTGGTAGCGGGCGCGGTGGATGGGGTTACTTCGCTGAGCATCGTGACGCCACAGCCGCCGCAGCCACCACCGCCTTCGACCTGCGGACGTACGGGAGGACATTGATTCTTCAAGAATCCGATGTGGTTGATAACACAAATATGTATTCAGATACGATTCTTTTATTAATTTTTAAATTTTATTCATTTTGTATGTTGATAGAATCAGTTTACAGTATTACAGTAGCATGATCACGATGATATGTACATAATAAACGAAGACCTAGAAGAGAGAAGAAATGGAAGCGGGAAGCTGAAGAAAAGGATGAAAAACCTAAAGACTTGAAAGTTGGGAAGGATAGGAAAATGGATTGGCAAAGGGTGGGAATAAACATGCGAGAGTTCTCGCACGGGTACGCTAGTTATTATTATTATTATTATTATTATTATTATTATTATTATTATTATTATTATTATTATTATTATTATTATTATTATTTCGTTAATCGGCCGACTAGGACCACGCATGCAAGCATCCTGCATTTACCGTGGCTCAGTTTTTATTTATTATCACGGTGGCAGGTGCTTGCAACAACTTTTTGGGGGGACCAGCATTTTAGATGGATCCGATTTTTATCCCCCACGGTTGTTAGCCCTGGGGGTATGGAAGATGAAATGATGATATGATGATAATGGGGGTGAAAGGACAACACATACAGACATACACAAATATACCCATGCCTGAGGCGGGACTCGAACCCGCGATCTTCTGGTCCGAAACCACTCCGGCACTACTGCCTTAGCGATCTCGGCCATCTGATCGGCTATTATTATTATTATTATTATTATTATTATTATTATTATTATTATTATTATTATTATTATTATTATTATTATTATTAATGTATAATAATAATACGTCCACGTCCCTAGCCCTGCTTCATTAGGCTCCACGAAGTCATGAAAGTTCTGTAATTGGGGACTCCATGGATTCGTAGTCTGGTAGACCGTCTGTGAACCCTGGTTAGTAACGGCGCCGAACCCTTGGCTGAAGGGATAAAAGGCACTGACTGACTGCAACGTGTCGCGACGTGACAAAAAAGGACTCAAATGGAGATTTACTCCTGTAATAGACACACTGCTAGGGAAGCCCCGAGCGCGCTCACCTGGTGGGAGTGCGTGTGTGCGTGCGGGTGGCCCGGGGCGCGGCGGTCGCCCTGATGGCAGTGTCCTCGCGTGGGCGTGGGCCCGGGGGCCGGGCCGGGGCTCGTAGAGGGGCCAGTGGTCGCTGGGGGCGGGGGCTGCGAGTGTCCCGGGGCGGGGTGGCGGCGGCGCTCGCGGGCGGAAGGCTGCGTCTGCGAAAAGACACGACTGATGTGAGCGAGATGAAGGTCAGCGTTGATGGTTTTTGAGATGTATGAATTCATCGGCAGCGATGGTGTAATCGGCGTATTGGGCTGTTATACCCAAGTTCGTTGGATCAAACCCGATCGAAGCCGTGGATTTTTAAGGGTGAAAAAATACTTCATACGCTTTCCTTCGGAGAGAAAGTAAAATCCGCCGGCTGTCTCATGTTAGTAGATTTACTTGCACGTAAAAGACCCTCTAGCCTAAATGAAGCCTCTGAGCTAAATTTAAATCGTCTGTTTCGTACCCCAAGAAACACCTCCTTTCTCCGCTAGTGGGTGAAAGGAGCGTACCGAAATTTGCCTGGTCAGACGGAACAGCAGGCCTCATGGCCTGATGCTCGCCACGTAAAATAAGGCATCAATCCTATTCAATTGAATTGTTCGTTGATGGGTTCGAAGTTAGAAGGGCTTGGAATCAAATAGTCATGCATCACGGTTAGGAAAAAACTGAGAGATTGCTGTCTATACAACTAGCAGCTTTTCTGATAGCAACATTGTAAGTAGATTTAATTTTGGCCACAGGAGCAATGCCACTGAGTTTATTATTTCATGTAGTAAGGAGTGTGTAATACACATATTTGGCCATGTAACTCAGTTTCATTCTGTAGAGGCATACAACTATTTCCTTCCGAGCCCTTTATTTGATGTAATGTGTAAAATGATTTATTTTTGCATATTCAAATAATTAGCTTCATGGTTTGTGTAGAACTGTAGTTCCCAAACTTATCGCTGGTCATGTACACGAGCAAAGATCACGTAATCTTTATACTAAAATTAAAAATGTATCTTTGATATTTTGAATGGTGTCCTAACACTGAAATATTAATAACACGTTTCGATATTGTAGGTAATATTTTTTGAAACATTAACTGTTATTTTAGAATTAAAACCACAAAAAAATCTATTATTTTACAATGTCACTAATGAGATAGTCCAAACTCATGCGTTACCTTCGGTTCGGCGTTTAAGGGTAACATTCTTTAGTGAAAATGAAATACGAAACTAGTGGTGCTACAGAATGGCACAGAATTTTCCCGTATTAGTTTTCTATTTCATTTGATCTCGGTTAGCTATTCAAACATGCCACATATTCTTGCATGCTGCCATCTTTCGCCGCCCAAAATACATTTTGTTGAGATTTTCTTAATTTTTCGGTTTCCTAATTGTAAAGCGCAAGTATTATTTTAAGATTATTAAAGAACAGTAAAACCTCGTCGTAAATGGCAATTTTATTTGAAACTTTTGGAGCCGTTTTTAGAAATCTGGCGTTTAAGTGCTACTGTAAATTAGAAATTTGAAGCTCTTTTTCCCAGAACATTTTTGAGTTTTCGGAAATCGCACAAATATAATATTGTTTACAAATTGCTGTAAATGTGCATATCAACGGCGTGAGAGATCTTTCAAAACATTTACAGTTGGGTAAGTTTTGAAAAAATTAACTTTGTCATATTAAACAGTACAAATGCCACTATCCGTTCAAAATATTTGAAGAAAAAATTTGGGACAGTTTATTGAGAAAATGGCATTTGAGCGTTTCTGAAAATACGGAGTTTAGAGCTAGTTTTCACAGAAAACGGTAGAGTTTTCGAGAAACTTCATATGATATTCTTCAAATCACATGTACTCATAAATATACTAATGTGAACAAATCGCCGCTAATGTAAATATAAACGACGTGAGAGACGCGTCAAAAAGTTACAATTTTGTAATTTCTGAAAACACAAAAGAATAGAGCAACCTGATGTTTATGTCATCTTATAGAGTACATTTTGCACTAGCCCTACCAAATGTTTCAGGAAAAAATTTGAAACAGTTTTTGAGAAAATATGGTTTTTGTTATTTTTTTAAATTGCACATGTTACACGCAATATTGCGCGAAAACTACAAAAATTTTCAAAACAATGACAAACGTGAAAGATGAAGTTAATGAAAGAACTGTCTAAGAAGAACAAATTTTATTTGAAAGAAAAATCTCTATCTTCAATTTTGTAGTTGTAGTTCAATTTAACGTTATCGCCCCCAGCACCGCAATGAAATTATGTACTTTGTTGTGAATACTGGACACAAAATTTAACATTGGATTGGTTTAATTATGCGTTTAGTTACGAAAAAACTCTTTATAAAGCAATGTGTGCATGTGTTGAATCTTTGATTAGTGATTGATTTACTACAATGCTATTGACATATTCATATCACCCAAAAATTCAGAAAACAATTGAGAGTAGTCTAGTCACAATTCCATGCCTCATTTTTACCGCTATCCAGAAAGGGTACCAAATTAAAATACGCGCATAAAATAACCTTTTTAAATTGATATGGATGGGGAGTCGAGCAAAGTGGACTGGTTTGAAATAATCAAGTTTCGACTCTTCCCAAACATTCCTGCCATAGCCCAGGTTAATTAGATTGATTAGATTAATTTCGAAGGACCACCCAGATTTCTGAAATGAGAGAACAGGTTATAACCACTCCTGCAGATCTGGGACTGCAAGGATGGGGAGATGACAGGAGAGGGTGCTTGTTACCATGAAACAATAGAATACAAAACATATAAGCGTATATTATAAATTAAAGATACATATTTGACCTGTGATGAAGATGAAACTTAACCTATGAATGAAGTCACATAAATAACATGAAATAAATGCATGATGAGACCAAATTGCACACGTGGCGTTGTGAATTAGTTTGTCAGTAGTAACTAATTACACGTAGCATGAAGTAACACATATAAAGGTAATTAGCGCACGTGGCATGTGCGTCAGCTTGTAAGTAGTAACTGAATACACGTAACATGGAAATAACACATATGAAAGTAATTAGCGCACGTGGCTTTGTGCATTAGCTTGTAAGTAGTAACTGAATACACGTAACATGGAAATGACACATATGAACATGGTTACAATGCACTGTTTGCCCACATGGCGTGAGCGTTAGTAAGTTGCACTAATGTTACCAGCACAGGGACTGAACGTGTGTGGCATAAGCCGGTTCCACACGTAAACAGCTGGGCACCACTGTACGTGTGTGGCGTAAGCCGGTTCCACACGTATAAACAGCTGGGCACCATTGCACCTCGGAGAGCGTACATAGCCATGAGTGCCGTATGCGCGTCGCGGAGCAACGCGCAACGTGTCCGTTTAACTTGGACATTACACAAAGGAAAGAGTTACAAGCACGTTCACCCGGCATGGGCATGAGACGAGCAGTGAATGCACGCCACGCGGAGCGCGGCGCGGAGCAACGTCTGTTCAGCAAGGAGACGAGACGAAGACTGATAGACACGCCGCGGAGCGGCGCGGAGCCCGTCTGTTCGACATGAATGCCAGACGAGAACTGATTTGGCGGTTGAGCGCTTGGCGAGGCATCGTGGTTTCCAGAAAGTTCCAGCACACAAAGGAAGCTCTGGCGGTGGTGGGGGACGCTGACGCCACGCTGCTTGCAGACATTGGCAGGGAGCCAGCCCCACCCTCCGGCTGCGCCTCAAGAAGGGGGGGGGCCGGCGGCGGTGGCCTGCGGGCGGCGCGCGCCGCGCGGTGGCAGCTGGCATCACCAGCCGCGTGCGAGAGCAGGGAGATGCTGTAAGGTGGTGCGCTCTGATGGCTAGAAGGAGAAGTTAATACAAGGCATTGGCGCGGGGGGAGCGGCGGGGAGGCCGGCTCCCGGGCAGCCGTTGAGAAACATAGCGTCTTGCAAGAGTATTGCGCCATGACGCAAGCAGAGATTTCCAGGAGGCACAGCTGCACGGTTTCTGCCGTGCGGTGGTGGGGGTTTCCAGCGAGCGAGTCGGTTGCGTCGATGTGGCGTGAGGGGAATTCCGAGTAGCTCCGCCACACGTGCTGTTCTGAAAACTTAGTTGGTAATACAGATTCCTGAGAACTGAGCCGCTGCCGTGTAGAAACTTCAGAGATATGCGTCTTGAATAAAATATAAAAATATGATTATGAAATAGAAAATAGCTTGCGCTGACATACACCCCCACAGAACGACTAGGTCGTTCGACAAAAAAGATGTTAGGGCAAGCTAGGTAGTTAGGTATAAGATGGGAGTGGTAGGGTGTATGGAGATATGGCAGGGATATTGAATATAGCCGTTGGTAAGGAAGGTATAATAAACCTTAGCCAAGTGAGCACCTCGAAGAGGTGGCAA
The DNA here is from genome assembly GCA_038098605.1 of Gryllus longicercus. Classification (NCBI taxonomy): domain Eukaryota; kingdom Metazoa; phylum Arthropoda; class Insecta; order Orthoptera; family Gryllidae; genus Gryllus; species Gryllus longicercus. The sequence continues at coordinate 796,878 of JAZDUA010000463.1, forward strand.
GTGCGATGGCACACGATGTGACAAAGTACAATGACATAGTAAAATAATGTCGACTGAGATAGAGCACCTCGGAGGGGTAGCAAGTGATGCAACAGAATTCTTGACATAGCAAGACTAATGAGATGTCTCAAGTGAGATGGTGCACCTCGGAGAGGTGGTGGGTGCAACAATGCACAAATCTTAACATAATGCAGAATCCTAACCACTAACCTTAACATAATCCTAATTACTAACATATTTGCAATATAGTACAGTGAACCTTGCAAACGAATAGCTCTAAATAACTAGCACTAAACAGAAATGTTGCCATAGCAAAGGCTAATGAGGCATATCTCAGGTGAGATGTCAGAGGTTGCACCTCGGAGAGGTTGCAAATACGAAAATGCAGAATGTTGCCATAGCAAAGCTAGTAGGGCATATCTCGGATGAGATGTCAGAGGTTGCACCTCGGAGAGGTTGCAAATGCAATGCAAAAAAGGTTGCCATAGCGAAGCTAATAAGGCGTATCTCGGATGAGATGTCAGAGGTTGCACCTCGGAGAGGTTGCAAATACGAAAATGCAGAATGTTGCCATAGCAAAGCTAGTAAGGCATATCTCGGATGAGATGTTAGGGAATGCACCTCGGAGAGGTTGCAAATGCAGAAATGCAAAATGTTGCCATAGCGAAAGCTAATAAGGCGTATCTCGAATGAGATGTTGTCCTCGGAGAGGTTGCATGCAATGCAAAAATCTTAATGACTAACATGTCTACAATATAATGAATTAATCTTACAGCTAACAAAGTGATAAACAAAATGACTAAATAACTAACACTAAATAGCTATGAATTGCCTATATTTAAATTTGAATTGACATCTGATAGTCCACCCCCACAATGCCAGAGGTGATTAACACACAAAAGGTGTTACCTTTACACTTCACATTAGAGGGCAATACTTTAGATTTGGCAGAAGGCAGTGTTACGGTGTAAGTACCGTGTTCACCTGGAGAGCGTACATAGCTTGCTGCTCCGTAGGGTATCAGGCTGCTGTCAGAAGAGCCATGAAATTCGATTAATGAGTGTGCAGATGGCAGAATGCATCGTGGCACATTAATTGTAGGTATGTCAATTAGTGACGTGAACACTACTTGCCATTTAAGGGCAATATCAGGTGGGCGCGGTTGGTCCCAATTGAGGAAATAGTCCCACAGTTCTTGAAATGGCAGTTTACATGTAATTATGCAAGTGGCCAATGGGCGGAGTGGATTAATTAAAGAACATATTACAGATAACATGTAGTCCACCCCCACAGTGCGAAAGGTGTTTACGGTGCAAGTACCGTGTTCATTTGGGGAGCGTACATAGCTTGCTGCTCCGTGGGCTTTAGATTCAAAAATTTTGTGGCCTGACTTGGCCAGCAGGTGATCTGAAAGATCTGACAAAACAGATTTGTCATTTGAAACCCATTCGCGTAGGAGGAAACCACCCTTTGTTAATGGATCATTTAATTCAGAAGTGAATTGTTTGGCAGCATGCAGGTTAGGAGATGAATATAGAAAATCATCATCATTAGACATTGGCACATGTGAGCCTATAAGGAGGCCAGTGCATTCGTCTGTAGTTTGCTGATGCAAGGTGCGAACAGCAAGAAAGGTGGCTGGTTTTAAACCATATGTCACCGTAGGTAAGGCAAAGCCCTGCATGGGTTCAGGAGAATTTCTCCATAAGACACGTTGTAGGTTCCAGTCAGGTGGGTCTACATTAATTTGACGAAACGTTTTAAGAACAGCGGAAATGCTAATTTTGTTAAATTTAAAATTGAGTAAAAGATCAGAGAGATCGTTTTGAATTTTGCTGCCATTTAACGGTGCATCATTAGGAGCAATACCAGTAGTGGTTTTGGCTGAGGCGTCAAGCACAATTTTAGTTTTGGTAGTTGAGTTGGTCACAACAGCTGATACAGCCTGTTGATTAGTGGGAGGTTCATCACCAGAATGCAGAGGTTTATGGTGATTTTCACTACGGATGGTACATTTTGTAAGACAAGAATGACCATGGGCCTCCGGGTGAAGGCATCTAGAACTTACACTTTGTTTAAGAGTAAAGTCATTGCGTGCTTTAGGTGATGATTCTAAAAATGAGGGACAGTCGTTAATCAAATGCTCCGAATTGCATTTTGGACAAATTGGTAGTATATTCCTTCCCGTGCTGTTGACGTTGCCTGCCCTGGCGGTGTGAGGCTTGTCATTAACGTGAGAATTGGAATTCCTAGAAGTATGTTTTGGGGAGATTGTTCTGTTGGAAACAGAAACATTGTCAGCGGGAGCTGATTTGTAATTAGATACTGCCACATCAGCTGCAGCGAGAACATCATAATATACATTAAAGAGATCGTTTATTTGAGAAGTAATCTCATCAGTTAGATCAATGTCATCAATTAAATTATCAATTAAATTATCAAACTTATTAAAAGCTTTAATCAGCGTCTCCTTTGTGCAGATTAACTGTCGGCACGTAAGTGAAGTGAGTTTCTCATTTTCTGCAAGAAAATTTGAAGTTAAGGTGCAATAACGTTTCAATTTGGCCATTACGTTAATAACGTTTTTAGGAAGAGTTTGTGATGCCATCTCGGATGCGCAATTGGCAATTGATGGGCACAGAATAATACAGGAATGTTGAGGGATCAGAAGGGAGCCCTAACCTAATAGCAATTAACACTGGACTTTCCCCAAAAATACATAAACACTTTGCAAAGCACACTGTATGTACATGACACATAAAGAGCAAGTAATAACACTGATGTGTATACATGAGACATTTAAAAAATTGCAATAAAAGCACAAATGTGTGTGTATGTGACACAATAAACACATGAAATTAAGAAGGCACATAAAAATGTAAAAACACAAATGTATACAAGTAACACTTGGAAGCGAATTAGTAGTGTGTACAAATTAAAGAGATACACACGTGGAGCGTAGATACAAGTGTACATATGAGATTAAGGGACCACACGTAATGTGAGTCCACAAATGTACATGTAACACTTGTTGATCAGTAATTGTAATCTTTGCAGGCAAGCAAGCAAGTTAATCCCCTGAATAGACGCAAATCTTTGAGGTTACTACACTTACAAATTTGTTGAAAAAACAGCTGAGTGGTGCAGCATCAGTAGTGGAACAGCGTACAGCTTCGTTACATGATACAGGAGCAAACAGCCACGTTACACGATACAGGAACACAGCCTCGTTACACGATACAGGACAGTAAGTACATGTAACATTTTAAATCAGGCATCAGTGTGTTGCATAAAAAACAAGCACATTGACAAAGCAAATACAATTAACACAAGCATGTTACATAAAAAACAAATACATTGATGAAATGAATGCAATTAACACTTGATTTGTATGTATATGGTAACAAGCACACTTGACAAAATGTGATGGCTCAAAAAGGCACATGCAAAGTGAATGCTGATGTAAGTATCAGCTTTAATGCCTGGTAGACATTGACAATGGAAGTACAAAGGGAATGTGCTGATGTGAATATCAGCTTGGTACCTGGAAGGCATTAAAAATAGAAGTTAGGCATACATATAAAATCATAGGTATACAAAAATTTTGCTAGTTCAAAATCCAAGGCTCGAAGGATCAAAATGGTCCGAAGAGCATATGCAGAATACATGAAATAACATATGAAAATATACATAGGTTTACTGGTTCAAATCCCGGCTCGGAGGATCAAAATGGATGGGGAGTCGAGCAAAGTGGACTGGTTTGAAATAATCAAGTTTCGACTCTTCCCAAACATTCCTGCCATAGCCCAGGTTAATTAGATTGATTAGATTAATTTCGAAGGACCACCCAGATTTCTGAAATGAGAGAACAGGTTATAACCACTCCTGCAGATCTGGGACTGCAAGGATGGGGAGATGACAGGAGAGGGTGCTTGTTACCATGAAACAATAGAATACAAAACATATAAGCGTATATTATAAATTAAAGATACATATTTGACCTGTGATGAAGATGAAACTTAACCTATGAATGAAGTCACATAAATAACATGAAATAAATGCATGATGAGACCAAATTGCACACGTGGCGTTGTGAATTAGTTTGTCAGTAGTAACTAATTACACGTAGCATGAAGTAACACATATAAAGGTAATTAGCGCACGTGGCATGTGCGTCAGCTTGTAAGTAGTAACTGAATACACGTAACATGGAAATAACACATATGAAAGTAATTAGCGCACGTGGCTTTGTGCATTAGCTTGTAAGTAGTAACTGAATACACGTAACATGGAAATGACACATATGAACATGGTTACAATGCACTGTTTGCCCACATGGCGTGAGCGTTAGTAAGTTGCACTAATGTTACCAGCACAGGGACTGAACGTGTGTGGCATAAGCCGGTTCCACACGTAAACAGCTGGGCACCACTGTACGTGTGTGGCGTAAGCCGGTTCCACACGTATAAACAGCTGGGCACCATTGCACCTCGGAGAGCGTACATAGCCATGAGTGCCGTATGCGCGTCGCGGAGCAACGCGCAACGTGTCCGTTTAACTTGGACATTACACAAAGGAAAGAGTTACAAGCACGTTCACCCGGCATGGGCATGAGACGAGCAGTGAATGCACGCCACGCGGAGCGCGGCGCGGAGCAACGTCTGTTCAGCAAGGAGACGAGACGAAGACTGATAGACACGCCGCGGAGCGGCGCGGAGCCCGTCTGTTCGACATGAATGCCAGACGAGAACTGATTTGGCGGTTGAGCGCTTGGCGAGGCATCGTGGTTTCCAGAAAGTTCCAGCACACAAAGGAAGCTCTGGCGGTGGTGGGGGACGCTGACGCCACGCTGCTTGCAGACATTGGCAGGGAGCCAGCCCCACCCTCCGGCTGCGCCTCAAGAAGGGGGGGGGCCGGCGGCGGTGGCCTGCGGGCGGCGCGCGCCGCGCGGTGGCAGCTGGCATCACCAGCCGCGTGCGAGAGCAGGGAGATGCTGTAAGGTGGTGCGCTCTGATGGCTAGAAGGAGAAGTTAATACAAGGCATTGGCGCGGGGGGAGCGGCGGGGAGGCCGGCTCCCGGGCAGCCGTTGAGAAACATAGCGTCTTGCAAGAGTATTGCGCCATGACGCAAGCAGAGATTTCCAGGAGGCACAGCTGCACGGTTTCTGCCGTGCGGTGGTGGGGGTTTCCAGCGAGCGAGTCGGTTGCGTCGATGTGGCGTGAGGGGAATTCCGAGTAGCTCCGCCACACGTGCTGTTCTGAAAACTTAGTTGGTAATACAGATTCCTGAGAACTGAGCCGCTGCCGTGTAGAAACTTCAGAGATATGCGTCTTGAATAAAATATAAAAATATGATTATGAAATAGAAAATAGCTTGCGCTGACATGATAGTTGTTTGAAAACAAATAAATGTAACTTCACATTAACTTCTCCCCATAGCACGTCATACACAGTTTTAACTGTTTTTGACATAAATAAATAAATAAAATTGTAATTGAATGTGTCTTGCATTAGGAATAAACACAAATGTGCTCAGAACTGTTGTTACCATTATCTCGTGGTGAGTGCCAACTGCCGGAGGTTTCGGGAGTAGTTTCCGGTACGTTGATTTGCCCGTTGTGCTCGAATAATTTCTCTGAAAAGAAAGAAATTAACATATTAAAATGGTGATGAAGTCCACAAATAAAGCTAAAGCTGCCCGACTTTAAAATGCATAAATAAGACCACGTAACGAACCGGTAGCTGTTCACAGAATGGAAAAACATTAATAAAGACCGCATATTCTATGTCACATGCTACAAAAACATACTTCTATAGACATAATAATACACACCTTGGATTTGATTAAATAATATTAATCCTGGTTCAACCATACGAACAATAGAAGTTCATCTTCTGCCGCATCCGCTTTATGTAAAAGTCAACTCAATATGCAATCACTGCTCAAACAACTCATTCTACTTGATAAATTGAGATATCTTTAAAGATGAATGGTCAACGTACATGGACAGTTGCTTCCGGGTTCATATTAGGGCAGACAGCCATCGATGGGAGGTCGCTATTGAAGGGGCTTGGTGGCCCTGGGGTGGAGGTCGGCGTTTGCGTTAGTAAAATGGAGCGCCCACTGGCGGTTACGTGGTTGGAGTGCTGCGTTTCGTATGCTCGTACGTCAGTCAGGCGCCCACAGTTTGGCTGAAACTGATGATGTGAACTCAACACTTACCTTGGTTATTCAGTATAATAATAATAATAACAGTAATAATAATATAATTGAATATATAACTGGGAATAATGTTTTAGGTTTCGAAGACAGAATGATATTGAATTCTGAAATCCATAGCATTGTAGGTGGAAAGGTTTTGGGGAGGTTTTCTTAAAACAATTTGCTTTTTCTTAGAGAGATATTCTTCATGAATATACAAATATTACGAATTTTTTACTTGGGCATGGGTTTTCTGAACTTACAAATTTCATATGTTTTAAGTCAAAATTATATTTATGCAAATCGTAGGGAAATATAGTTTTACGTAGGATCTCTGAAGACGAGACGTGAAATGACGGTAATTCAATACAATTCGTTTAGTTAAAAAGAAAAGAATTTAACATTACTACTCCCATTACTACTCCCAGCCCAAATTTTACCTTTAAACTTCTTGTACGGATAATACTAAATTCACTGTACAATTTTGATGTACTCGTATTTTTTTTGATTATTCAAATCTGATTACACATCTGTAATTTTTTTAAATATCTCTTACAAAAAAATTTAAAAATTCATTATCGTGGTTTTACATACTAGTTTAATACTTTTGTTTACACAGACGCTTCAAAGTATCTCTAATTATGTTTTTTTCAAAAATCTATTAGTTCCGAAGCATATGGGTAATAAAACGAGCGCATTGCCGAAAGCATACAAACAATCTTATATTACACATATTATATTTTAATATTTTTGAAGATTAAAACAATACTCAATATGATTCTGTCTGTAAAATTAAATGTTTTGTGTATTGTTAAAAAGTAAGAGGATAAAATAATAAAAGTTTTCAAAATTTAGTATCTGCGAGAATTTTGATTTGATAGATTAATTTTTTATTATTTAATTTTATATTATTTTTGTTGCCAAATATTAAAACTATCGATACTATCTTTATTCGTAATCCATCCATTTATAATAAACTAGAGATATCAGGGTTTCAAGAGCTCCAGAATATGTGAAAAACTGATATTTTCTTTCTCACATACGTCATATACTACTGTTTTTACTACTTTTTACTATAAATAAACAAACTATATTTAAACACCTGCTTTTTATTCGTTGTACGTGTTCAGGTTCTGACAGAATTAATTGCCCTTCGTCCCTTAATATCCGTTACCTATGATGGTTATCGTTAAGATCACAACGATTTTGAACCACTAGGAAGTAGATCATATTAACACGTATAAAATACTAAATTGGAAGGTCACGTCAAACGCCAAAGTTTAATGTATGGATTCAGAATAATATACCGAGAGATCCATGAATGCAGACTGAGAACATAATAAGGAACCAATCGATCGTAACAAATTTATTTCTCTCAAATTATGTGTAAATCACATAAAAGTCTAATCTAGTCACATCTCATCCGAATCATTGAATATATTTTATTAACATACTGCAGGATGAGGCTAGGGGTATTTGCCATCTTCACAAGGATGGCTGCGTGTGGTCAATTCCTTGGGGATCCATTTCGAAGTACTAAATATGCTATGCTATGCGTAGGTTTTGTGTCTAAGCTATTAAAACTTAGAAGAGAAAGAGACTTAGAAAATAACTATTTCGATTAATTAAAAATTTATATAATTCAAATTTTATCGTATGTATCTTAGAGTACTAATTTAAAATAAAAGTCAATTGCATTGCATTAAGTGCAACTTACATTGGCAGCTGTAGAAAATGTGGAACTAGTGACAGATGACGATACTCCCAACTTGTGGCCAGTTGGGGTAGCCATAGGTGTGAAATCGCCGCAGTAGGCATGGGGCGGGGGCGGGCGCTGGCGCACGGCGGGCGAGAGCGCCTGAACCTTCGCACTTCCTGCGACTGACGACCCTTTGAGCAGCGAATTCTGCTCCTGTGGGCCTTCTGCCCTGTACGGGCAGCTGTTCTGAAATCGCGTGAGTGAATTTAAAAGTAGACTTTGCCCTACGTTCACCCCAAAAAAAGTCATGGTCAAATAGTAAAGTAAACAAAACACTAGAGCAAGTTTTAATTTTGTGGGTACTTTATATGAAACTTCTGTGACATTTTCAATTTTGTTAAAAAGGATGGCAGTTTTTACTTTATCGCAAACTTCTCACCTAGTACAGCGAAAATATTACAAAGCTGACCCTAAAAACGACCAAGTTTAAGAGAAAAACTTGATTGTGGTTCTCTGATACAGAAAGAGGATAAATCTTGTTAAAATATGTAGTAAATTATTTTCTCTAACACGTTGTGAAGTCAGACAGTTCGTTTGATGCGTCCTTTATTACATTTTATTTTACGAAGATAGGTATTTTTAATTGAATATTCTTCGTGCCTGTGCGTTTTCGAAGACCAGCCACAGATAGTTTTACCGTTTTAAAAATAATCTGAAATTATTGTCGTCTTGTTTTACGAGTGTAAATCAAAATAAAGAAGCTTTAACATTACATGGTCTTTCCGCAAACGTAAAGTGTCACATCGGAGTCCCTCGCTAGCGAGGCGGGGCGGCCTCCCGTTCACTGCGGAAAAGAGGGGCAGCGGCGGAGAGTTGCAGGTGGCGCAGTGGATGGCGTAGAGCGAGGACAAGAAGAGAACCTCTCCACGGAATAAGCAGCGAAGGGAGGGCCCTGGCCCTCTTTATGTTTCACGTGGTTTCGACTGTATACTTGTACTGTATAAGGTATAGTTCACTTCTGCTTTTTGTGCCTTGCGATTATTTAAACTGTTATTCTGCAGGTTATTGTGGTCGACGCTGTTGTGTTTTTTGGACTCTGTTTTGAAAATACCAGTCGACCTAGTTGCATTGTGTTTTGTTGACGATCTGGCATGTAAATTTGGACACATGGATTAAAACTGTTCTTGAAATTTGCATTCGACTAGTTATTTCATAAATATTTCTACTTCAATTACGTGCTATTTGAATATATTTTCGAGGAGCTTCGGGAATACTTTGTGCATGTGATCTGGAATTCCGATCGTGTGGAATTAAATTTTAAAAATTAACGTACATCGTTTTGTGCTATTCAGTGCTCTCGATCGTTTAAAAGTCTACATTTAAACGCATTCGTATATTTAAACTCTTTTTAAGATTCTACCTGACACGCTGGTATAAAAACGGCATGTCTCTTTGGAGGGCTGCACCCTGAAGTCGGCGGTGACGTCACCTGAACTCGGATGACACGTCTCTTGCCCTGGTCTAAATCTGTTCCGTGTTGAGGTACGACGGGAGGATCTTTTATATTCTTGTGGGTGGTATCAGTGGCAATATTTGCGTAATTGGCGCACAAGCCGACTGAGTGACTGGGTTTCAACTGTAGGTTGACTCCTTGGCGAGTATCAGTGTTCGAAATAGCTTTGCTGCCGTGTGATTCTTGATCTGTGGATTGACAGGGGTTTCTTTGCGCATCTTTGTGTGCAATAGGCGAATTTTTTGGCGGAGTGTTGGTTCTACGTCCAGCGATGGTTTGAAAACTCGGTGGCTTGACTCCTTGTCCATTTAACTGACTGACGGCAGGTGTCGTCGGAGTTGTCAAGAGAGTTTTATTTTTGCTTGTGCTTGGAATAGAATTCGGAATCACTTTGCTGCCGTGTGATTCTTGACCTGTGGATTGAGACGTGTAACTTTGAGTTTCATTGGGCACCAAAGGGGAATTTTTTGGTGAAGTATTTGTCTTTCCTCCACAGTTGAAGGTTTGGAAAGCCTTGGGTCCTTGCTCCTCAAACTGGTTGATGATGGTAGGCGCCGTCGAAATTTTCTTGTTGTTTGTACTTGAAATAGTATTCGGAATTGCCTTGATTTCACGTGGTTCTGGAGTTGTGGATGGACTGTTGTAACTTTGTGATTCATTGGGCGCAAGTGGCACGTTTTTTGGCGCAGTGTTGGTCCTCCTTCCAGCGATGAAACTATGGAAAGTCGGCGTCTTTGGTACTTGTTCATCAAACTGACTGACGATGGCAGGCGCCGTCGGGGTTGTCAAGGGAGGTTTGTTGTTGCTTACGCTGGACATAGCATTCGGAATACACTTGTTTCCTTGTTGTTCTTGAGTTGTGGATTGACAGCTGCAACTTTGAGGTGCATTTAGAGCAAAAGGCGATTTTTTTGGTGAAGTGTCCATCTTCAATTCATTGATGAATGTTTGGTAAGTCGGTGGCATTGATCCTTGTCCGCCAAACTGGCTGATGATAGCAGGCGGAAACGAAGTTGACACGGGAGTTTTCTTGTCGCTTATGTTTGAAATAGTATTCGGAATAGCCTTGCTGCCACGAGGTTCTTGAATTGTGGATTGACAGTTGTAAATTTGAGATTCATTGAGAGCAAAAGGTGAAATTTTTGGTGAATTGTTGGTCTTCGCTCCAGCAATGAAGGTTTGAAAAGTCGGTGGCATTGATTCTTGTCCGCCAAACTGACCGATCGTAGGCGCCATCGGAGTTGACACGAGAGTTTTCTTCTTGCTTGTGCTTGAATTCGTTTTTGATGGAAGCGTATATAGGGGAGGTTGTGCTCCAACTGTGCTGAAGACTGAGTTCACTGTATTCGCTCCAGGTGCAGCACGTAAATCGAGCTCGTAATTAGACACATTATATGTATCGTGAGCGTTGAAACCATTTGAGACAGCATTTGCGTTGTTTTTCGCTTTAGACCCCTGTTTCCCTTTAGTTTGCGCATTTTCGGTCTCTGATTTCGTGTGAACTCTCTCAGGACTTCGGGTGGCAGGTGTGCCACATGTAATAACGTGCTTCTCCACATTATTGGAGATAGCATCGCCAATGTTTGAGGTTGAGTTATTGCCTGACTCGCTCGTGGTGGAGTAAGAATGAGCACTTGAAATCATTGATCCTGTTTGTGCGCCAAATGTGCTTGACATAGCCGGTATTCCGAATGTGCTAGACCTAGTTGGTGTGCCTAAATTGTTCGATCCAGTCGGTGTGCGGTATTTGCTCGATCCAGGCTGTGCGTGGAGGGGGCTTGTCCCTGACGGTGTGTTCAGCGACTCAGAATTTCTGCTAAACGTGTTCGATGCAGACTGTGTGACAACCGTGCTCAAGTCAGTCTGCGTGGCGAACGTGGTCGTTCCAGTCTGTGTTCCTAATGTGCACGACCTAGTTTGCGTACTGACTGTGGTTGTCCAAACCTGAGAGAAAAATGTGCTCGGCTTAGTCTGAGTGCCTGATGTTTTCGATCCAGCTTGTAAGGCGTGTTTACTTGAGCCAGTTTGTACGCCGACTGTCCTCAACGCACCTGCCAAGCCGAACGTTCTCGCATCAGTTTGAACACCGCGCGAACAGGCAGCTTGGATGCCGAATGTGCTCGACCCAGCTTGCACGCCGCAACTGACAGTTACAGGATTTTCAACGAACATGCTGGAACCAGTCATATCTAGCGTGCTCGAATCAGGTTGCACGACAAACGTGCTCGGCCCTGCCGGTGCCCCAAATGCGCTAAAGACACCTGATTCTCCAAACGCACTCGTTCTCGACTCAACTTGCATGGCAAGCGCTGACGTGTCGGGTTGCAAACCAAACGAGCTGGGCCCTTCCCCGTGGCCGGGAGCGGCCGATGTCGCGTAGGCGTTGCCGTCGGTGGCCACGGCGTGCACGCGCTCGTGCCTGCGCAGGTAGGCGAGCTGCGCGAAGGCGGCGCAGCAGTGCGCGCAGCGGTGCGGCCGGTCGGCGCGCTCGGCCTCGGCCGCGGCGTGCGCGCGCGCGTGCTGTCGCAGGTGGGCCGCGTGCGTGAAGGCGGCGCCGCAGCGCTCGCACAGGAAGGGCCGCTCGCCCGTGTGCACGCGCGCGTGGGCGCGCAGCGTGTCGGAGCGCGCGAAGGTGGCGCCGCACGTGGGGCACGCGTGCGGGCGGCGCGGGGCGTGCGCGGACGTGCGGTGCGCGCGCAGGGCGGCCGACGTGGGGAAGGCCGCGCCGCACGCTTTGCACTGCCACGCGCGCCCGCCCGCGCGCCCGTCCCCGCACGCGAAGCCGCCGCCGCCGGCGGCGCCGCCGTCCGCCGCGCCGTCGTACGCGATGAGCTTGTCCCCGCACAGCAACCGCCAGTAGAGCACCTCCTCGGTGCGGCTGCGCTCCGCCGGGTCCCCTTGCTCCATCAGCGTCTGCATGTGGATGAGGCTCCGCTTGCGGCGCCGTTTAATCCCCTTGGAGGCGTCCACCGTCTTAAGGTTCAGCGCGTGCGCGAAGTCTGCCTTCGTCACGGGGGAGTGACCGTCCCCGTTGTATGCTTCGCAACCGACTGCGAAGGCCTGTGCGTTCTTTTGACTTTCAGTCGGAATCGTTGCCCCGTAATGGCCTATTGGACGTGCGGGGTCAAGATGATTCATTCCGATTATTCCTCCAAATGTTACGTTGTTGTATGCATTGATGGCGCAATCCATGATTGAGGTGTTATGAAGTGGTGAAATAATTTCTGGAAACGTCTCTTGAGTGTCAAGGCGCAGGCACTGTCTTCAAGCTGTATTAGCTCGCCCAGGGGCGACTTCCCATTGCGATAGTTTCGACGGTACTCTCGATGGTGATGGCATCGACGAATCGATGCGATGGATGTTGTCGTAAAATCACATAAATTTACAATTTGTTTGTAATGAAATATTTTTTGTAGGGTAGCAAGCTTATCAACTCACATTTCGTACATTGTTTCGTAATAAGGTTGTATTATATTTTGTACTGCTTTTCAGTACCTTAAAATATAGCAGCAAAATCATTGGAGAATAGTGTATTATATGAGAGAGGGACAACGCAATTGTCATTTTTTTGTTTTGCTCTACTTTCATCTGTTTAATTCTTGAACGATCATTTCTTGTTTGAGTGTAAGTCCTGTGAATATTTCTTTGTAAATTTTGATTATATCCTGATAGTGAAAATATTTGGTGTAGTGAGTTCAATATGTATTGCCTTGGGTTGAATTTCGAAGGCTGAATTGAATCGAAGTTCTTCGCATAAACAGGGAAAACGTATTGAAAATTCGGCCGAAAGGATTTTACAGTGAATGTATTAGAACCAGTGTAGGCAACGCCTTTGTGCTTCGAACGCAGGCGTATTACTGGTTGCAGACTCAGGCAACCTGGGCGTTTTCTCTTCTGTGTTCACTGCAAGTCTCCGTAAGGTCGATGATAACGCTGTTTTTTGGAATGTAAATGAAATATGGAGGTGGATTGTAAGGCTGTTTATTAATCGAAAATATGTTGCGACTTTGATTATGATTTGATTTTGATATTGGGAGTAGGTATTTGAGGTAACTTCACAGTCATTTTGTGGTTAAGGCATAATGAATGCAGTTAAATCGTATTTTAAAAACGTTCTTGAATTTCCTTACTTATTGTCAGAAATTTTATTTGCTAAAATGTAAATACATTTGTGCTTAATATTTCCAAGACACGTTGCATAATATGCTTCCTCGTTTCATCTCAATAAATGCGCTAGAGGAGAAAGAAATAAGTCGCTGGACTCACGTTTGTTAATTTTCATTACCGAATCATTGATTTATTTCTATTCATGCTGCTAAAGGACTGAAAATTGTTTTCATATTTTTGTCAAATACATATATTTGCTTTGTTCAAAAATATCTTAGTAATTTAGAATTCTTAATTATCTAGTAAATATTTTGTCCTACATCAAAATTTAATTAATACTACAGTGTTTTCATTTCGATCAAGTGAATTGTCCCATAACAATGTATATAGTTTTGAAATTCTAAAAACATGTAGACAAATTTTGTGAATTACATAATGATAAACCTACTAAAATATTTTGTCCATCTTGTTCATAAAACATACACATGAACAACAAGTGTTGCCATTTCATAAAGGCGCGATATGAAGTCAGTTACGGCTTCTCACATACTGAACGCTTTTATAGTTGAAAGAGGGAATTGCCGTTGTGAAGGATGGTCTCCAGAGGGTAGTTCTATGTTTCCTGACGATAGAGACGAAAATTTGTGGCAAAAACGAAAGACGTTCTTGGTACTAAAAGTAGAAAAAGAGCAAAAGAGCTTAAATGCAGGAAGTGATTTGTTTAGAAAGAAACTAGTGTCAAAGTAGGAAGTATCGTGGTCATTTGTATTTGAAGAATGGAAATACTTCGAATGTGAGTCTGAAGATGTGTGTATTTACTCGCATAAAAGAGTTAAAGTTACTTATGTAGTGTATGCTACGCGTCTGTGAATATATATTAATTCAAATATTCAATGTTTTCACCGATTAAAACAATATTAATTTTAGAGTAAACACGTCATTATTCGACTACAGAATTGGTCTCAAGAATAATGCGGATGGTCGTGGGTATATTGCAACTTTTAGCTCTTTTGTTGTTATTAAATCTGTGAAGACATTTAATAACCTATTTAATATGATATAAAAGTTGCATTTTTATATAGTAATCGAGTCACCCTCGTCCGATATTAACTCACGGTTAGGCCATTCCAGCCCACTACTTGAGACCAGTAGGTGACATTCGAAGCGTCTCGGTGGGGAACTGATCATTTCTTTGCTGATCCCTCCAGGAAATTCTACGCAATTTCTCTAAGGTGTTCTTTGTATTTTAAGTAACTACAAAGGCGTTTTGGGCCTACAGAAGTGATCATTATCTCATTCGATTTCTCTCGACAAGACAAATTTATTGTCACAACTGTTAGCTGGTTCCGCCTTGCATATTCTGAAAGAATTCTATAAAAATGTGGTCTAATGGCTGCAATACACATTGCATTGCACATTGCAATACACGAGTACATTGGTGAAACGCTGTGAATCAATAGACTCTATTTTGAGACTTAATATACTTTCAGATTTGAATCTTAAAAATGACAATAATTAAGCCTCATTTGTAATGAAACAAATATTAAAAGAAATATTTTAATAGATATTTTTTAATGTGAATTTGTATGCCTGAAAATGAACAAGCCGGATGATTGTAACAAATTTGAAATTTAGTTTTCTTATTAAGTTGCAAAGCGTAAATAAAGATTTTTAACTGAAAATATCCGCTGGGGTTGCCACGTAAGCTAGTTTGTATTATTCTGAAAAGTTCCCAAGATACACAGTAGGTAATTCCTACTGAGCATCTACACTACTAATAAGCAGACTTGGTATTTATAATCGTGATAGAGGTTTATTTTGATTAGTTTCACCATGTCATGACGTGTTGTTGACAAAATCAAATTTTATTAAGAAATTACCTCTTTTGAATTCAAATGAAAATCATGATTGGATTTTAATAATTATAAAACTTAATTTCATGGTTTATTTTCTAATAATAAGTTATTTTATTTTTATTACCGCGGCTAGAGGGTACTTATAGAATTTGATCGTTATTTACACACTGAAGGAAATACACAGTTCATTTTTTGAAGTTTTAACAGTGATTTTTGTTCTACGAAGTTTACTTCTTTCAGTCAAAAACTGAACGAGATTTATTGTGTGGAACGGGATGTATTGATATACGGCAAGTTTTTATTGACTTAGATTGTTTTCCTGTTGATTAATCCATTACTTCAATTCCCCACTTCACATGTGCTTCAATGAATTTAATGACAACTTCTTTCTTGAAGTTTATGTCTGTTTGTTCCCTTAAAAGGATTTCCTGTCACGCCATTACTCGTACTTGTTTTGTTGTTCGGAACTCATTGAATTACTCGGGCAGCCGGACGTCGAGCAGCTGAACAGCGCGGAGGTCGAGAGGCAGGAGGGAGGGGCAGGGAAGAACGGCCCGACGAGATGTCAGGAGGCACGGAAACATCTAGGTCTTTAGATTACAGCATTCGGAGACAACAGAGGTAGTGGAAAAGGTTAGGGAGGAAAGTAGCCAGGAAACATATAGGAGTGAAATAAGAGTGCTGGTTATTTAGAATATGCTGCCACCAATTTGTTATCGAAGAATTTTAGGTGTGAGTACAGTCTTGGATTTCCATCAACGCTCATCCAGCTGTAACAAATTAACGAAATAAATGTAAAATTAAGACGTAATAGCAAAATTAATATAAATCTTCAGTTATTTCTGCAATGAACAAATTTGTTTTTACACAAATCTCCCCTTGAGAACTGACATATTTTATGTATATTTAGTCCTGAAATTATTTTTCCATCTTTATCTCTAGGTGGAAATTCGTGTTGATGACTGACAAATGGCGACTGACGAGTTTTTTTATTGAACTAGTAAATCCATTGCTCATGTTTTGTGCTCCTTATAAAAAAGTGTCAAACCTGTAAAAATAACCAAATACATCAGTAGACAGCGTTCCAAGTATTTGATTTAATCTGAAACTCAAGAAAACGTCGCAAACATATGTCAAAAAACATCTGTAAATTAAATATTACTAAATTCCCCTGATTTTACGTGATGAGAATCAAATTTGTTTTGATATTCCGACGATGTTTTACTCGTCGGTTCTGAGAATCTGAAAGTGATATGTACATTTTTAATACCCTTAGGAGCTGACAAAGTTAAATTCAGAAGCTGAGGATAGTCGACAAAGGGCTCTGCTCCCTGTGCTTCTAAGGGATGAGAAGGGTCGTGTTGGATGATTACAGACAGTAACTTTAAATTCATTGCAAGAATATGCATCTCCTACGATCGTGATTAGAGATGCAAATGGTTGGCAAATGGACGAGATCTGAGGAACAGTGACTGGACTGACGGGTAACTGCAATTGTGATTGAAAATGTGAATGGGAAGCGAGTAGGGGACTCCAGAATGATAGGGAATGGGCAGATTAATAAGCTCAGAGATGGGACCCGGAGGCAAGTGCGCCCTGGGGCGGTGTCGCAGGATCTGTCCGCGTCCGCTCCCGACCTGTGCGAGGCCTGCGTATCTCCTTCGATTTGTCTTGGCGCGCAATTTCGTTCCGCGGGACGTCTGACTTGGCCCATAAATCGCCTCTGAGAGGGCGCTGCGTAACTCTGCAAAAGTCTTTAGCGCATTAGCCGACGGGCACGTGGCGCAACTGTTGGCCCCCTCCCGGCTCCCCGCACGCCCAACGCCCCAACTGCCTCGGCCGCCCCGCCCTCCCCCCTTCCCGCGCGCAGTCGATTCCCCGCCGATGTTTCGTGCATTTCTGTCTTCATAGACTCGATTTTCGTCACGTTCGCAGCACTTTGCAGAAATGGGATTTTCCGTCTCCGGGAATTGGCTTCGGAGGCAGAGGAACAACGCACGGGCAAATTCAATATTGGCGATTGGATGGGAGGAGCGGGGAGACGGACGGTTTCTAAAAACGAAAGTCAGTGTGCCGCTCAGAGCTTTCATGTTTTTAAAGGTCGCCTAGTTGCGAGAACGCGGTGCGCAATTTCGGCTATTGGTAAAATGTGATTCAGGGATAACAATGATTAATATTTATGCTCGT
Organism: Gryllus longicercus; assembly: GCA_038098605.1. Lineage (NCBI taxonomy): Eukaryota > Metazoa > Arthropoda > Insecta > Orthoptera > Gryllidae > Gryllus > Gryllus longicercus. The sequence continues at coordinate 814,442 of JAZDUA010000463.1, forward strand.
TTAATTCAATTACTGTGGCATTTGCTCGGAAATTAAATTCACTGGGATTATAGATATTTTCCATTTTCAAATAGAACTGTGTACCTGATTACGGGTAATTGATATATATTATCTTATTACAATTATAAATGACTGCAGTGAAACAGGGAGCCTTCATTATACGCAGGCAGGTGGAAACAGAATACGATCGCTCTGCGGATGCCGTATTTAATGCGAGGTCGGGGCTTCGCAGGTCGTTGCGTTCTGTTGGGTGGCGATTCATTCGGCGTCAGTTTGCAATCTTCTTCTTCTTGATTTCTGAGCTAAGAGATCCCTGTCCTGATACGACAAGCTGAGACAAGTTAATATCAAGTTAACTAGTAAATAAGAAAATCTGAATATTTAAAATAAGGTTAAAAATAAAATCGTATATATTTATGTACTTGGCGCGACAGCACCTGAGCGGGCTCAGGCTTACCCTGTGTATATACAAGGTCTGTCCCAAAAGTAAGTTGAATAAGTCCAAGAAAAAAGATTTATTGCAGATAAATATACAAGTAACTAAAATTCTTCAAAGTAGCGTCCTTCCGCGTCGGAACACCTGCGCCAGCGTTTTTCCCAGTCGCTGAACGCACCCTGGAAGGCGTCGACGGAGACCTCCTTCAAGAACCTCGTCGTTGCTACTTTGACGGCTTCCAAAGTCGCGAAATGATGGCCCTTGTGTCCTTCTTGATCCTCGGGAACAAAAAGAAGTCCAGTGGTGCCAAGTCGGGGCTATACGGCGGCTGGGGCAATGTTGCCACACCGCGTTTCGCTAAGTACTCTCTAATAATGAAGGAGGTGTGCGACGGCGCGTTGTCACGGTGAAGACGCCAAGTGCTGGCGATCTCCTTCCTGACGCGTTTCACTCTGCTTTGGAGCCTTTTCAGGACTTGCAAGTAAAAATGACTGTTCACTGTTTGTCCTTGTGGCACAAACTCTGAGTGGACAATGCCTCTTTTGTCGAAAAACACGATGAGCATGGCCTTTACACGGGACTTGCTCATTCTCGCCTTTTTCGGGCGCGGGGAAGCTGGCGTGTGCCACTCAGCATTTTGTCTTTTGGTCTCCGGGTCATAGTCGAAAACCCATGTTTCTTCACCCGTAATTACATTATCCCAAAAATTCGGATCATTTTCACACTGCTCCAAGAGGTCACGCGAAATCCTTGCACGAGCAGCCTTCTGTTCATCGGAAAGCACCTTGGGGACCATCTTCGCACAGATCTTCCGCATGCCCAAATCTGCGGTAACAATGCGTTGCACAGTACTTTTAGGGATATTACACTCATCTGCCAGCATTCTAATACTCAGGCGTCGATTTGAGTTCAGCATGTCCCTCACTTTCTTCACGTTTTGATCGGAATGTGACGTTGACGGGCGTCCAGAGCGGTCTTCATCCTCGGCGTCCTCTCTGCCTTCTCGAAACATCTTGTGCCAGCGGTAAATCATATTGTTGGACATGGTGCTATCGCCATAAGCTTCCCTTAGCATGGCAACGGTCTCAGCGCCCGTTTTCTTGAGCGCAAAACAACATTTTATTGCGTACGCTGGTCCTTGAAACGTGGCATCTTAAAATTCCGACGCGTCACAAATACAAGGGTTCAAACTAGCAGCGATGCGCACTGTGAAAGAGCCTGCAGACAACTGACGTGTTTGTCCTTAGCTTCCCTAAACCCCACACAACCATTCATGTCACTTGGCGCGCCTTGCCCTTCGGGGGCGTAAGGTCATTCAACTTACTTTTGGGACAGACCTTGTATGCTCGCTTTCCACTACGTGGGCGTGGGTTCGATACCCGGTCAGGCAAGATTTTAGTGTGCGTTTTCCTTGCGGTAGGCCTGAGCCCGCTCAGATGCTGTCACGCCAAGTATATGTATGTATGTATGTATATATATATATATATATATATATATATATATATATATATATATATATATATATATAACACTCTTTGTGAAGAGTATCCTGAAGTTTTTCATAAATTTTCTTAACAACTCTTAGTCCCTAAGCCTTCGCCCTACACCACAATAAATAAACATGAACTTTTAAATTCTATTGAAACTTCTAACTTATTATTCGTCTCAGGAATAATTATAATGTCCACTTTAGAGCGTTGTAATTATATTTCGTAACGAATTTCGTTTCCACACAGTACTCTTTCATTCCATACAAAGACACTCGTTAACTCCATATTTTTGTCCCCCCCTTGTCATAGATTTCATAGTTTTATGCATGGTTGTCTGGCGTTTCCCTGGAAAGAGATTCAGTGATCCCGTATATTGCCTCGCCGCGTTACGGGCTCAGCGCATGTTGAGCTCGATGGTGGAACTCAGTCATACTGGGCAGTATTTTGGGTTGTGCTCCCCTATGCAGACTCTCTTCTCGGGCCTAAGAGCCTTGCTATCCTCTGAGAAAAGCAAGAAATGAAATATAGAAAGTATAAAAAAACACGAGTAGAAGGGAAGCAAAGACGAGGAAGTGAATGACTCCTTAGTTTTCGGAACCTATAGACTCGGGGTCGAAACCACAAGGAGTCAACAGCGCCTAGAACAGGATTGTTGAAAGTAGCGGGCTCGTAGGGAAGCAGTGCCACACTACGGGCTCTCCTTAAACTGGGCTTAGGACCGGAAGCGTCTGTTATTGTCTCAGGACCACGAAAGGAGGGATGGAAATATATTGGGGAAGGGGGATAAATTTGTAGGTGGAGGGACAGCATACAGCAGCTCCGATTAGTCACCTCTTACAACATGGGGAGATCCCGTGGTGCTATTCTATTACAAAAGTATCCCGGACACCCCTCGGGTTCAATGTATTATTTAATAAATAAATTCAAGCACTTTTATCACCGTTTGTTCTTGTAGAATTCAAATGAAGATATACATTTTTCCCTCTTTATTTTTTCTTAATTTGTTATTGTTGTCTTTTTTGATCTTGTACATTATAGCCGTGATGATGGAAGTATATAGTACGAAACATTGGCAAACACCTATATAGTCTAATTTTTTCCACTAAATAAGCCCCATGAATCAGACTTTATTACTATTGAAAGGTCTATAATATATTGTTAATGTAATTCATGTAGGGTTTTGTAACTTTCTACACGTATTAACAGTGCAATTTATTTTTCGATTTAAATTATCATTAATTAACTTTACGATTTCTATCAGATTTAACCAGTGACGGTTAAGGCATTAAAAGGTACTCATTATTCGAATAAAAATAAATAATTTCGGTGTGATGATGTCACCTTGCATTTGTTCTTTAAAAAGTGTTGAAATAGTAAATGCGCACCCGATGTACAGTTGCGCCTGAATTTTTATTAGTTTTTCTCACATTAGAATGATAATCTAAGTTCGTGCTTGGGTTCTTGCCGGAATGCGCCTCTGACTCGCTGACTGCATTGCTTTTACGTTTTTCGGGCCCTATTTGTATTCCAGGGCGATGCGTTGTAGTTGAAAATGGTGGTCGTTACATTTCTCAAGTGCTACTCTAGCGTTTTAATACGATGTCTGTAATGAAAGAAGTTGGTATTTAGCGCCAGTATTAAGTGAATAAAAATTTGTGGAACATGGCAAATTCTTGCTGTCACTGGAGGGAAATCCGTTCTCCTTTTCATTTGATTACTTTTTTCTTTTCCACATACTATTAACATAGTATAGAGAAAATTGTGTTTTGCTGCTGCTTCAACAGAAAACAATCTCGAATTCTTAGACCCTGATATCAAAACATAGATAAATCTTATCACTATACGTAGTTAATTACTTCTTTTGTAGCCCTGACTAGTCAGAATCACATTTTCTGGGTACTAGATACCTGCGTGGCGGAATCTGTGTTAACCTAATTTACCACACCCGAATGCCTCTCTCTAAAGACAACTCATCACATCCTAAAACTGCCTTCGTACTATTCAAGCCACGCCGACTCGAATATATCCCTTTGACACTTGCCCTTCCCGTGAGAAGGCAGTATCCATAGAAGCCAGTATCCATCCATTACGATTATGGTTGACCCGAGTGCCCGACCTTGACAGCTTCCACGTGTGAGTCAAATTTGTCACGGAGGTATACATATCCCTCAATATTCCCAGTAGCACTCCAAGAAAGAACTCTTTATCAGCCTATCACTCGTCAGAGAAATCAAGTTTGATAGAGAAGGAGCAGTCCTCACCCTATCACTTTAATATTATCGACCAACTTTCTAAATAATCCAAAATCAGCTAATCCAAAGCCAGCCCTCTTGATCACGCGTTGGGAGCACGTCGGAGAAGACTGGGGGAGTTTTTAGAAAATTATGTGCACACCAGGAACCAAGCAAAAAAGGGGTAAAAAAGATTTATCTGCTCTAGAGAAACGATGTGGCTACTGAACAAATATGAAACAATTATTTCCTTTATAGAAAATGCAAGAAATGTCAAAAAATGAATTTTACAAATTTATTTTACATATAATTTGAAATCCTGATGTAAAAATAAAAATGTAGAAAGTCTTGTTTTCTTCAGACGGTTTTTTACAAACTCAAAGAAGGTCCTCATATATCTAATAGCCAAAAACCGTGGTTCATTATTCAATAGGCTCTCTTTTTTTGGTTCTATTTTACAAGGAATCTTTTCTCGTTTCTTTTAAGAGTACTGAGTAGCATTTCTTTGTTTCGCAACGTCTTCTTTACAGAGACGTTACCACAGAGTGTGGGTAGGAACTAAAAGATTATCAGTGAAAGCTAGCTGTCTATGAACCTATTATTTTACCTAGGAAATTATTTGAGGGACCCGATAATAATATGAAGAACTTTGCCTTTCATATTTTTTTAACAATGCTGAACATAAGTAAGAAAGCTTGCAACACTGATGTAAAAATAAAACACCTGTAGAGGACCCAAAATTAATACAGAATTAATTTATTTTTTAAACAATTGAAAATTGATATTCTCTGTAGAGTGAAGCAAAAGAAATATATGTTTAACTACAAGGGTTGGATACAAAGTAGTGGCAGCATTGCTTTCACGACCGCGTAACTGATGCAGAAATGTACGATAAAGCACTCGGGCGAGTGGGAGCGGACAGTTCCCTGCAGCAGGGGCGTGAAGCGCGTGGTCGGAGTGCACAACAATGCGCGAGGACTGCGTGAAGCATGTGGTTGAGCAGCTTTGCCTTATCGCACGGTGGCACAAGGGGCGAATATGTTCCGTGAAGGCAAGGATCTCCCCCGTGCAGGCAGTCCCCAAACAGCAACACAATTCATCACATTGCCGACCTTTTGGATGTGGATCTCCGATGGACTGCGCGTGAGTTAGCTGTGGAGGTTGGCGCGTGGGCAGGACACGACCCTGCGCCCTGCACAAGGTGGTGTGAAAGTGATGTTGATTGTGGCCGACGATGTCCATGGGGTCATCCTCCACCATGCTGTACCTCCCATACAGACGATCAACGCAGCCTACAATTGTGACTCGCTGCTACACCGAGTGCGCCCCGCAGTCTGAAGGAAGCGAAGACATGATCTGGCATGGACCCTTATCACCCTCCTTGACGGTGACGCACGGCTCCTGCTGTGATGGAGCTTCTGCGTCACTGGGCGTTGGAAGGTACTGGAATATCCATTTGCTCGGTATCAGCCCGTGTGATTACGACCTATTTGCCACGACGAAAAGACCACTTCGCCGCACGAAAAGCCATATTTCGCAGCATAGGACGGTCCCTGCGGGCCATCGGTGGCTGCGGACGCGCTGACGGCATACGTCGCCCTCCATATGTTCGCCTCCTTCACCACGGTCATAGAGATGGGGAGAAAGTACATTGAAAAGCTGTAATAACCGATAGTTAGTGAAACAATGCTGCAAGAATTAAGACTGTGTTGACACTACCTTGTATCCAATCCTTGTTACTGAATTACATAATCTTGTTCGTATAATTTTTCGTAAATTTATTACAAAATTGAATCCGTTTGACATATTGAATTTGAATTTAAAAGTCAGTGAAGGTCTTAAGTACATGTCGGGCACATTGTCGGAGAGATGTGAATGGACATGTTCTGGTACTTGGAGGTGACTCTCTGGCAGATGCTGCAGCGGAGCAGCAAATACAAATTTATATTGTATTTAATTTCTCACAATTCTATCAGCTTTCCATTTTGAAACATAACAGATTTATGAAAAGCCTTTCAGAAAGTAGTATTTTTATTAACATTTTAAATTTGTCAGGTTAAGGAAGAAATTTACAAAAATAAAAATAAGTGAAACAATGCTGTCTAACAAACGTAATGAAGTCAATGCATACATAAAATGAAAGCGCATCTTTCATTATTTAATATTGCAAAATACGAATTTTTTGTCACAAATACAACACGACTTACAATGATGAACGTAAGGTATGCGAACATTTTTTCAAAAATGTAGAAAAATCATGATGACAAAAGATGTTTGACAAATGACAAAAGATGTTTCGTTTTTTTGTTTACACTCTTCATATAAAAAGGTTTTAAAATTTGGGTCATCAACATCAAATTTCCCTGAAAAGTTTTGCGATTTGACATGGAATGACTAACTTATTAACCCACTCTTCCACAGAAGTTTGCACCTATTCACTCAAAAGAATATTCAAACAACTATGATTAAATACATTAAATAACACCATAAAATTATAATATATATCATCTATAATTATTACATTTTTATCATGTGAATTCCTCATTAATATACTAGATCTATAAATCAATGAATATGAATATCAACATATATCGAAATAGTCTTGGGGGCAAATACTAGAATAGTAAAAACTAAGAGGGAGAGAACAAATTCGTCGTTTTTCAATGCACGATTACGAAACTTTCTCTTCTTACGAAGTACTTCATTAGTGCGAGAAATTAAAAAAAACAAGCGGGAGGAAAAAACACCTCAACTTCGCTTCAATGCTTTGAACACTATTTAAACTACGCTTTAACTGTTCAATACCTTCTATTTGTGTACTGCATGCTACATTTTTCTTACCTATATCTTCACTTTCACTAAACGGTATCGCTTTAATCATTCATTTCCCATAATATCCCCTAAAATCCTTCACTAGTATGATCTAGCGATTACGCATCCACTTTTTAGGTGACTCTCGCCTTATTTTGTTATAGTGCATGACAGTCCAAAAAAATGTCGAAGTTCATCTGTGTGTGATTTAAAATGTTATTTTGGAAGTAACATTGAGCTTTTTCACTTAAACGTATCCTTAATTTTAATACAATTCCAGCGGTAAAACCAAGAGGAGAAAAAATAATCTCCTATACGGTGTATGGAAATGCAAAACCTCCGCAGATCTCCATCTCTCTACAGATCTCTATAATTCCAACGTCATTCGCATAATGAAATTGTAAAAGCAGAACGAAACTAACACCTACCCACTAAATACATCATAAACCGTTTTGGTGACTTGTAGATTCAAAGCTCTAATTAAAATTGTGTGTTGGGGTTCGAGAACCTGAAAAGAATAAAAGAGGAAAAAGGGACTAGGATTTCTGAACCCAAAGGCGTTCATCAGTGACCACGCGCGTGATTCTGGAGGCAACTGCCCGAAAATCCGCTGGAGGCCGTTACGTGCGCCATCGTCTGCCACACGGCGGTTACCTCGCGCGCCCACAGAGCGCAGCGCCGTCGCTCTGAGCGGTTTATGACGAGAGATTTTTCGCTCTCCAACTCTTGGCGGCCGATTTATTTCCTCCTTGGCATTCTCCCCATCACTTCCGTCTCCTCCCTGTCTTCTACCCGTTCCCCAATCGGAGCCACCTCTCGGAAATTATTCTTACGTGTCAAATGTTTGAAATTTTCAAGTCACTTTATCTTTCCTGTTCTCATAAATCAAACATCCTCCATTTTGTTATCTCACTGGTCTTCCGTTTCCTCGCAAACAACTTTTCCCGCTTGCGTCGCCAGGTAGCTTCTCCGTCTACAAGACTCCAGGGCCTTCTCAGCTACTTCTATCTTATCGTTCGTCTCGTATTTATGGAGACATCGATCGCAAATCTGCCATCGAGTTTTCATTAATATGCCCATTAAGATCCTTCCCCCTCATCGGAAGCAGGGGATGAATCACGAGGATTTTCTAATGAAGTCGGGGACGCGAGTGCTTGAAATATATCTTCATGAGGCTGTCAAGAAATGAACACAATCGCATTTTAACTTGCTCTATCAAACTTTTAATGAGATTTCGGAGAGTCGCCGCCACGAACGAGATTGAATATCGATTACGGGGTCCCGCGCTGCCCCTGCCCGCCGCCCCCGCCTTCGCCCCCGCCCCCGCCCCCGCCCCCGCCGCCGCCACCGCCACCGGCTCGTTGCGTCGCCACACACGCACGCTCAAACGCGCAGTGTCTCCGTTGCGACTCGGCAGCGGCGCGCCGAAGATGGAAGCGCCACCGAGGGAAGTTCTGGTGCGCCGCCGCCACAGCTGCGCAATCGCGAGTTCATCTTTTCTTTGCAGTTTCTTATACTTTTTTACCTATGACCTCATTTCATATCGAACGATTTCTTGCCGCCGCCGTGTTATGAAATGTCACGAATTCTTGATATTAGCATTCAAATGCTTCTATGAAGTGTGGTAACTTTGAAGCTGCTTGAAGCTCGTGATGACATTCAAGAAGTTCCATAAGGGATTTATTGAATGCTGAAAAAATAACTTAAGATTTTCTCACTTCTACGCTTGATATTGAATGAAAACTAGAATCATATTCCTTACATGTGAGTGTGCAGTAGGGATGTTGGTTATTGAATTTGTCACATTTTCTTGCAAGATTTCGAAAAAATAAATAAATTCATTGAAAAGTTTTGAAAGGGAACTACGAAATCAATATATAATACAAATGTTATTGAGTTTAGAAAAAAATATTCTTGAATGCTATCTTCATTCTAAAATTTTGAAATATTGGAATATTCTTCTTAAGTAAATGTCGACTTTTGAAACAATAAAAATCGGAGCAGAATGTGGCAAGTTTTTATTGTCGCCTATGTCTTCCTTTCTCTTCAAAAGCACAAAGTGTTGACTTTGTGAAATATCATTTCTAAATCATTAAAACGTCAGAGAAATCCTGTACATTACAGTTAATGTTTGATCCATGTCTCTTGTATGTTTGGACAAACCGAATTTTTACATTATACTTTTTTGTTTGCAGTACCAAGTCCATAGTGTATTGCAGCTCGTTGCAAATTCCAAAGTGGCTCAACAGCAGGGACTCTAACACAGTACTATTTCGGCGATGTTGCACAGTTGTGCTCCTGCAAATATTTTAAAGTAGCTTAATGTCGGTGTTCTTGTGTAGCAATGTTTATTTGCTTTATATTGCGTATTTGACCTACATTATTTTTATAAGGATATTCAAAGACATATGAAAACGTGTAATTGAAATACTTCGTCACGATCTTAGCTTACGTGTACGTGCAAGATAGTAGCTGCAGTGGATGATAGATAACTTATAGAGTAGAATGCCTTTTTTTTAAAAACAAGTGTAAAACTTTCCTGCAAAATAAAATTGCATTCATACATGCTCATCGATCGAGTTTGTCTTCATTATCCTAGTAGGCCTTATTAAATGAGTGGTTTCCAAGTTCATTTTGGCCAAAGAAAAGCATGTCGATTTCATTTACAAATAGACGATACCTCTTTATTCATATTTTTAAATAACGATGTCGATGTAGTAGGAATACGTATTGTTAAGTAATCAATTATAAACAAATAGCACGCGATATACGAAAGTACAGTACATTTCTGAAACGAATAAATGCGTTATTTGTTAGCAGGTGCTTACCCTCCGTCATTGACGTTATTTTGCAAAACACCAATTTTTGAGAGCTCGAGGAGTCACTGATTGCAAATATGAAATATCATAATTATTTTATCGATAAACAATCATCTCTTTTGAAATTATTTTTCTTTCTATTTTAAAATTGTACGCAATGTTTCCACGGAAAACATTACTAAGTCTTTTGATGTTTTGTGATACTTGAATAATATTTTAAGACATTTCTCGCAGTTAATAAATACCTCGATTGATTTTAGAACTGTCTCTAGGTATTGACAAAAAATAACTCAGAGAATTCTCAGTTGATACAACGGAATCGATTATCAACATGATAATAGTAGCATCGAATCTGTTTTAGAATTAGCCGTCTGGATCAAAATGATGTTAAACATTTTCTCTCAACAATTGAAATTCTGTTAAATTATAGTTTAAAGATTTTGATATCTCTTAAAATGAATGTAATTTTTCTTTTTCATCTACGTTTAATAGAATGGATTATTGCATTTTAGAAGAGTTAAATTTTGAATCTCATTAAACCTGGGGAGAAAATTGCACGAGATTTTCATTTTTGATCAAACTACGAACGTTAGGAGTTCAAGTGATCTATTTAGTTTTATGTGCCGGTCGTTGCTGCCGCTCCTTGCAATCCTGGCTGTCATTCTCCGGCCGTCTTCCAGGACTGTGCGCCGGCAGGATTGATATCCTCGCCCCCACGGAAATTATTTTTGGCGTCGAAGGGCGGGGTCGCAGGCCGGAGGGGGCGAGGGAGCGGTGGAGGCGACGGTGCTCTTAATATCGTATCGATGGCGCCCCGTCGCCGACGCGTGTCATCGCAACTGATTTTCTCCTGGCGCCCTCTGCCGCTTGGTTCCTGCGAAAAATCGTTACGGGCGACCTGGCAGAATGAGAGCGAAGGCACTGCTGTTCTCTCTCCTCGCTGATACAAAAATTATAAAGTATAGAATGTCTTATTTAAAGAAAAGAAAATTAGGCATTTCTGATCCAATGTTTGAATACACTTAGTTACGCGTGTATATATATTCTACCTCTATGATGGATTTGTTTAAACATCTGCTGAGAAGTCATCATTACGCTCTTGATACTTGCAACGCTTCAGCACACCTGAATGGTGTGCTGCTTTCCTTAATTATTTCGGCTTACCTTCAGATGACAGTACTCCTAGTAACAAAAGGATGTTTATAGACAAGGTCCATTATTTTAACAAGAGTTTAAATACTACTTAGAGTGACGGGGTTTTAATTTAGAAATGAATCCACTGCCAGGAATTTGATGTACTCCTTCCAGAGCTATTTAAATATGCATTTTATGATCATCCAATGTGTCACCGTTTTCTCCTTCCCTTAATTCTAGGTGTAGTATTAGTGCCCAGAGATATCAGAAACCTTCATTTGACGATAAAGGATATCTTGATTTTGAGTTTATTTTTGTTGTGTCTGTTTTAATCCTTTAAGGCAAATTAATTAGCTGTCAGAAAGAACTGAATCACAACCAGCGGACTCAACCCCTTATTGAATTTTTGATGAGCTTCCGTTGTACACATTGCATTTTTAGCGTGACTATATGGGAGATTATTAAACCTCGATATGAGGACACTGGTTGGAAATTTCGTTGTATAATGCAGGTAGGGATTCTGCATTTGGACTCAGGATTATTGTTTCCAACGAAAAATCTTTCATTCATTCAAATGCTTTCAGCAGTGAATAGTTTTGAGAATGTCAATGCAATATAAATACAATCAACAAACAATAATGCCTACCTGGCAGTCCAAAGATGTTAGTTGCCCCTTCCCTCTTGTTACGTGGAACGTTGTTTCGTAAATTATATTCTTATAAATAAAAATGTGTGATAATTATTCATCTCAAATGAAAGCAAAGAGTATGATATTATCAGCACTGTTAACAGATTCTATATATTCAAATAACTTCAGATATTGCAGACAAAATCCCGTGGCGTACACAATATGTTTCTTCACAAGCGGAGAGGAATTGCTCATGACTTACTACATACTACGTTACGTTACATTGGATTGGCTTAATGTTAATTGAGTTAAACAGCGATATGGAAGCTGCATTTCCATTTATTTAGAAATGAAATTGTATGGATATAAATACTTGATTTAAAATTGTATATAACCGTCGCATCTATTTGCGTGTATTTCTGATTTCCCTGTAAACTTATGTTGAATTAACAGTTCTTAATATTCTTCGCTTTGTCGATTCACGAAACATTTCTTCGAAATACCGCTTTCTTTTTCATTAATTACAGCAGTCATATAAGATTATAGTACACTCTTTAATGCGAGTTTTACAGGATTGTCCCTTTAATGCTAAATGAATGAACAACTGTAGTAAGCGCAAATAAATTCCTATTGACTTCCCACAAACAAGAAGATTTGTGGCTGCTGGTGCCGATATTTCATCCACTACAGTTCCTGTCTCAGGAACAGAGATTTAAAATATAGTCTACTCGTGTAAAAAGTCTCATTAATAGTGAACTCGAGACTAACTAGACAGTTACTAAGTGTCGCCACAACCAGTTAGATAGCGAATGATTTACGTTAAGTGAAATTTTATCGTTCAGCATTTTGTGAAGCTAATAAGTGGTTCTTCAGTCTTGCAAAAAAGAAACGAGAAGATCTTGAGTTATCCTCATCGCCACGAAGTAATGTAATGAATACAACTTGAAAACAGTTTTACTAGGAATGCATACTTTTTATATCGAAAGAAAATTTTTAATAACGTTATGCATTCTTGTTTAAAAAAATAATTTCTCCCACAATTGGTGAAATGTAAATCAATAACAGAATTAAAGTAAAAGTGTCTCCAAACATTGGTGTTCCTGAAAATTTATAGTTTTTCATGTGTACATTCTGTATAAATATATTACTTTCATCAAGAAGAATATTTCACCTTCTCTTAATGTATCCTCTCTAAATACCAATTCAGTTTTGACGTTAACAAGCCATAAACATCCAAAGGCACCATTGTAAAGTTTCAAAAACCAGGAGGTTTCTTAATGTATTATAACAGACTGTACATTCCGTAAAAAGCTGAGCATCAGATACCATAAAACAATACTAGTTTGACCACTTGGCGCCAGTGTGCTCCTGTAAATATTTTAAAATCTCGGAGCCTAATGTCAATAGGCAAAGTATTGTTTTTCCAATACAGTAGCACACTATCAAGAAATGAAATTATGCTCCGTGAAACTGGTGGTAAGGGAAATAACTCGGTTTGACAAGTTCCCATGCAGTCTTTCAATTCAACCCGTAGGTGAAAGAGATTCACGTTATAACACATTGTAAACTGTACTTGTTTTTCTTGATGTGTAACGATATTTCAATGGAAATATTGCCCCTTGGGATTTGAAAACCTTTCCCTTAACCAACAAATTCTCTATATGCGTAACTACTTCCACCATTGTCATGTTATAATATTAAGTGAATTTCATCTTCTCTATTTCGGAAACTCTGATTTCTAAATTATCTTTGGAATAACTGACATGATAATACAGATGTTGTGAGAGTGCAGTGATTATGAGATATGCGAATAAAAACCCGTTGGAAATAATATTTTGCCCTCGCTAACGTTACCTCTTGTGAATGACAAACTATTCAATCTTTCTCATAAATTCGATGTAAATACACGAAGAGGATGCATTTCTCTGAAAATCCTACATCAGACCTCGAGATCTCTATTTAAGCATCGACCTGGTCCAACGTCTGTGGACCATAAGGTGCGGGGCCTGGCGGCGGGGGAAGGTGGGGAGCGGGGGCGGAAGACGCTTACGGCGCGCTCTGGCGACGCCTCATTTGCATAACAAGAGCGCCGCGTGGCGCGTCTCGTCCGCCTCGACCCGCGCATGCGCCGTGCGCGTGGAGGGCGCCGCCGACGCTCCGTCGGCTGCCCTGGGCCGACGCACTTGGTTCCTGCTTCCTACCGCCCTTGTGCGTTCTGCACTTTTCTCGCGCACGTTCTGTTCCACTCGGTGTCCCGACCTCTTTCCTACCGTCCTCGCCGCACCCATCCGTCATGCCGGCGTCTCGGGGATTCTACTTTAGTTCTCTCACCCTGTTGCCCCATCGTTTTTGTCGTCAACTTCTTCCATGCCGTTCTTGTCGCTCAAAATCTTCCAGCCCGCTTCTTGCGAATAAAGACCATACTCCTTCTTCCTGCTGTTCCATCACTTTTGACCATCATATCGCCCATCTCCATCGCTGCTTTTGTCTGCCCTGATCATCTCTTGCTGATCTCGACTATTATTATTATTATTATTATTATTATTAATAATAATAATAATAATAATAATAATAATAATAATAATAATAATAATAATAATAATATGCCTCTATTAATATGGCGAGGCTCGCTATATTTTCGCCAGATGGTTAGTGTCTGGCTCCTCTTGTCTACCGCACTCGTCGCTCATAGACCTTCAGTCTACCTTTTACGAGTAAGGTACATCCACCTCCCTCATTGCCCAATCGCTTCTGTTCTTTCTGTCAGGTCTTGGCTGCCAATCCTGTCGTTCTTCTCCATTTTGCACGATTTTTGCGGATCAAATTCATCCTCCACCGCGCATTACCCCAAAAAATCGGTCCTTCATGAAAAATCACTAAAAAAAGGATACAACCATTAGTCTCGTGTCTGCCGTACGCATTAACTCTGTGCGCCCTGCCCACATCTTGCGAATACCCTTCACTTACGTCTACCCCTTGCCCCCATGGCTTCTGTCATCACCACCGCTTCACCGTCGCCGCCACCTCCTTCACCAACGCCTTTCTCGCCGCCGTTTCGGCTTTGCCGCCTCCAGCGGACGGCTACCGCGGGTGGGGGTGGGGATGGGGGGCTCGCGGAGTAATTTGCGTCATAAAAGAAGAGCCTCGGAATTAGCGGCGTAAACTTGCGGTATTTGCTGTTCCGGGCGCCGCGGCCGTCGCTGCTGCGGCGTCGGTAGCAGCGGCGGCGTGACGAGGCCGAGAGCACCCAGGTGCGGGGAGGGCGAAGGTGGCAGCCGGGTCTCGGGTGAGAGCGCCTGGGGGAGCGAGCGAGGGAGAGATGGAGGAGCGCGAGGCAAGGATCGGAGATCGGACACAGTGGGTGTAGCATCTAATCTGGCGCTTGGAGGTCGTAGAAAGAAAATGGGTGGTACGGAGAGATCACCCTAGAAAATTTATTTGTTTTATCTGTTGAGCGAGTGGCAGTCACGCAAGCTTTCTCTGCACTTGAGGCAAACTTCTAATCTATAAAGAATTTGAGATATTTATTCATTATGGCCGCAAGTAGAGGTGTATCTAAAAAGTCATTTCAATCACACCTGTGACGCTTTGACTAAAGTTTGCTCATTAAAAATTACAGCCCTACTTGCCCAAGGTATCAAAAGTCCCACCGAAAAACGTAACACCCGAATGGCTACGTGATGTAAGTTACATAACCCACACATTCTAAAACGTCTCATTGGTTGGACAGTGGACTTTTTGAAACAAAAATATCCAGAATGATTATATTTTGTATGTATACACACACGCACACACACACACACACACACACACACACACACACACACACACACACACACACACACACACACACATATATATATATATATATATATATATATATATATATATATATATATATATGAATAGTTTTCATTTAATTGTAAAACAATTAAAAGATAAAATCTAAGTTCTTGGTGTTCATCGCAAATACAAACATTACCTGTTATATTGACAATATTTACCGTTTTCTATACGGCCGTATTATTGGAAGTATTATTGTCTCAGTGGTAGAAAAGAGGTGGAGAGACGAAGTGTATGAGGATTGCTGTAAAAGTGAGGTCAGGGAAGTCGTTTTTGTCCTCACGGAGAAAACTGACTGAGAAAGATCATGGGTGACTAAGCAGTACGTGATGATACAGTACGCCCCTACATGACATGGCTTAGCAGTGTTACAAATAATTTCGGAAATTTGCGAAAGTGCCACGAGAGCGGCGCCAAAGTGGTACCAAATTGGTGCGAGAGTGGTGTGAATTTGGTTATGAGTTATGATAAGTGGGGTTAATCATTGCAGAGTAGTGCAAAGTGATTCCAAGGGATGCAAAGTGTTGAAGGGTGTAGCGAATGTTACGAATTGACGCCGAGTGAGGCATAACTAGGGTTGTGGGGGGAGTGTGAAACTGCGAAGGGCGGAACGGAGACGGCGGGACGAGGAGCGAGTGGGTGTGAGTGCGGAGAGGGAGGATCGATGTGCGGGCCGTTCGGGGCAGAGTGGAGGATGGAGTGAGGAGCAGATGGGAGGACTACTGTGCGGGTTAGACGGAGTGTGGGACGGATGACTGGTTGTTATGACTGGGTTGGCCGGAGTGTGTAACAGGCATGTTTAGACGCAGAGCAAGGTAGGAGAATCGGAGTGGGTGGGTATGAGTACGGGAATAAGTGATGAGTACGTGAATTGGAGTGCGGAAGGGTTAAAATACGGAGCAGGTGTGGAGTATTTCGCAACGGTAGAATGGAGGTGGGGGCGAATGGTAATGAGGAATGGACACGACAAGACACAGAGAAATTGAGCAAATGATGATGTGAGCAGAGCACGCACGCAAGTCATAGAGCACGAAGCCGGAGGAACGGAGAGCGTAGAGACAGAGACAGGTAGCTCGGAATACCGAGCAGGTGGGGGGAGTTGTAGTATGAGTGGGATGAACTGACGAGTGGAACGGACGAGACTGTTTGTGCAGGGGGAGAGGTTGGTGTATGAGTGAAACTGAGTGAGGAATGAACAGGGCAGATCGCAGAGCAGGCGGGACTGATTGCTGTGCTAATGTATACGCTAATGTCAAGGAGCTGCAGAGCAGGTCAGTCTGTATGTGTGTGTGTGCGTGCATGTGCGTGTGTATGGGGGCTGGGGTCAAATAAAGGATAAAGTGAACCGGGCCGGGCAACGCATGGCGGAGGGCAGGTGGGTATGATGACTGGGCGAGTGGGACTTAGTACGAAAGAGGTAAGCTAGCTTGTGTGTATGTGGTGAGAGGACAAAGGAGGCTGAACTGGAAGTGGGACGCGCGGAGGCAGGGAGAGAGCAGAGTGGACGGAGCGTGGAGGGGTAAGCACAGGGCGCCGGGCGCTGCGCTGCCAGGTGTGACGCGGGCCGCGAGCCGAGCGCTCCCTTCCGCAATTTGCGTTATTTGGCGCGACTTCATGGGGAGCGCCGCCCGCAGAAATGGGGCGGCGCGCGCTGCTCCTCCTTAATATGCCGCGCCTCGCCAGCGCCCTCGCCCAGCGCCCTTCCGCACCGCGCCGCGCGCGAAGTTTTAAGTAGTTTTATTACGCGGAAGAACGCAAATTACGGGCGCTAACATACACACAACCGGATGCGGTGGCTGGAAGCGAAGGATACTCCGTGGTAGAGATCTCGTTGACCCAGATCCCCCCAGTTGGGGATTCAGCGGGGAAGTGGTTTTTAATGTATTTGTGTCGAAGAGTGGAGAGAAGTTACAGAATAATATTAATTTTTTGTCAGAGCCTTTATTCTTCTTTCAATTAGTAGCCGCAAGGAAACGATATCTTTATTCCGTTAAGTAACATTGAATTATGTTCAAGTCAACTTCGTCTTACTTTCAGTTGCTCCAAATAGTACGAAACTAGGTGTTAATGAAATGAAATAAATAAACATTAAATCAATTGGTCTTCACAGATAGTGAAGTGTAAATAAACGTAATGTACTTCACGTGATAAAGTGCTCTGATTTGGTAACACTATTGGAACTCTAAGTAGTACATTGCAAGAAAATGAGTTTAATGGATATCTACAATTATTATTCTCGATTAAATGAAATTTTATACTATTTTGTGGATACTATATGCTGAGTTAATGTGTTTTCTTGGATCTTGGTGATAGTTTTCGAGTATCGTGGCGTTCCTTTAAATATCAGCATTATTATTTTCTGTTATCTAAATGTTGATTTGTCTCCACTTAGAAGCATTAGATCATGATGAAATGTTAACGATCATCTAAATGACTTTCCCAAGTGACTTGTGGACTAATTGTTATATGAAATTGTCTGATCTTGATCAGAAACTCATGTCCTTCTCAGTGCCTGCATGAAAGTTGTTCCAAACTTTACAGAAATGAATCTTCCTCGAAAGTATCTCTCATTTTTCGCAAAATACATTAGGTCTTTTCGGAAGAGACATCTATATATTTTTTATACTTCTCTTGCCAAATGATCATGTACTTGACAAACATATTTAGCCATCTTCCTCAACTGTCCTCTACAATCCTCCGTGCATTTTGGATGACCCGCAAGAGTTTCTGCTCTGCCGGAGGGCAGTTGCGGGCTGTGGCCACCAGGTGCGCTCGCGGCGACACTCACGGATTTGCGTGAGAAATGGCGGGAGCTGCGCCTGATCCGCGACAAATGCGCGCCATTCCCGCCCCGCCGCCCACAACCCTGCATCCACCCTCCCCGCCCCTCAGTCCCCGCCCTCCCGTCTCCACGTCCGCTTCCGTCCCGCACTAGCCTACACCTGGTCTCTTCACCCGCCTCCGAGCCGTCCCCGCCACCGTCTCCTCTTCCGCCTCCATCTCCTCCTTCGCCTCCCCTTGACCCCCGCTGCCACTACCCTTGCTGTCTCCGCCTCCGTTACCGCCTCTCCTTCCGCCTTTACCTCCCTATCCGCCATCGCCTCCGCCGCCGCCCCTGTCCCCGCCACCGCCTCCGCATTTGTCCCCCTCCGCCTTCACCTCCGCCTCCGCCCCCGCCATAGCCTCCGCCCCCGCCATAGCCTCAGCCCCCACCTATGTTCCCGCCCCCTCCCCCTTCACCGCCTTCACCTCCACTTCCTCCCTCGCTTTCCCTTTGCCTCCGCTCCAATCACCGTCACTGTCTCCGCCTCCATCGCCGCCTCCGTTACCGCTTCTGCTACCTCCTCCACCTCCCTCTCCCCCATCGCCACCGTCTCCGCTTTCGCCCGCCCCTCCACCCTCGCCGCCCCTTCACCTTCGCCCACGCATCTGCCATCCTCCGCCACCGCCAAATCCACCCCACTTCCGCGGCTGCGCGCGAGGCCGCGGTCGCTGCAGCTGACGATTTTTCACTTTTCGCAAAACTCGTTCCGCCGCGCCCTCCGCGTCTCCTCCTGCGATGCGCCGGCAACAGGAAATCCTCCCGGGGACAACCTGCCGGATAGTTTCCTGAGCGCTCACACGTGACACAAGGGAGGATATGGAGACGCCGCGGCTCACCCGATGACGAGTGATTCAGATGGTTGGCAACTTTTGCCCTTCTTAACTCCACCTTTGCTATATCATGTGTAGTAGGAATTTTTTGAAGGATTTGAATTTTCTTTAACATTAAAATTAGTAATTTATAGCACTTTTATATATGCAAAATTAAATATATCAAAATATTGCATTAATTTCCAGAGATAAACTTTTTCGCCTTTCATTTACGGTCATGAATGTATAAAGTTATAAAAATAATAATTACTAGCATCATACAGCAGCAAGAATGCTTTTGGACAAAATTAAAAAACGTAAAAATAGTTTCCCAAAACGTAGCACACACACCGTTTACAAACAGAAGTGGCGACTCCTATTGGTGGGCAAGATATGCACTGCCTACATTGTTAAATATGTACTAGTTTAATACATTTCGTAATAATAAAGAAATTAAATTGTTCTTGCAATGTTAATAATAAGTATTATTGATCTGGAAATGTATAATAAACATTTCATTATCTTGACACGAGCCGTATTTCCATTTGAAGCGTTTTCAAACAGCCCTTGCGCCATGCGATCTGTCTCGTCTCTTCCGCAATATCATGCGCTCGCTTGCACCTCTCAGGGTAGGCACGGCCGGGCGCTGCCTCATTTTGCACCGTATTCTGAGAAACGCCCCTGTACTGAGTTTCCAACAGTAACATGCGGTGTCCATACTTGACGCACGTCCGTTGTGTTTAGGTCAGTGAATTCTCTTGCTGTCTGTCCGCACGGAAGACTCCGATTGTTATTGACATGCAAGTCTCGCAGCGCGTGTGATCACTATTTTGTTGACGAGTTAACAAGCTGAGAAACAGCAGAGTATTGTTTAGAAATGTTTTTCGTTTAAATTAGTATGCTGTGAATTCTTAGTGTTACTTTATTTTTTTATATTTAAATCTGATTTTTCGTTAATGTTATGATAGATACAGCGAATTAACTAATACGTACATTGTTTTGTCTTAACAATGTAGACGGTATGTACATGTATGAGGTCAGTGCTCCTAAGTTGAATACAGTTGTCCATCGTGCTGGCGAGAAAATGCAGGGAAAATCAATCATTTGTAGTCTACTACCGGTTAGACACAAATGCATGCTAGTAAAGTTAAAGCTTAAATTTATTGTTGGTGTTTGTTGATGTTTTAGAATCTAAATGACTTGAAATTACGTCTGCGCGTGCTTCATGGAAGTAATGCTTTGAAATGTAGTGATATCAGTGTGACAATTGTTTTCAATGAATTGAATAATATTACAAAAAATTGGATTGAGGTGGGCCATGACCCGTATGCTCCTTTTCCGGGATCCGCTGCTGTTCAGTAATCTGTTTTGCCTACCCTGAACATTTGTTTACGAGCCGCCTTTGAAAGCAGCGAATAAAATGTTATCATATAACACTCCAATAAATGAAATAATTTTACAAAAAAGATTTCAGCAATTCTGCATCAATATAGTGTAGTATATACGAATTCAGAATACTACTGTTCTTTACAAACCAAGAATATCAAAAAAGTTACTGTTTTTAACGCAACACGTAAATTAAAAATATTTAGTGCGGGGAGATATTTTCCTCGGGGCCTTGCTGTCGCATAACTTTAGCTGGGTTTAATACAGTGACTCAAAGAGTATGAGAATTCAGTTGGTATGTACAGTGCGAGAATAGGCGGAATAACGCCTATTTTAGATTTTTTTTTAAATTTTTTTTTGCAAATATTTTTTTCAAATATTTGCACATTTCGGTCAAAATAGAAAAAAATCATTGTTTTTGGATTTCTTCCGATTTCCTTAGTAGCTAACAAAGCCTCTCACATAGCCGAAGGCGGCTTTGGTTTTTTAATTGCTGTGCGCCTTAAAATTTAGTAATATACATGTTGGAATACAATTTACGATATTAATCTGATTCACTTTTAGTGATTTCGTTAGCTATTATAAAATGCTAATACTCTAACGAGTGTGTTTTACGTAGTAAAACAGCACTATATTTTTTATAGTTAAAAGTTAATGACTTCCGATCAAGGAAATATGTTGAAAATCAAATTTTTTTCAAATTCTTTTTTCTTTTGCATATTTGCATGGCGTTGTTGAGTATACGAACCAGATTACCTCCTGTATGTATTTTCAAACAAGAGGTACTTTTAAGAGGTGACTGTTGTGAAGGGCGTTTCCTGTGTACGTTCGTTATGTGCAGTTCTCGCAAAAATATAAAAAACGAAGTGCCATTCGGTTCTGGAGATTGAATGGCAGCGCAAAAAATTTCAACGAAACGTAAAAAGACAGGCAAGGGATCGATTGTGCGAACGTTTCTTGTTCTGATATAAATGCTGGTTTTTATACTGCGCTAAATGGTCTAACATTCATTTCACGCAAAAGTATTGGGAAACTGTTCACTCTTCTTATGCTTGGACCAATGGATTCATTTATAAGAGTAATATAATATATGACGTATCACGTCAGGTGCTGGTGAATACGTATATGTTACAATATATAACCAGGGGAGGTAAAAAATGGGGTGCTGCAGGGTACGTCTTGAGGCAATCCATACTTGAATCCGCTTAAATATTGCTTTTTCAGTAATCGTTGTATTAGTTTCGTTTCTGACTGCATAAAGTCTCAATAAGGATCTCTCGTTAAGGAAACAGAGGAATTACTAATGTCATGTAGGATATGATATTTACCAGAATATTTACATCTCTTATATTAATAACGAAGAATACTTTTTACAAGGACATAAAGAAATAATATCTCGAACCAGAGGTATTACTAGAATAGTAAAAATTCCTTTCAGAAAACCATCATTTAGGATGTTCACCGAATGAAATATATCTTTAATATTTCGGTCTCTCTTTTTTAAACAAAATAATGTTTTGTCATTCAGCAATAAACAGAGAGAAATGATGACCTTAAAATAATTATGGAAACAGAAAAATTCTTTCGATGAGCGAAAAATAATGCATTTGTTCAATAACATACTCCACGCATTGTCTCATTAAATATGATTTATGTGACGTTCCACTGAAAACAATTCATGAGGATTACATAGGCGGTTTAGGACCAAACAATTCATTAGTATTTATTTAAAAATGAATAACATTAAATAATAGAATATTTATTCCACCATGCAAAAATATTAAAAACACATTTTACAGAATACAAAAGATGAATTTGGGTATTAAAAATTATTTATTGCAAAGACCTATCATTTTATTCTCTTACTTTCGATTTCAAATTTTACAAAGAGCTTTCACTTAAAATTTAATTTTGCAATTTATTAGAAAAAAATTGAATAGTATTTTTGGCAGGTAATTTGGTTGATACTTTCACATGTGTAAAATGCAAAAATTTTATAAAGTGCTGAATTGATTGTGTAGGCGTCCGCAGCCGGAGTTGTCGGCTATCCGGGATGCGTCGCGTCTGGCTTGGTGGCTGACGTTTCGGCCTACATGTTGTGGTCGAAACGTTAGCAGAACACTGTGAGAAAGGCCCCATCATGTCGGCCGAAACGACAGCCACCACAGCCACCAAGACAGAGACGTGCCACATCCCGGATAGCCTAGAAAATACGAGTTCTGAATTGATTGGTCTATACGAAAGTCATTCGAAGCACCTTTTTGAAGGTTTTATGATTATTGCCTATTTGATTTTTTTAAATATGAAAAATTGAAGAAATAACCTATTTTACGAAATTTAAGAACTAATTTTTAGGATGCGCACACTTTTTAAAAGAACGCTCTACCATTTGTTTGAAAACATGGCTTCTCTGACACGGCTTTTGTATTTACAACAATTAGATGTCTGCATGAAAAATAGAAGTCTCAAATCGAATCTAAGAGAGGTTAAAGAAAAAGTTATTCAAGGAAATATTTATGGTTAGACTAGAACTAGGACTAGCTTGGGAAACGTAATGAATTGCAATACGAACATTCTTTTACTATTGAATCTTCAGGTAAAGTATGTTTTAAGAAACTTTATAATTTTTTGAGTAGAAATCTTTCTTTGGACTGCAAAGGAATGAAATCATACAGCATCATACAGTTAGACATTATTACGAATTTTGGGCGAAGTATCGAAATTATATTGTTGCACCTTAAAAATTGCAGTATCAGTATTTGTACATTGCTCACATGAACGTGGTAGAATTAACAGCGGAAGGATGGACCAGCTTAATTTTACTGCGTCGCGCGAAAAGGTGAACTCCACTCTTCAAAAGACAGATAGTATGATTTTTGATACACTAAATTTTTGAGAAAAACAATAACCATTATTTTTCATCAAACACGTACACCAGAAACTCTTTTCCTTACACATTAAAGGATGCAATCCCTTTGAAATATCTTCACGAATTTACTACATTATTTATTTGAAAATTCTGATGAATGTTTACCCTGATTACTCCTGAAAAGCAAATTTAACGGGAGAGTAACGTATTGTGCCATCCTATACTTATTTGAACTAATCTTGTATGGTGAATAAACAGTCTGTTCATCTTATTTGATGTACATCAAAGGGCTGAAATTAGTAGTGTAGCGTGTATATCTAAACAACTTTATTTATCTTGTTAAGGTTTCTGAAGTTTTGAAATTCAGTATCATATGCTTGTCAAGTATAAAGAGCAGTTCCTCAATAACAGAAGAAATTTAACTGATTTGAGTGTATATAAATGTAGAAAATGAATAAGTGAATACAGTAGTATGCTTGTTACAGTTTTCATAAAAAAGATGACAAATCCGCTTATTCAAAACGTTAAATATATGTCCTCACTGCGCAATGGGAAAGTCCTTTTGATCATTTCATTTTCTGAAAATTGTTCATGGAGTTTTAACTACGTACTTCATACATATGATGTCGAGTTTCTACATCACATAACATAGCAAAAAATAAAGAACTTTTTATCACTTAATAAAAGGGATGACAATGCCGCAACCTTCGCAACCGCTGCCCTGCAATCAATTGCAATCTACGCAGTATATGCAGATATCCGCCACCGCCATCGCCACCTGTCACTGCACGGGGGAAAGGAGCGTTCGCTTTCGTTGGGCGGTTGGTAAACAGAGCAATTTATAAAATATGTAAATATGGCGACCGCGGGCCGTTGGCACCGTCGGAACGAGGCGGCGAATTACAAGCAATGGCGAGGATGAGCACCGTTTTCTCCGCGCTCGACATCCCATTGAAGCCTTTGCATAACAAAGAACCGGCGCGCGGCCATCTGCATAATGGAATTAGCTTGTTATGTGTCGCGGGCGGCGGCGGCGAAGGCGATGGCGGCCGGGGCGGCGGAGGCAAAGGTGGTGGCCGAACCGGCCGAGGCGAAGGTGGCGGTGGCGTTGGCGGAGTTGGGGGCGGCGGCGGCGGAGAAGGCAAAAGCGGAGGTGGTGGCGGCCGCGGCGGCGGCGACCGCGGCGGCGGCGAAGGCGGCGGCGAAGGCGGCGGCGGCGGCGGCGTCGGAGGCGGCGTCGGAGGCGGCGTCGGAGGCGGCGTCGGAGGCGGCGTCGGAGGCGGCGTCGGAGGCGGCGTCGGAGGCGGCGTCGGAGGCGGCGTCGGAGGCGGCGTCGGAGGCGGCGTCGGAGGCGGCGTCGGAGGCGGCGTCGGAGGCGGCGGCGGAGGCGGCGGCGGCGGCGGCGGCGGAGGAGGAGGCGGCGGCGGAGGCGGCGGTGGCGGCGGAGGCGGCGGCGGCGGAGGCGGCGGCGGAGGCGGCGGCGGCGGCGGTCCCGGGAGCCGACCTGGCGGCGGCGTCTGCTGCCTCCCTCCGCCGAGGAGCCGACGACCCGCGCTCTCTCGGCGCTCAGTGGCTCCCCTGGCGGTGCTGGACCTCGCGCGAGCTGCGCCGCGCCGAGCGTATTTACGACTTGCGTGCGGCGGGTATCTTTAAACACACTCCGCCTGTGTGGTCGCACGCATCGAAGGGAGGTAATAACGATTCAATCTCACGGGGCGTTTCACCTGCGGCCTAATTGGATATAGTTTCGGACGATTTTCGACACCGTCTGTGTGGGTCTGTCGGACGACGTTTCTGCCCGAATTGACGTTCGCGTTGGTAGCAATGTTTGTACGTCACTTCCGTGAGTTTCTCATGTCAATTACAGGCCGCATCTGTTCCTTGAATCACGCACAATGGAAATCATGGGAATCTTTATGCCTCGTGTTCATCTCACACCCATATTTAGATCACGACGGTGGGGCGATCCCCTAATCCCATATGATTCAAACTCCTTGGTGAGAAAGACTCCAGCAGAATGCGGAAGTTGAGATTCGGAATTGGGATTAAGCACCACAGGAAGGAAGAAACTCTCTTGTCCTCAGTGGCTCCCTTGGCGACGCTGGGTCCTGTGCAAGCTCGCAGTATTTACGACTTGCGTGCGGTGGATATCTTTGAACGCGCTCTGGTGAATTGTGGCGGCCAGTTATGGTCCGGTCATGGCGATTCGACCTTTCGATGCGTTTGGCCGAGAGCCATATAGTTTGCATTTCGAGTCCTCAGTGGAGTCTCCTTGAATCGGGAGGTCCCAAGTTCGTGACTTGCCGGTGCCGGATTTTTGACACCGTCTATTTCGCAAGGTCGGACGGCTTCACTTCCTGGATTAGCGTTTGTTGTATCCAGCTGTTCCTATTACTTCATTTCGTTGTTTCTTCCAATAAATTTCAGGCGGATGCGAATCTGTACTTAAACAACGGCCCAAAAAGAGATAACAGAACAAGCGCGATCCTTTCTTTACCATTTTTTTCACTCTCATCTTTAAGGTCCTGATATCCCAAACCGGTTTGCTAGAGCAAATCGCCCATGATATACTGACTCTAGCAGCTTGAAGGCTTGAGGTGAAGGCTGGAATTGAGCTGTAGCGGCCTAGCAAGAAAGGGAACTCTCCAGTGGCTCCCCTGGCGGCACCCGTGAGCACCGCGCGAGCAGCGCTGTACCGTACGCATTTACGAAGTGCGTGCTATTAGTAGTAGTAGTAAGAGCAGCTGTTAACGCTTGGGTCTGTGATGTATTTGTAGGTTTAAGTGGTTTGACGTGTCTCTTGAACGTGATATTGAGAGTTTTTAATCATTCATTTTATTTTCTACTGGCGTTAAGAAAATGGTGAACTTAACAAAACATTTGACGAGAAAGAGAAACACAATATAATAGGAACATTATTTTCAACGAGAGCAAACATTTATTTTCAGAAGTGCATTTGTTTTCAGAAGAAACATTTTATTGGCTGAGCCATAAGACGAAAACTGCTATTCTATTTCCTAGACATTTACAAAGAATAATAAAACAAATTCCAAAGGTTTGAGATGACACATCGCAAATCATTTTTAACTTTCTGTTTATAGATTCTACAAGACTCTTAGTTAACCATTACACCATCGGCACACTGGCAGTCGACGGGGAAAACTATTTACAAAAAATACAGTGAAATTTGTAGCCATTCCTGAGCACTACGGCGCCCATCAGTCTCACTTGACGCTTGGGCAAGCTGTAGTGCGATGTTTCCAACCGTGCCTCTGGCAGGTATCAGCCGTTGACGGTTTCATCCAATCCGGAGCTTGAATGTCACCGTAGTGACGTCACTAGTGACATTTAAGCTCCTGATTGGATGCATCTGTTAACAGTTATTATTATTATTATTATTATTATTATTATTATTATTATTATTATATTACGATTAATAATAATAATAATAATAATAATAATAATAATAATAATAATAATAATAATATAACGATAGTACTATGACCCAGTCAGTAGCGCATTCCCAACACAGGATTTATACTTGATATTATTTAATGATGATTATGTGATGAATAAATTAATGATATTCAATGTTTTAAAAGATAACGTCAGTGTCCTTAGTAATGTAAAGGTATTCGAATTAAATGATGAAGCATGATGCTTTCTTTACTCAGACTAGTCGTGTCGTAAACTATTGTTTGTATCGTTTCTTTTCTGGCTCTTGCATATGTGTCATGAATGTGATTTCAAGATCACGCATGCCTAGAAGAAAAAGTTTCTGTAGTAAGTTCCTCTGAAGGAGTGTCAAATTGAACGAAACAGTTTTTTCTTCACGCGCTCTTTTTTAACAAATCTGAACAATGAAAATAACATCTTGAGTCTATAGCAACCTACTCTTAGACTATTTGTAAAAAAAATGCTTGTTTAAATGATAAAAATTTGGAAAACATTACTAATATCAATAAACAATAATAAAAATCGAAACTGTAGGATCACGGTTTCTGCCAAATCATTTTGTTCATATTTATGTTATTGCTTTAATTTATTTTGATTTTCTAGTCTTATAAATCCTACAGTTTCCATTTTAGTGACGCATCTTCTGAATACTCAAGCTAGGAGATTCAGGTCGGTTTTCAAGCCCCATCCTGTTCTTATTCGCCGTTAACCAATTTTTTTCGAATGAAAAGCAAACCAAAACTTACATTCACAATATAATGCAGCTTCGTTTCTCCATTTATTGAAATTTCAACTACGCAAGTACAGGAAGCGAACTTTTGTAAGGAAAGTTTTTTGTTATTGTGATGAAAAGATTAATGTGTTTGTCTAGGATTTTCTGAGGCCTTTGGAAATACACTGAGCTATCTCAGAAATAACTACGTTTCAGGGACTAGATTGATTTGAACAGAACTTTGTAAAACGCTTTATGCAGTAAGTTATAGCTAACTATTTTGTATTTATTGAAGTATTATTGTGAATTGTTTGTACTATTATTATTATTATTATTATTATTATTATTATTATTATTATTATAGGCTTCATGTGAGTGAATTAATACAGCACGCAGCCTGTTAGTTAATTAGTTTATATAATTCTGGAATATTACTAAAGATAACACTTGTATATTATCAGCTCTGATAAAGAAAGTTTTCCTTACTTTACCTTTAAAGGCAATTCGAAACTTGCTTCTCTACCCCACCGATCAAAGGATCGCCGATGAAGCTTGGTGAGGGCCCCAGTTCCGGCCACTATGGCTTTCCCAACGCATGGTTCGCACTTGAACTCCTCAGGTGTTCCATCAAAAACCCTCTCAGAGGCCACTGGTAAACCGACCAGAGGTTTGTTGCAAGTACGTGGAACGTGAAATTCTTCACAGGACCTTTTATAAAATTCACTTCTCGAATTGATCGTTGTTTCCGATTGGTGGGACGTGTGCAGAACAATTTAAACAGCTCTCTACTTAAATCCCTTTGCTACATACGGCAAGAATTATTGAGTGAACTCAAAACATCCTCCTATAAAAAATGAGACGAATTTGGGGGAAAGAAATTTTACATTTTCGGATACTGCATACTAGCTTAACGTGGCGCCTCCGGCGGATATTTTCTCCTAATAGGTTTGCAATGCAAATAAATTTTAAACCTATCTATGACTCGTCCATTTTTCGCCAAGACAATTACATGAAAAAAGTATTGAAATAATTTTTGTTTCATTAAAAAAATAGTTTTAATTATGGGCAATCTGTTAAAGGAATACCCAACAGTTCTTGTAAAAGCTAGAAACAGAGTCCAAGAAGTGGTTCACAGATTTTCACCAGTGTATTTGTAGGTGCATTATAGATCATCAAAATCAGGTTTATTTCTAGAAGTCGTTCAGGATACCTAGAGCGAACCACCTAAAAATGGTTCCATTCGATTTGTTTTGACGAGGGGAATTGAATTGTATCGAGAAGTATTGATCAACTGTGTAGGTGTTGTAAGTCATCCAAAACCCTTAAAAAACTTGGTTTTAGTGCAATTTCTTAGAATCTTCTGGATGGACAAGTTCTTCACCAAGAGACCGAGACGCATTGAATGACACGTCATTTGTTTCGATTGGTGGACCGGAAGGTCCACCAATGAGTGACGTACAGGTGGACACAGGTTACTCTATTACGATTTGCTTCTCGTCACAAATACATCGAGTTTCAAAGAGGGGGGATGATTTTCAAAGATAACCTTTTTTTATTCGCAGCGTCAATTACACTGACGGCATATTCTGTTTTAGTCAAATTTAACCATGATTCGCATGTTTTTCACATAGTGGCAGGATTAAGTCAGAAAAAATATTCTGCAAGGGTCGAAAAAATACCAAAACTTTGAAGATAGTTATTTGTTTTCCTTTTGAAGTTCCTTATTGTGTAAATAATGAATAAATTAGATTAAATATGTGCTTTACAAATATGGTTCCAATTTCTCACATACCCTAAAGCAGCAAACCATAGTTCAGGAAGTAAGTATTCTTGGATAATATAGGTTTACTAGCGAGCCTGTATTAGAACTGTTTAAAGCACCGATGTTGATGTCTATCAACTGTTTCTTTTATAAGATTAGAAGCTTTCAATATCTTTGACATAATCCGAGCCGCCTCCTGGAATTTAAATATATCCCTCTAGAACGAGTTGAATCTTCACATATAGGAGGACATTACTTAAGCAACCGAAATATGCCTATCTACAGAATAAAACCGTTGGTAATAAAAATCAAACGCCATCATCTTCAGCTATTTGTTTTTGTGGTGTTACATTTCAAGCACGATAGCATTGTATACAAAGCCGTATTACCACGGTTCCAAAAAATAACATGAAACATAAAAACTGAAAAGATAAAAGTGGACACATCCGCCGTCCGTTGCTCCCTCGGCCCCCTCGAGGTCACGCGTGTGCACACGCGGGTGTAAGCGGCGCTGCGGAAGCGTGGGCGGCGGCTGCGGGCGGGACGCGCGTGGCACGCGCATCTGGAGAATCTTTACACCTTCTAAAGCGAGTGCCGCGGCGGCCCCGCCCCCTTCTCTACCCCCTCCCCCACCCTTCCCCCTTCCACCCCCCCCACGGGCTGGCGTTCTGCGCCTGCAGTAAAGCGCTTTACGGCCACCCGCGCGGCGATAAACGCGTGGTGCTGTCGCGACGCGTCATGCTCTACCCGCCCCGCCCCGCCCCCCTCACTCAGCTTTATCCCTCCTTCCCCGCCCCCTCACTCAGCTTCATCCCTCCTTCCCCGCCCCTCCTCACACCGCTTCGTCCCTCCTTCCCCGCCCCTCCTCAATCCGCTTCGTACCTCCTTCCTCGCTCCTCCTCACACCGCTTCGTCCCTCCTTCCCCGCCCCTCCTCAATCCGCTTCGTACCTCCTTCCTCGCTCCTCCTCACACCGCTTCGTCCCTCCTTCCCCGCCCCTCCTCAATCCGCTTCGTACCTCCTTCCCCGCCCCTCCGCATCCTCCCCCTTTCGCCCCCTTCCCTCCCTAGTCCTCTCCACCAACCCCCACTTCACCCTTCCTTTCCCACGCGTCCCCGTCAACCTCCGCTTCATCCCTCCTTCCCCGCCCCTCCTCACACCGCTTCGTTCCTCCTTCCCCGCCCCTCCTCAATCCGCTTCGTACCTCCTTCCTCGCTCCTCCGCATCCTCCCTCGCTTCGCCCCCCCTTCCTCCCTGGTCCTCTCCACCAACCCTCACTTCACCCTTCCTTTCCTACGCCTCCCCGTCAACCTCCGCTTCAACCCCCGTCCCCGCACCTCTACAATCCTGGCTTCGCCCCTCTCTCCCTGTCACTCCTCCCACCCCACCAAGCCCCTCCCCCCGCCCCGTTTCGCTTCTGCCCGCCCCGGCCCCACAACGTGCATTGCGCGTGCACTGGCAAAGAGCTGCGGCCCCTTCTGGTGGACTAGAGCTTGTGCCGCCCGGGGCGCTTTGTCTGCTGAACCTCTCTCTAAGAAAAGAGAAAAAGGCAAAAAGTGACCGGGAAGTTGGTGAAAGGCTGGTGATAGTTGCTGGTCCTCCTAACTGCAAATGCAAGAAAAGAGAAGAAAGGGCTTGGGAACTTAGTAAGCAGTTCGTAATTGTTGCCGACCCAAACCCATAAAAAACTGGAAAAGCAAAAAGTACAGAGTTGGTAAGGAGCTGAATATAGATGCTTTCTCCTCGTGTAAGAAAAGAGAAAATAGTAGTGAGGAAGGGTCAGAATGACACGGTGATGATTGCTCTCCCTCTAAAAATGCCGAGGCAAAAAGCGGTGAGTGAGTTAGGAGTCGGCAACTTAATATGACAGTTGTAAGATTCTACTGGTTGTGACGTTGCATGTCCAGAGACTTTTGATTGATTGTTTTTTGGTTATATTACCACGAGACGCTTTTAGTGTCTCGTGGGCGTGCATTGTTGTTCGAGGCCGCTTCATTTATTTGAGGTTCAGTAGACTGTATTGATTGATAGATTTATTAATTGGTAAGCGGAACAGTCTTCGAATCTTATTGATACCATCGAAGTCACATGATATGATTCCGGTGTCACAGAAACAAAGGATTGCTCAAACAAGTTTATTCTTGGTCACACTTCACTGGCATTAATAAGAATTCACTGCTCAATTGTTTCTCTCGTTGGACAGTTCGGTTCAGTTACACTTAACACAGCGATGTTCCTCACGAAACATTACAAAATTGCGTGTAGTTGGTGCTTCGATCTAATCTGAGGCGTAATGCACAATGCCGTGTTCAACTCAGGTTGCAACACAAACTAACAGTTGAGTTTGCACAATTAGTTGTTGCTCATTACGAGACTTCGAAACTTGTAAGACTATGCCTTACGCGAGAATTTACGTGCAAAGAACTCATGTCTTACACGGAGCTCTGTGGACACGAATGGCCAACGTGTTTCGCGTGATGTCCACCAGGGCCTTGTAAATCCCATATAATGTGGTGGAAACCATTACAGTGGCGCGCTCTGCTGCAGGACCTTCTTACACGAACTAAAACCTGAACTGCTGCCAACGATACTTCAAACGTGCCTGGCTGCTGCGTGAGTTCGCGGGTCACAAGTAGATCCATAATTTTACAAAAGATAGCGCCAACGTTCACTCTTTCTTCAGGAGTTTCTTATATGTGTATATTAAGAATAATTGATCATGTAAGAGACACTTTTCTTATTTCTCAAAAACCTGACACTTTTCTTATTTCTCACAAACCTGTAGCTGACCCTGGCGACACTAGCGCTTTCTAGAGTAGCACGCTCGAACCTTGTCCTCTGTTTTGATGGAGAGTTGCAAGGCCCTGATGTCCACTGTCAGTGTGATTTCAGTAGGCGGCGGTCGTGTCGCCAAGATTCTCTGCGCATCGCAGGATGCAGAGTGGGGATGGCTATTAAACTATCACCGTTTAGCGTTTGAACTGATTCTTGAACTTTCTAGAACAGACGATTCGTTAGGTTCGGTTGAGAACGGTTGAGTCATTAGGTGGCGTGTTCGCACACGCAGCAATTTCCCGAAGCGTCGACCGTTCGCCGGCGCGGCCAGGCGGTAGTCAGGCTGGTGAGGGGACGCCCACGCGACAGCCGGTCGTGCATCCATTGTGGATGCTGCAATGTTTTACACAAGCAACTGATTCTGCCTCGCCAAGCACATGAAATGAAATATATTTTTTTGTTTTGCTGTGAGGCCCCGAACAGTTGTATTGAGGTCTGCTCTCCAACGTTTGTCGGCAGTTCTTGAAGGTTTGCACAAAGGTGTTCTTCACCTTACCTCTTGGGAATAAGAATGGCAGTGCGGACGCAATGGGGAAGAAAATGCCTTGTGCAGACTAGTGTACGTGTTAAATGGCACTGCTTTACCGTACGTCTGCCCCGAGGAAACTACTGATAAGGGGAGTGGAATTCCAGTTAGCTTCGTCATTCAATCCGAACAGTATCGAATAGTGTGCATAAATTCCCCACTGCTATAAAAAACATGAGTGAAAATAAATATGAAGTTTTGTATTAATGCGCTCTTCATCAAAAATAACTAGAAATACGTTTTTTCACGTTTAAAATTGTTTAAAATTTCATATTTGTCCATGTTTGTGTCAGACTCCCTACCAACAGAGCGAGTACATTGTTTTCTTCACTTAAATATCTGTTGTTCAAGTTCCTTCTTTAATTTACTTTATCTTGTGGTCTTTCATAACTATCTCGATAAACTTTTATTGGTATATATGGCATGTTTTAAGTAAAAGTTTACTTATAGTAAGATTGACAATGAAACAGAAATAACAAATTCCATTTGTTAATAATTAGCCATATGGTTTGAAAAAATGTTACCCAGGATATTCAATTCGATGTGGTTACCAGTGAAAACTTAGACCGCCTGTTTATATCAACAATTGATGCAAAATTTGCATTAACCATAACTTACTTTACCAGGATTATACTCATAATGAAAAAATGATCACGCCCTTGTAGTCTGTTATGTGTAATGGAGCATTTGTACTCGTAGGTAGGTTTTCATTTACAAGGACTTTGCTATGACAAGTATAACCGCGTGCGAGAAGTGAGGCTTTGATACATGAATACCACAGTATGCATAAGTGAAAGTTTAATATATTATCGAGCATTGCAACATCAATACTACGTCTCTCACATAGTTAATGCTTTGATTGTTTACAATAACTATAGCATGTATTACAGGATAAAATGACCTAATATGGTAATAAGTGCAGTTGGGAAATACTCAGAAGATACCACTCTACGGTGCTCGCCCGGTTTCGCTGCTTTCTTGGAATTTCACTATACGAGTACACTATCACGTGTGTTGTGGCATTGAATAGGTAACGATAATCCAATTAATGTTGGAGGCTTTGCAATTAACAAAATCAAAGTTACATTAAAGTGAAACATAATGGTTTCATCCAATTTTGAAAAATAATAATCCTAAAATACATGTATAACAATGAACGTTCCTTCATTATTCCTGTATTAGCCAAATCCATTCCATATTGAAGTACAATGATCCAGTTTCTTCACCAGTTATCTTCCACTTTTGCCCCCACATCACCTATCTCTTTGCTTATTACCATTGTGGATGGTGTTGTCCCTAAAGGCGTTGCGTTGCTGGTGGATACATCCGCCTCGCCCTCGCCCTCACCCATCCGGGCGGGAGGGGTCATGGGCCTCTGCCATGTGGAGGCGTTTGTTTAAATGCGATCGTAATGTGCGGGAAATGGCGAGCCGGAAACTTCAGTTGGCACCGTCATTACCGAGAAGTGATTGAGTAGTACACAATAGAAATCTGATTCACATTCTGTGAAGAATAATTTAATGGTAATCAGAAATTCAACTCATTTGGCCATGCGTCATTTACAATTCATCGTAACAGAAAAGAGGACTATACGTGATATAGACGAAGTAATTAGACGATTTTCCCCCCATATTGTTAGAAACTGATAACTTCATGGCCAGGTTAGATTAACTCACGTGAGAAATAGTTGTACAAGATAGAATAATAGCTTTTTTTCTATTCAAAGAAAGTAGTACTTTACCACTGTAATCAAAGTTGCACGTTAAATGAAGAGATATATTTAATTCAACATATGATGTGATCCTTTAATGCTAACATTGCCAATTAACGACACTATAATAAAACGTGATTGGTTGATATATGTCTAAGCCTTTAATTTACATGAAATATATAATTTAATGCATTTTTCATTGTGCTAACGTAACTCACCTCAAAATGTGTACTCTTTGGCTTTTAAATAACTAAGTTATTAACAGATATTTCTCGTAACGATGATGCTCAATTATGCATTCTGACTGAGAAATAAGTAAACAATTTTCATTGATTTCAGAATGACAATTTTTATATTTTTAGTGAATATGAGGCTAAGTGCTGCTTTACTACCTTGTTTATGTTAAATTTAAGATACTGCTAATCGTGACGTCTTGTTACGTGCTGCGTGTGAATCGTATTGCCAGACATGTCACATAGTGCCGGTGTGGTTCTGATCCTGGTTCCTGCTCCGTGCGTGGCTCGCGCATGCGCAGCACAGACTCCGCGACCTCCAACGATGTGTGACGTCACTACCGCCACAATGCTCAAGACGTCAACCATATGCGGCAACCAGTATTGTACATCCTATTGTATGCAATGTGTCTTATTTTCAGGGCAAACGAAACTGTTATTGTTCCACGTGCTCATCTCACGTGTCCTTCTCAATTCAAGTGAACCATGCTTCATCTGCCATCAAAGGTCAAGCTAATTAACTTCTTTTTTGAATCAATTTAATTCATCACTATCCACGTTGCCTTTTAAACAATCAGGACATTTTATATAATGTTCATTTAGTTTTACATGTCATTTTGCAACTATTCAAATCTACGCTTATTAATTTTCCTAATAATGGCAACAAACTTCCTGAATATAAATAATTGCAGGTACAAGGCGCAACGTAAGCGTTACTGGTCCTTCAAGTTTGCTATCAACAAAATAGGTGTTAGAGGCGGCTGGGCTCACAGGTCATCCACCTTCAGTCCACGGCTGAATATACAGTCCCTACTAACAAATTCTCAGGTTATATTCAATTATTCGTATTTAATGGTTTTACTGATATATTAGAATTGCTGCTGATGAATCTACTAATTACTGAAGTATGAATTGTGGGTTGATCAACTACAAGGGCGGATTCAACTGGTCATTTTTAGGGCGCATCGTAGATTTTTGTTAAATAATAAACATATTTGTTATTATATTGTATATTATTTATGCACTGTAGTTATGATACTATACAATATTATTGTTTAAATAATTACATAATTCTAACATAAATATTTAAACCAATTTTGTCAAATTAAGGGAGGTAAACGAAAACACCATGCCTTTTGGGGGATCGTGGCCCCCCAGTACCCCTTCTGTATCCACCAGTGATTAATTTTGCCATTAATATATAGTTTATGCCTATTAAATTTTTTTATAACTCAAAGTTAGTTCTATTTCAGACTTTTAAATTAGTCATGTATATATATATATATATATATATATATATATATATATATTTGAAATGTGTCAAGTTAAATAAAAAAATCACGTTATATTATGACCGCACGTTAACTCAGTATAAAAGGAATCATGATTGAAAATATTTTTTAATTCTTGTACTGCATGTTAATACTTGAATAGTCATGGAGAGCTCGTTACAATTTCAAAATTTGGTGTCCACGGGTAAAAAGATCACTGTAGTAGGATTGTCTTTAAATGAAACATCCGCATCTCTGTTGCATGAACTGACTAATGAATTTTTTTTGCGAGCCTGGCATTGAATGAGTATGGTCTACTTCTCATACTGCGCGTATAAGCAACACTATACCTCAATAACGCAGTTGACCGAAAATCTCCTACCACATTGCACCGTCTTACCTCTTGTTTCCGCATTCTGCCGTTGAGAGCGCAGCTGTCGCTCGAGCAAAAAGTGCGCCTGTTGTCGTGGGGTATTGGAATATTCATGAGTTTTTCTTTGGCAACGCAAACTCTTATTAATTCGACGTGGAACGCGGGCAATATTCGTCGCGAGTGTAATTAAATAGTCACGCAGGCGGCGGCGGCGCGTGGCAGGGTGCGAGCGGGCGGGCGGGCGGGCGAGCAAGAAGAGCTTTAATTAATCTCGAGTTCTCCGCCAGAGCGCGCGCGCTGCGGCGGCGCTGCGTTGCCGTGTTTTGTTTTGAGACGAGGGTTGGCCAACTTAGTTGCCTCAAGTGGGGTCGAGGCAAGGGACGGGCAGGCACTTTCGATAATCGAGTGTGTTTATACGCGCAGCAAGATAATGAGATGAAGCGAGAAGATCTGCGTGGCTCTTACTTTGATAAATTACCCCATTCCGTAACAGTGTAGTACTCTTTTGTTGCTTCTTACATCTCTACTCTTTTTCCCGTACTCTTTGTGTTGTTATCGCTGTAAGAGCTCGTGTTCCTGTGATGTTGTATAGCGTGGTCATTTCCGAGGTTCACAGTTTTAAAAATAGCACATAATTGAAATTGTTTGTTGTATTTCAGTAAACGTTTTACTAATATTATTGTATACTGGTAGAAGAAAGAGATTTTAGTAACATGGCCATAAAAATTATTACCCAATATTTTCTTCTTTATTAGCAAACTAGCTTGAGAAACCCGCCGTTGTTCGGGCATTTATTTATCAAAATCCTAATTACTCCTACAAGGTATTGCTTGGGTTTTGTGTGAAAATGCTTCACACTCACACCTACAACTGCCCCTTCTTCGTGTTGTTGAAAATGAATATGAGATATAATCATATTTACAATTTTTATTGAATATATCTTAATTTGTTGACACCAGTCTGAAGTGCCCCCAATTGCTTCTTTATTCATTTCACGTGCTCTATTAGATAGGAATTCTATTAATTGTTGCCATGTTCACACACTTCTATCCATTGAAGTGGATCTTTCGCCCCCTCGTAATTCGGACTTGTACCGCCGTGCTCTGACCCCATCCTCAAACTCCGGACAAGTTTACTAATTTTCTAACAAGAAATATTATCCAAATGATATCCATATCATGAAGAAAATGTAATACCTTTACTCACATCTATGCTTTTTTGTGGAGTTTTATATATCATACCAACCGATAAAGCACACTTCCCTACAAAACATTATCCAAACTGTCACAGATTTAGCCCTAACATTTGTACTTCTATATTATTGATTCTTTCATTATATGATTGATTCATGAGTTTTTTCTCTAGTTTCGTGATACCCACATATAACAGGGATCAGACAAATGTCTCACTTTGCATATTGAAGAAAAGTAAAGTTGACACAGGGGAATTTAATGAACGAAAATATCTAATGTGAAAGATTGTGAACTTTACAAGTAGTTGGATATAATGCAAGTTGTGGATAACAAATATTCTCTTATTAAAATTTTTCTTAGGACATAATTTAAAGACTCATTAAATCGACTGATGAAAAGCCATAACGCAGGAAAAAAGGTAAAGTGGTTAACAGACGAAAATTTATATGCTGATGTTTATGATGAGCCATTCAAAATGACGTGACTACCTCTCTAATTAACAAAAGAGAAGTTCAGAGAGGTTCTAAAGTTCAGTATGATAAATGCCGCAGTTATAACGTGTTCACCAAAAATATATATTTGACGATGGGCAACCCTAGCACAGGAAAAGAAAACGCGCTATAACCAGAACGTTTCAAGTGTACGCTAACAAATTGCAACCAACTATAATGTAAGAAACTATCATTTCCCTTACTACAAGTACCTGAAGCAAAACGTTTTCCTAGAAAACCTGAACGTATGTTAGAAAATGAAAAGGTCATAATTTAT
The DNA here is from genome assembly GCA_038098605.1 of Gryllus longicercus. Lineage (NCBI taxonomy): Eukaryota > Metazoa > Arthropoda > Insecta > Orthoptera > Gryllidae > Gryllus > Gryllus longicercus. Next base: position 852,562 of record JAZDUA010000463.1, read on the forward strand.
TTCATACGCCGAATTTTGACACATAAATCTGTGTGCATCTGAGATCTTGCGATAAGTCAAGGAACCAAAAACTTTTCTTATTCAACTGAAAAAGCAAGTACAGCTATCTGGCGTGTCAAATTAAAAAACAGTGGATCACATATTCATTTTCCCAATCATCTCCAGTACCATAGAAGGTACCAGGTATCACAGAAATAAACATCAAAGATAATCTGAAAATTACGTCACACGATATTGATCCAGAAGTCTGTTACCCTGAATAATTCATGCATTGTGCAAAACTTTTGATAATTATATAATTAATCAAATTAATAGGACATAACAAACAAATTCTTGGCGAACAAGTCCGTTGATATTTGAGAAACTGCTCTCCTGTGAGCCAGAAACGAGGTCAATAAAAATATAATGATGATATTATTATTATTATTATTATTATTATTATTATTATTATTATTATTATTATTATGAAGAAGAAGAAAATATAAATAAGCAGTTTTTTTAATAGCATAAAATTTTGAATAGTGAGAAAACATAATTTTTTAGAGATGATGTCTCTTTAAATATTTAAGTTCAACTATTAGTAGAAGAAAATCAATAAGAGAATTGGAAATGACCGGCAGCGATTGATTAATTGATGGATTATTTCGGGTATCCGCACGTTTCAACGGCTTTGGTCATGGTGAAGTACAAAATTTACGGATGGGAGGTGGCGGTGATCTTCCCCCGCTGGATGATGAGATCTGGCGCCGACCCACGCGTCGATTGGCGGGATTTCCCCCATCCAGGCATCTCCCACTCGCGGGGCACCGCCTCGGCCGGCAGAAGCCCTATGGTCACGTCTGGTCTCTCGACATGTGTAGTAGAGTAGTGCATGGAAGTGTGTGTAAGTAATAAGGATGACAGGACAAGGTAGACGAAGAAAAAATCGCGCATGGTCCGAGGTCCCTTTGTTCGGGTACATCTCCGGCTGGTGTTGATTGAAAAAAAATTAAAAAACCGTGGAAAACTACCGATTAGAGCAGCCGGTCACTACAATTCTCCTCCAGGCAGCGGTTGAATTCAACCTTCCTTTGTAGCCAGTCGAAAATCCTGGTATCGTCAGGACTCAAATACTTCCCCTTAACTTTGCTTCCCAATTAAAGACTATGTAGAAATGTCACAACACATCTGGTTTTAGGTTTATTATCAACATAATGAATGTTTTATTTGTTGCATAATATCAGATGTTCGTAGCAGGTAATATTTTAATATCGTATAGGCTTATATGATAATCGTGACACAGCAATTTTATCTTCACCCAATAACATATCCTGGCAATTATGAAAGTTTATTTTATTGTGTCGAACATAAGGTACAAACTTATGATGGAACCCTTTTTTTATAAATGACCTGTCACGTATAGCTAATGCAACAACTGAGTTAATATTTTCCTGATAAAATATGGATAGGTAATTCTGATTTTATCTCTTGGGTGAAATTTTGTACCTCGGATCATTCCACTAATCACATTATTTATAATTTATCCGCGTCATTTGCAACAAAATTGGTCGTTTTCAGAACATTGTGCGAAGGCTTCCGTTACCAATATCCCATAAATAATGAAGATGTAATCCCCAAATAACTAAATTCGCTTACGCTTTCAATACTAGCTAAAGAGTTAAAAGGCGTTTAGAGGGGAGGCCATAAATTAGATTCTCATGTCAATGCTAAAGGTTTCCTCGTGTTTTATCCATCTTTATTGAACCGAATCGGATCACATTATTTCTTTCGCATTCACACCTGCCACAAGCACTTTCGATAGCATTGAATCTGCATAATTTGCCACGCCTTTCTGTTGTGTGAGTAATTAAATGACTGCTCAGCGATCATCCCAAACAAGCGCCAAACGCTGCGGGCGGGGCAGGCGCATTTACAAACCGCATATTGCGTGATTGCGCCACCATCGCAAGCCAAAAGCGATGCAATTGGTTTTGAACCTCAACCGCAACACACACTTAAGCGCTGTTTGGCGTCTTAAATTATGCACGGGGGTTTAGACGAGATAGCTCTGTTTACTACGTGCTGTTTATGTAATATGTACTCGTATGATTAATTTACTCCGTTTCTTTGAAAATGTGTGGAATATATTTCTAATTTTATTTAATCCTCCTACATTAAATATATAAAAGTAAATTTTGTTTTGTATGTAATGTTGATTTGATTCCCTGTTCGTAAAATAAACAAAAACTCTTCTGAAATGATTATTACCTCAATATGTGAATCTTGTTGTATTGTTTAATTTCATCTTCGAAGCTTAATTAATTGATTGATCAGTGATTCCGGGCACGTCACCTACAAAGAACATTAGTCGCGTAAGTGTAGTGCATGTGTTTTGCTCAGAAGGTGATCTTTCTCCCGTTGTATGGCGAGATCCGGCTCCGACGTCCGCTAGCGGGGTTTCCCCAACCAGGTATCTCCCACCAGCGGAACACCGCCACCACCTGGGGAAGCTCTAAACTCCCGACTGGTCTTCCGGCATGTGTGGTAGTGTGGTGCATGATAATGTAAGTGTGTGTTTAAGGGAGCCCTTTTTCCGGGTGAAGCTGTGGATTGCAATGCATTTCTATTATTCTGTTTAAAATGAATCGATAAAGTATACTCGTAGATAATTTCATTCATAAGCTCTACATACCATTCACCTCTGCTAACAAGACGCTTTTAGATACTCCTTTTTTCTTTTGAACTCTCAGCTAAGTTTTAAGTACTTCCCAATTCCGACTGCCAATCCTATGTGTAGAATGTATTCGATTCGTATTTTTGTATATAATATACTTGTATATTCTGAATAAGTGTGTGTACCCGCGATACTCAAAACTTCAGTCTGAGCGTTCTTTGTTAAAAGGTTTTGTATAAAAATTTACTTCGATAAGTGAGAATCAATAAAGTCAACGAAATAATACATAGACTCTTTTCAGATCGAGAAAAATGTGATAGACCACAGAGTTCGGCCAAGAACAAAATATTAATAGGTCGTCTTTCAGGCGAGGGAAAGAGCCCTTCGTTGCTTACGAAAATGAAACATTTTGTGAGTGCAATGTGTATCCATAAACGTACCTTGTCGAATTCAACGTGCTGCTTCATTAACGGCAGGGAGCGAACTGGAAGCGCTGTTGGCGAGCGCAAGAAGCAGCGCGCTGCGGAGCGAGCCGGCGGCGATGGCTGCTGCGGCCGGTGGCGCTGCATCAAACGAAGGAGCCCCGCGCGGGCGAGAGCGCTGGCGCGTGAAATGATCAAATCTGCCAGACAGACGCGCGGCCGTAATTAGGCAGAAATTATTATTCAACGCAGTTATCCCCCGATGTGATTAGCCCCGCAGTGCGCGAGCGGGCGTCGGGTGGGAGTGGCGGGGAAGACGCCGACGCACGGCAGTGGGGAGAGAAGCGACTGGGCGCGGCGCGGCGCGGCGCGGTGCCGAGGGAGACGTGAGGAGAGTGGTCGAAATGGTGCTTGTTGGGGAAGCAGGGGCGGCGGAGGGATTGAGTCAGGGATAGTTGCGTTGGAGTGGCGGTGGAGGTGTGCGGGTGACGGCCAGGGAGAACTAAGAAGAGAGGGAGAATGGTCAGAATTGAAGTTGTTGGGGAAGGGTGGGGGCAATGGGATAGAATCGACTGGGGTGTGCTGGACGTGTGCGGGTAGCAGCTTGGGAAATGTATGTGTGGGAACGGAGATTTGCGGGTGTGCTGACGGCGGAGGTGCTGGAGTGGTGGGGGTGCGACGGCAGAGGAGGGGAGGGAATGGGGCAGCGGTAAGCTGTGTGGGTGGGATTAGGCGGAGAGGATTAGTAGGCGGAAAATGACGGAAGAGGCAGAGAGGTCAGACGGAAGGAGGAGCGGGTATGGTGTTTGAAGGGCTGAGCAATAGAGGGACAGGGGTGGCGAAGATGTCTGGGAGGGGCGTCTGCTACGGGGAGGGCAGGGAGGGAAGATAGTTGTGGAGCGGACGGGGAGCAACAGGGGGGCGGTGAAGACGGGGAGAAGCTGAGACGATGAAGAGAGGCGGGGGTGGCGAAGAGAGTGGGGAGAGGCGGGAATGGAGAAGAGAACAGAGAGGGGAGGGTTTCAGAGAGGGTGTGAACTAAGGGGTTCGAGGGTATGGTAGGGAGGTGCGGGGTGTTGGAGAAAGCAGGGATGGTGAAGAGGATGGGGAGGGATGAAATTGGTGGAGCGGGGTCGGGGTCGTGAAAACGTTGGGGTGGAGCGGCGGTGGAGAGAACGGGGAGTGCGGGAGTTTCGGAAACAGTGTGTAGGCGCAGGGTTGGTGCAGAGGGAAGAGAAGTGAGAGGCGGGGTGGCGGAGAGGGTAGGGAGGAGAGTGGTGGAAAAGGGAGTGGGGAATGGGGGTGGCGGCTGCTCTTTGTAGGGCGCCGCGCCCGAGAGAGGCTGCCGTGATTTGTGAGCTTCCATAATTTCCAGACGCGATTTCACACCTCAATAATGCCGTGTTAATTACGATTTATCGGGATAAAAACGTCCTATTGGAAGCACGGCGTACAATACGCACCGATCGCAACTTGTTTGGCTCTTCGTGGAAGAGGAGCAGCCGGTTTCGCTTTGTGAGCGTAGGCTGCACAACGCACGGTTCATCGGTGTACACGGCGGGGACTGCCGGCTCCGTTGTATCTTATCGGGACGCTGAACGCGTTGATGTGTGCTTCTGCACACATTTCGGGAAGGACTTTATTGGATTCTGCGAGAGGTTCATATCCGATATCCTCTACAGGATTTTATCAGTATAATATTTTCAGCCATCTTCGCTGAGTTTGATGACCAGTCACATTTATTTATAAGAAATGTTAATGTGTCGTACCTCTGAGAGAGTCTACTAATCTACTAATTACACGGTACATAACACTGAGCACAGGTCTCAAAACAAACGGATCAATTTCTAACAAATGAAGTATTATTCGGTGTCAGAACTTGAGTTACAGTGATGCACATGTGTAATTATAATTATACTCGTGTTTTCTACAATTATCACAACCAAACATCAAACTTATTAAATTATTTTGCTGGTGTGCAAGGTAATTTCAGAAAATAAAATAAATTTAATTATAGATCACTTGTGTGAATGAAATTGAAATAAAATTGAATTGAAATTGAAATGTGAAACAGTTTACACGATGCTGTCGACATTAATACTTTGATTCAATTTTATTTTTGAAATACTGTAATACTTTTTCATAATCAGAGAAAATAAAACGTCAAAACCAATCTCTTTCTTGAGTACCTGCCCAAACACCATGATGAAAGCAATCTCAAATATATTTTTGTAAATGCAAAAATCTATATATACATTATTAGAACATCCATCTCATTGCGGTTTCCATACAATTTCTCAGCGATTCTGGGTTGGATTACAAAACCATCATGATATTTTCATTGCTTATGGGTTTAATACCAATTTCCCTCTATACGAATTGTTTATTAACGCCATAAATTATTATTCCTTTAAATATATTCCAATTCATTACACATGAATTGGAACACATAGTTTGTAATCAATTGCACTGGTGTCGGTAGATGTATGTGAGTAAGGCAAGGAATTAGGGAGCGTGGTCGTGGTCCGTATGTTAGGACACTGCTAGGCAATTCATCCGGCCTTGATTGGAAAAAATACGGAAAACTACCGATCAGAGTAGCAGTACGCTAGAATTCTCCTGACAGTGGCTGATTTTGACCTAGCTATCTAGCTAGTGTCAAAAATCTGCCACCGCCGGCGCTTAATCGCTAGGACCTTCCACTGAAAGATGTTGAGGAGTCAACGGTAACGAAACCGGAAAATGTAATGTTACTTGGGAGATATTTCGAAAACTTTTTCCTCACTAAGTGGGATTATTGTAGACCAATTCCTCTAAATTTTTTTTAAATTGTTGTTGTGTTTCTTATTAAGACAAGATTCTATATCTTCCTCCGTTATATTTTCTTTGGGATCATAGTTCGAAGATTTTCTTGAATGAATGTAACGTGCTTGCCAGGCATTACATACTGGCAATCTTTCACAGGATCTCATTTTCAGAAGTATTTTCATGGAAGGAAAACAATTTTCTTGCAAAACAAAACGGAGGAAAATCTTTTTGTGACTTCTTTTCAAACAGAAAATCCCGCCGTGATCCATTCCATTGCTGAAAGAAATGAATAAAATGGAATGGATGTATTAAGAAAGTTACTTTAGGAGATAGATAATAGGCAAAAATTTGACCATTTTATTTTCAAGATAGATTCTGAGTCGTGTGAAAGCGCAGTATCAAGCAGTAGAACAACTCTCTTATCCCTTTGTCACCCTGAAATTTCGTTCTAGTTGGTACGAAAACGTTAAAGAACCGTTCACGAAAATAACCGTTTCATCCAAACTTTTGGATGGTTGCTACAGTAACTTGGAAAACATGTCATTTCTGTTCCTTTTAAAGATAATTTGAAAAAACATTAATTAACGTATAACCTCCTTTGGTGATTTTGTTTTGAACGGTTAATCGTGAACACGGAAAATCGAGTCATGGTTAATCGAAGTCCTACTCCATACGGTTTTGTCTCATGCAAATGGCCAAGTGTCAATTATTTTTCGTCTCTCTTCTCGCAAATGAGCCACGTGGGCAACAGAGATGACTCATATCTTTATTCGTCCAGCGCCACGTCACTGTCCATTTCCCCGCCGCACAGCTGTTACACGCTGTTCTGCCGAACGCACACTGCGCGTTGCCGCTCGGGTTGGGCTCGATGGAGAGTTATGGCGGCGCAATGTGTCATCGGCATGTGGAGCGAGGGCCTGGAATGGGGCGGGAGAGCGTCGAAGTGACGAAGAGGTGGGACGGAGAGGAACGCACGATGGTGATGTCGACGTTGACAACGGAAACGGGACGCGGATGTAGCACGAAACGGGGGACGGGAATGAACAGAAATGCAACGATGACGGTGATCGCAAAAATATAAATGACGTCACAGACAATGGAAACTTACTAGGCAAGCTAGAGGTGGTGATGGGTGCAGAAGCAGTGATGATGCCTTGGACACCAAAGGCAGACAATCGTACAGCAGGCAAAGGAGAAAACGACGGGCGCGCGCAATGCAGCCGACTCGAAATGGAGAACGAGGGCGTCTTGTAATGAAGTACACGCGTCGAGAGCCGTCGAGTAACGAGCAGCGTCGAGTGCTTGCAGAGGTGCCTTCAGTTGCAAATGATGAATGTGAGAGAGAGGTACGTATTCTACTGTGTCTTAAAAATAAGAAGGCGCCAGAGAAATTAGGGATTTTAAATCCTTAATCCCAGTATCCATTTTATTATATCGGAGTATTCAATCATATCATTCATCATTAAAACCAAAAAGTTAAATAACGCAACTCAAAAGTTTGTACAATATCCATTCGAATTGTTATTGTAATGAAGCATGTTATTTCTAGAATGTGGATACAAATAGGTAACCAAGTTTAATTTACTTCTATGATGACCCTCTTTAACTTTATATAATTCTTACAATTTTTGTTGTGAAGTAATTCCTATGGTTTCGACAGAATAGAAGAGTATTTACTTTCCATTTTCTTGAATCAGAGTTCATGCACCATTTTTCCGCGTCTCCTCATTTCGCTTCGTGGCGCTCCGCGGGGAGGCCGCGCAATGGAGGTCGAGGCAACGCGGGGCATCGCAGCTTTGGGCGCGTTGCGGTCCGTAACGAGCGCGTGACAGCCGTGAGTGGCTTTGGCGCGCGGCTGACGCGCAAAGCGCCGGCTGCCGTGCGCGTCAACCGCCTCTCGGCGCCCTCCCCAACCCCCTGCCCCCACCCCCGCCCATCCGATATCCACCGCAGGGCAGAATGCTGATGCGCCATTTTTTTCCACAACGTTCACGCTGAACGCGTTTATCTCGCGTTTGGAGGTTGCAGAAGGTTTGTGCAAAACCAGTGGCGACTCCACTTTTGTAATTACCACTTATAAGCCTTATGATTATGAACACGTACAACTGTGTATTGTAAATAAGATGTGTTTGGCCACTTGACGGTAGATTGTTGTTGTTTTGATTTTGCTTTTATGAACATTTTTGAAAAGTAAAAAAAAAAACAACAAACAAATCTTAGGTCGATCATCGTTTACTATCGCACAGATTGAGTAATATGCAAAAATTACATCCAAAGAATGATATCTAGAAAATTTCCCCTATTCACTGACAAGAGGTACCTGAAAAATCGTACATTGTGAGTGTACCTATATCGCGCGGACGTTTTGAGAACAGTAAAAGAGACATAACCTCCTTTAGGAGATTCATTTCCTATCGAAACGCAGATAAGGTGCTCAAAGAAGGTAAAAGAAGAGTTGAAAATATTTATTTTTGCAACAATAAATGGAGAAATAGCGCTAGACGTTTACGAACAGCTGACATGCGGGTCATATGAATCAGCACGTTCCTCGTCATATGACCAGATTTTGGACTGACTGAATTTTCGACTTATTCTCCCATTGCTCATCTGTCTTCTTTTTTTCATTTGCCAACGTTTGGAATAACAGCGCGTCATTTGGATGTGTGGATCGGTCGTGAATGGCTAACCGTAAGATTGTGTGAAAACATTAAAACAAAATGAATCAGGCAATGGGAAATACTCCAGATATTTTTGATAGTTTATTTGCAACTTAGTTAAATTAGCATTGTTAAAACCTTGTGGTGTTACAACTTCGACAATTCTTTTGAATAGTATCCGTGCCCCTTCTCCGTTTCAAACTTGTTCCTCTCTTATTCCTTTCCTCCCATATCTCTTAACAATTGTCCATTAATTAATGTAATTTCCAATGTTTGAAAATATGAGGAGTCTTCGCGCAATTTTTGATGAACAAAGTTTACCCAAAATAACTCTAATTTTTTCTTTAAACTTTGTATAAGGATAGTGATAAATTGCCAAAATAACGACATAAACGCTATTTTTATGTATTCTCTTGGTTTTTCAATAATTACCAAATGAATTTTTTATAAATATGCCTCTCATCGTTACTATATACCTTATGAGCGTTTTTATTGTGTTGCATTTGTGCATGCAAGTGCTTCAAATAATTTCTTAAGTTCCTCGAAAACTCAATTTTTTCTGTGAAACTGAACTCAAAAGTGAACATTTTCAGAAAAGCTGATACGGCATTTTCTCAAAGACAGCTCCAAGTTTACTACTCTTTTATATTTTTGAAGTCATATTTCAATTCTACTTTTAGGGAAACCAAAACTTCACAATATGTGAAAATAAGTCTTTTAGGTGCCAATAGGTAGCAACTGGGAAGAAGGTAGGGCAAGGGAAACTGGACTCTACTAAAAATTGCGAGAAATTATGTGCCATTCTGTAGTACCAATAGTTAATTTTGACGCAAGAATTAATTTTAAAACAAACGGGAAAATTATTATAACAATCCTGACTACATTTAACAGCAATTTTTTAAAATGCCACAGAAAACCAGCAATTTTTTAAAATGCCACAGAAAACCTACCAAATGACTTTTAGTAAACAGAAATATACATATGTAACTCATTTTTACAAAAGAGTGGGTTCTCGATTGTGCATTTGTCGTAACTTTAACTTCGCACATCTTTCGTCAAACAATTGTGAATGTACAACAGAATACTATTTGTGCTCTTATTTCTCTCATAAATTAGAAAAGAAATGCCGCTTAAATATTTTTGTAAGCTTTCATATTTTCAGGAGGAAAAAGCAATGAATTTTTTTTCGAGTAACCCCTGTGTGGAAATGCACGTGCAGTTGGAAAGAAAGCCAATTATGTCGTTTGTAATTTTTTTTTTCGTTTTTCATTTCTGTTATCCTACACGCTTCTTGTGAAAAGTACTACAACTGAACGAAAATAATATTTTCTGTATACTTCAAGCAGCCTTCTTTAGAATATGGACAATTGTCAAGAAGGGTTTTGCTCATATTCGAATATTTATCATGTTTTAAAGTAGTTTTTCAATCCTAGAGAGCACAATATTCATAAAAAATACTTCATTGCTTTTACATTCCTTAGACATTACAGTATCATTTGAAGGTCTAGAGAGGCAATTGTGAAGGCTCTACTATTTAGTTTTAATGTCTCCGGATGGAAGAAGGTGGATCTGTAGACGGAACATTATGAATTTTGCCTATCGTAATCACGAAAATTTATGTGATGAGGTTAAACGTCCATATTGACATCACATTCTGGGTATTTATTTCGGCCCAAGGACGTCACAAACCCACACGATCCACTACGTGATATGCGAAATATGATTTTATCTTGAACGCGCCAGTTTTTCAAGGAAATTAGATTAAACAGAAAATAATATGCGCACTCCCATATTTACTGGAACAGCCCGGATTCCTTCCTGAGAAATTGCTAGAAATTTGTTTCTTGCGTTAATTAATTACGATTTTGCGATCATTTCCTGGACTGAGTACGTGAGTGAATTCTACTCGATGTTTTGAACATTTTCCCTGATCACTGTCAGGCGAACACCGGAGCAAAACCATACATAATGGATCATGAACCGCATCCGATCCTTCCTACCTCTCCCTGTCCCAACTCTCATACTTTGATTAAGGCATTGCAGTGATCGCTTATCCTCAAATGACCCATTTCTTATTAATCAAGTATAATATGACAAACGTCCATAAAACGTATATTGCTGCAAAGTTGGGAGACACATAAGACATTATATATTATAAGACATTTTGTCTCGTGATAGGTGTAATATGTTTGAACGGTGCTATTCCATCGATATTGCAGAATGAAGAATTCATATGAATTGTAATAGGTAAAACTGACTTTTTGATTTTATCGAAAACCTGTTGTTCCATAATTTATTCATAGTTTAAAAATTGTTAATTTTTCATTGCATCAAAGAATTAATACAATTTGCATTTCTTTTATCTAACATAACAAAAAATAATTTAAAGATTATAAATATTTCTTTTAATGACTTATTCAGCAAAGGGAAAAACAAAGAATAGCTTGCAACATAAAATATTGTTCTGCATTCTGTATTGTAAGATTTCCGTTCAACCCTTTAGTACTTTCTCAAAGACGCAATTTCTTTTGGAATCGGATTTGGCACTTGGCTGATCGGACCTCCGACAACTACGATGCCGTTGGGCAGCGACGCCTTGCTCCGGGCTCCCGGCCGAGCAACGGGTGAAAAAGACACGGCGCTGCGGCGACGACGCTATTCGACGTCGGAGGTGTTGGAAGCGTCTGGCGGAGGGTCTGGTGGAGGTTGATGCGAGGAAGGATGGGGCGATGAGGGTGCGTGGGAATGGGAGGGCTGGCGGAGGGCGAATGGAGGAGAGGTTGGTGTCCAGAGGAGGAGAGTGGGGCTGGAGCGTCAACGGCGTCGGGGCGTGAGGAAGGCAACAGTAGTGGACGCGCTGAGATCGGCAAGAGCTGAGGGCACCTACGGAGGCGAGAAGTTGAGGGCGACAGGCCGTCTAGGCGTCAGAAAGAGGAAGGAGGTCGAGGATGTCTTTGGTAAAAGAACGTCAGCATCGGCTAGAGGTGAGGGCTCCTGGAACGCCAGCGACATCAGGGACATTGGAAGTTGGAGGAGGGACGCCATCTACGAGGGCTGGGGCGTCGGAACGGGGTCGGGATGAGGAAGGCGAGGGCAACGGAGGGTTGATGCCAGCAAGGGCGTTGAGCGCCACTGGGAACAGAGGACTTGCAAAGCTGGGAGTCCCAGCGAGGCGGCGGGGCGAAGCGACTGCGGGAACGGCAGCACTGGCGAACCGCGCCGCGGTGACCTCCGACCCTCGAGGGCGGCTGCTTTGAAATTCGAATGCTGCCCCCGCCGCCGGGGTGGACTGGGTCGGCGCGCTAATTTTTCGCCGGCGCGCGGCGGCGGTGCCGAGGGCAGAGGCGGTGGCGGCATCGTTTCCACCTGATATCGATCTCGCACCGTCCGCCCAGGTAGCGCCGGCGCCCGTCGTCTCGCCGCCCGGCGCCACCGCGACGCCCCGGCGCCCGCCCGCTTTCCTCCCTCGCCTCCACCTGCGTGAGGAGCGGCGTAAACAAACGAACAGTCTCTTCGGCGCCCCGGGCATTTTCGCTATTGCCGACGAGCGGAGGAGAAAGGCTTGTTTCCAGGGCGTCGCTTTCACTGTTTCCATATTGTTTCTGTCTTCTTTTTAGAGTTTGCGACTGTAGTAACGAAGGATACGTGTAACATATTGTACTACTGAAACGGCTCTGGGTGGGTGTGATTTATGTAGCACTCCGAGAAACACAGGATGAACGTCTTGTATTTAAATTGGGCGTCTTTGATTTAATTTTCCAATGCAAAGCATGCTTGGGGCGCCTCAAAGATCATCTCGATTTTTAGAACAAATGTTTGAAAGTAAACATTGAAGGGAAATAATATCTGAATAGTAGTATTTCTATGACATGCTATCTCTATTCCATTCCATTAATTTCGACGTACCACTTTTTTAATTTTGATATGATTCGTGGAATTTACTTCATATTACTTTACATAAATACTTCGATAAAATAAATGATATTATGGAATGAGTTAAGATGAGGTATAATATCATGTTAAATGTAAGGGTGTATCGTCTCAAATCTAATAGAGTCGCCGTACGAGAGCAGAACATCGGATAGATATGGAACTGAAGACAAATTTGCTTCGCACTGCAATACTCTCTTACTTTCGAATAGCCAAAGTACCACATTTATTGTGAAAATGAACACACGTGATTTCATAGTTTTTCGAGCTGCATTTGTTACAGTTGCTCGGAGAAATAGTGGTGATATTAATAAATTAAGCCGTTTTGTCTTCAAATTGGGTTTGAGAACAAGTATGAGCACAGAATCAAGAAAAGAACTTATTTCAGAGAACCTCAAGACTTTCAATAGCGGTAGTGCATTTTAGTAAAAAAGAAGAAAATTAAAATTATCTCCCATCGTCGTGAAAATAAGTCAAATCTGAAAATTAGTAGTGGCTGACTTACGATACTATGTGACGTCGTTTGTAAGTTAGTTTATCTCATTGAAGTGCGCTGTTTATCATGTCAACTGAAGTGAGATCAGTGATCTGCAGGTAGAAATAGAAACACTTACGAAAATGAATAAAAGTGAAAGTGTATAAATCTAGTGAAAGTCCATTAATCGACACGCCAGAATAGCCGACCGATGTCATTTTAATACAGTGTTCATCTTGTGTGCACACATCGTGTTTAAAAACAGACAAATAGATAATATTGGATGGGGTGGGTCGAGCAAGTGGACTAGGCGTGAAATAATGAGGTTTCGACCCCTCCCAAACATTCCTACCATAGCTCCAATTAAATTAATTAAATTCGAAGGACCACCCAGACACCTGTAATGAGAGAACAACAGGTTATGACCATCATTGCAGGTCTGGGACTGCAAGGATGGAGTTGGTTGGAGAATGCTTGTTACCATAAAAGTTGTAGATTAGATCATGTAAACATATATTCTATTCAAAACAAGGTACATCTTAAGCTATGAAGGGGAGAAAGGACAAAAAAGGGGGGTTGCAGCACATAAAATCACAATGCCAAGTTACAATCATGCCCATGACATGGGATCGTATATGGTGCGGTAGCACAGAACTTGTTTCCTCTTGCACGTTGATGAGGCTGGCACGATTGCGGGCGGGTAGCGAACCCACGCCCGCTAAGGCAGATGCAGTTCTGGAGATTGTGCGTGCCACAAATGAGCACCAACGAGAAGATGAAGCACCAGTTAGACACATGACGTAAGCGATGCAGTTTGTAGAATATTTGATCACACGTGCCACATAAAACGTGAACATAAAATATAGTTGAACACGTGGCGTGTGTGATACAGTTTGTAGAATAATTGATTACACGTGCCACATAAAACGTGAACATAAAATATAGTTGAACACGTGGCGTGTGTGATACAGTTTGTAGAATAATTGATTACACGTGCCACATAAAACGTGAACATAAAATATAGTTGAACACGTGGCGTGTGTGATGCAGGCGCAATAGTCACCAGTAGCAGCATTGAATGTATATAGCAGGAACGGCCGCAGACTTGGACGGCGAGACAGCATGGCCACTAGCCATGTTAAGAAGAGAAGGATGCTCAGCACAAAAGGCAAGTTATATGCAGAGCGGAATGGCATCCGCTCCACACGGAGTCCAGGCGGCGACAGAAGTAGAGGCGCTATATGGAGAACGGCGTGGCACATCCGCCTAGCATGGCTCCACAAGTAGAACTGAAGTGGCACCACATGTAAGAGAGCGGAGCAGCGAGACGACCGCTCAGCTCCAAAACACAGCGAAGACTGAAGCCTCCGTTGCGACGCCGTTGGCGAGCGAGCGCCACGGCTTTGTTGCGTCATGGAGACTTCTGGAAAGATACAGTAACACACACACAGACGCGCACGCGTCGGCGGCGAGGCGAGAGACGGTTGCAGCTTGTTGCGTCAGCCGAGTTCCAGCAAAGGGAAGCTACATGGTTGCGTCAGAGATTCTGTGGAATTCCATTGCGCCTCGTGGCGAGGCAGTGGTGGCCGAACGACGCGCGGCGTTGCCGCGCGGCGTATGGCGCAGTTGCAAGCGGCGCGGCACAAGCCGTCGTACTTAAAAGCTTGCTTAGAAATACAATGCTTAGAAATTGCCCGCTATGGGCGTACAGAATCCTCACTAAGATGTGCGTGTTTCTAAGTAGATATAAAATAAAACAGCTTGCTCTGACAAATATTTTAGGAAGTAATAGCAGTAAAAGGAGTTTTAGAACTTAAAGCTGATATAAGCATTAAAATGACGTTTTGTATATTTTCACTATGACACTTCCAAATGCCAGGAGTAAAAGCACTGCTTGTATTCTTAGCACATAATTGGCATAAGATCTATATATTATATTCCTGATATAATTTTCTTTGAATTTTTATCTTGTAAGTTTTGTTCCTATTTCTAAGTAGGGCACCAATGTCAAAGTCTGAGGCTGAACAGAAGCTAAGCATTAGAATAGATATAGAGTTCAAGATAGATGTTCATCAGTCGATGCACAGTATGTGAGATACTGTCATTTTTTTCAGATTCTGAAATGTTTCCACTTATCTTCTTAATTCAGCATTTTTCTATGTAGTTGAGACGCTCAGAATAATAACGACAGATCTCAACCGAAGTTCGTTTTGAGAAAAACGACAAATTTTTGAAGGTGCAATTTCAAGGTTTTTCCATATCTCAATTCATTTGATATTTCAGCTGATTAATGGTTAATGGTAGAAATTTACCGCCATTTGAAAATGCGAGGTCGGTTGGGATCTGCCATTATTAACCTGAGCGCTTCAATTGCTTTGTTGAAGTGCATTACGATAGGCAACCCACAACACTCTGTGTACTTGATGCTATTTCGATGGTTTGGAGCTGTCTTCTCTCTTTAGAAATGTGAACTAGATGTTTCTGTGCAAATTTTGCGGCCATTCCGTAGAAAGAGAACTTACAAGGTTGATTGTTGATGAATTGTATGAAGTTCCCGCAGATGTTTACTTAAACATATTTACTGTTCTCCATCTACTTCAACGAAGTGAATAAATGGAAATATTATATTACTCCCCTTTAAAAAGAAATATTATTTGTAAGGTTTCAGAAGAATAGGTTACTTTCACATCTAAACTATAAATGCAAAATTCCCGAACTCAAATTATATAAATTTAAAAATAGTGAACGGTTATTCAGAGACCCACATTTGCATGAGAATGGCTAAATAAACTCATTGTATACAACATTGTTCACTTCAAAACCCCTGAAGGACAAAAGTCAAACGAGAAGAAATTTTTTTTAAAAATCAAAAAGGAATGTTTAAATTACAAACGTCATTAACTCTATAAACAAAAACCAAGAGCCATAGTTGAAATTAGTGAACCGAGGTGATAAATCATCTGAACATCTAAAACATAAGCGAGACCGCTGGCCGCTGGGGCAGGTATCGCTTAAAAGAGTGGAAGCGGTCTTGTTCGACAATGTCGGGATCCACGAAAAATGGTCGTTAATGGAGGTGACCGCTTAATGAATGTGACGACTTTAAAAGGTTTCACTGTATTCCTGCTACCACTGCGATTGGAGTCAGAAATGTTGTGGCTAATTTTTTAACAATTGCCCCTCGTGTAAATGAGGCTATAAGTGGCAGAGTGGATTAATCCACAATGGAGGAAGTGGGAGAAAAAAGGTTTCAATATTTCATAAAACTTGTGTTACATAGAATTACTTTATTTGGGAATATTGCTATCTCTAGCCACTGTAGCATGTTAGAAGGTGTATGAAGGTATATAAAAGTTCCAATACATGACAACAAAAATATATTTGTTAATGTGGGTTAGTCCATTTTGTTCTTTTAGGGTTTTGATGTAAATAGTAAGAACACTATTTATTACATTTATTTTGAGCAAAAGTTGTAAACACAATAATAGAATGTACAGTTAAAACACGTTGCACTCTAAAACTATTTTTAAACATCCTCCTTCAATGTGTCATCGGTTAGTTGCTCACCCCCAGGGGTACTGATGATCTAATATTGTAATAATCATGACATGTTGGGGGCGATAAAAACAGCAGTTGATTAAGTCTTTTACTGATGATATTGTCAGCGGGTTAAAGAAGTGGCAGTGCATTTTCTGTTGAAAGCGATTTTCTATTATTAATATTAAGTGTCTTAAAATTAAACATTTCACTGATTTAAATCTTCATATTGGATTTCATTATGACATTCATTTCTGAATCGTAGCTATAATTGGGATTTTAAACCATAGTTTTCGATCCAGACTTTTTCCTGTTGGTAGTGTTATGTTTAAGAACCTTCGTAGAAACACAGACGGATTGGGTCTTTTGAATTGCTGTAAACGGATTTTTCTTACTAGCGTTTTGTATTCCTGAATGCCAATCTGTTGGCACAAAATTGTGTAGACGAAATCTTCTCTCCTGTTCTATTTGACCAAATTCTAGGTCGCAAGGAAGGTATGGGTGACCACATACTAGAAATTTATGATTTATTTCATCCACACACAGATCTGGCGATGTACAAAGCACCGAGTGTTTACACACAATCGACACATTGCTTTTGCCGAGGAATTTTACATCTCGTACTCTTGTTCAAGCAACCTGTACGCTCGAGTACTCTAGCAGCAAAGTGGACTAAACTCGGGTTAGTCCACTTTGATTTTAACAGAGGGCGACAAATGCGAGATGGCAAAAGCAGTATTCTGGTATTCGGTTGCAAAAGGTTGCCTAGTCCAGTGTGCAGTCGATAGGTCTTCCTTTCAATATTGCACTTTTGCAAAAACAAACAACAAAAAACGTGGATAACAATTTTGTAGGGTAGGCCACTTTGCCGTTCATAGCCTCAAATACGAGTATAAAGATTTACACCAAAGTATTTTATACCAAACAAATCATAATATATTCAATTTACAAAAAATATTTAAACAGCGGACAGAAATGTAGAGTGTTTAAGGCACGACATTAGTGGCCAGTTTGCAACATACTTCATATTAATTTGTCATACATCCAGAGCTGCTTTGAATTCCATAATCGCCTAGGGGAATATGGAATACCTTATTCAATGGAAATCCTTGTGTTTATATTGGAATGTTAATATCACATCATCATGTTGCATTTAAAGTATTTTTATTTGTATCGTCATGGATTTTAGTAAAACATTAAAATAATTTTACCAACACCATTGAGATCCCTAAACACTGATTAATTGTATTTTGTAAATTGCATTTTCATCCCACTGTAATCTTACTTCCTGTAACATTCGTACCGAATATTCACTCTGAAAGGTCTCGTATTGTAATTATTCCGAGCAGGTGAGGTGACATCGGACTGAATAGGTGGGGGAGAGAACGGAGACAGCGGTTATTTGGCAGGGCGTGGGAGATCCGGGGTGGAGGATTGAGTCCGTGAAACGAGGGTACATGAGTTTGACGCCGTGCACTGGGGAATGTGGGCATGGGTGATTGATTATTTCGTATTTCGACAACTTATGGTCATTACTTGCGTAAGTGTAGTGCAAGTTTTATCACGGGTTGTTGTGTTTTCCATCTGGATAGTAAGATCCGAATTCGTCCTACGCATAGCCTTGCGATGTTTTCCTCCCACAGGTATCTCCCCCCAGTCGATACCAGCTCTGTTCTCCTGCATGGTCTCCCGATGAGTGGTAGTGTAGTGGGTGTAACTGTGTGTGCGTGAGTATGGATTGGTGGGTAGGATAGGACTAGGAAGAGGAAGGAATGGTTGATCGTGGCCCATATCCCATTTGTCAGTTACTGCTCCTGCATTCGCCTGATATTGATCCGAGGAACCAAGAAAAACAACACATCCGAGCAGCCGGCCTCTACAATTCTCCTTCAGACATAATTGAATTCGTCCTAGATATCAAGCTACTGGACAAAATCGTGCCTCAGTTGGGAGTCAAACCTTAGGACCTCCCGGTTTGAGACTGGGCGTAGGTGAATTAAAGTGTAATGGTTAGGAAATAGTATGTGTAATGGCGTGCTGCAGGAGTGGTGACGAGAATTGTTGCAATGTGAGGTGTTCCTCGAGGTGGCGCAGGCGGAACAACTACATGTTCGGCGGAGTAGGGCAGGGGTTGCCGGTACAGTGAAGTGGGGCTTCTGCAGAGGAATGCAGCTCGGGTGTTGGACAATGGGGATTCGCTGCAGGATAATGCGCTTTGATGCAGAATGGCGTGGGCTGATTTGGGATGATGCTGGTTAGTGCTCGAGGGTGAGAGTTGGCACAGAAAGAACCAGTTTTTGCTGGGGGATTGTTGGTGACGAGAGGAGAAGGTTGGTGCGAGATTGTGCATATCGGAGGGGATTGTGCATGTTGATGCAGAATGGTGCATTGTGGTGCAGAGTGGTTCTTGTGGGAACTGGCCCTTAGGGGAGCCGGGTGCAGTCGGGCGTGCCGGCCGGTCCTCAGCGCTCGCAGCCATCTGCGCTGGGAGGCAGGCGGAGGGCCGCGAGGCGGTTAGCAGCGCAACGTACGAGATGACGCGGGCGGAATGGGGGCGCAGGGGGAGGGGAGGGCACCGGAAACGCTCGGCGCACCGCGTGGGCCGGAGCGGAAGCACCGGACGGGGTGGGGTGGGGTGGGTGTGAGCGGAAGCGCCCGGCGGGGCGGGGCGGGGGGCGAGGAGGGGCGGGGAGGGGAGGGAAGGGGAGGGGGCGAAGCGGAGTGGAGCGGCTGTCCGGATTCCGCCTGCCGATGCGGTGCCGCGCGGATGTTGCGCTGCTCGCGGCCAAATCCGCAGCCAGCGGCGCGGCTAATAGGGCGCGGGCGTTGGGTAAAGGGGATGGTCAGCCAGGCGGGGCTTGTTTGCAGGAGCGCCATGCGAAGCGAAAATGTCTAAAAAAACACCAACTATTTTCAACTTTAACACTAGACATTGCTAATTATGCGCCAAAAGTATGCAATTTATTAACATCAATAATATGCTTGATAAATAATAATAAAAAGTGTGTAATTGAAGTTTGTGAAAATGATTGTGTTCATTATGTTCATTTCATTGTTCATAACAATATTGAAGTTGTAGGAAGACACCGAAGAAATTCTGAACTTTTCCAAGTTTTGAATTTTAAAGATTACAACGAAAATCAAAACTGTGTCATTTTAAAGCGTTTTGAACGCTATCCGATTACAAAACATTTAGAGAAATTTTGAGAAAATTTCGAAAATCTTGAGACTACATGTAACACTTCTCAAATCTAAATATCAGTTTCAAACTCGTAGAGTCACGAGTTTGCTTACATTAATCGGAGAATATTAGTTTTGAAGAAAACCGTTTAACGGTTTAGACGCATGGACAGACAGACAGACGGACGGATGGAAGACAGACAGACAGACAGACTGACAGACAGAAAGGGGTCGAAAGAGAGAGAGGCATACAGACGTTTAGCCGTCAATAGGTTTTCAATCAAGGGCCAACAAAACCTGGATTCTAACTACACAACATGTTATTCGTAGAGGAAGTAATTTACTATACACTAGTATATGAACAAGATAGAGCCACTTTTATTTACCAGGTCCTGAGAATAAGATTTTTTCGGTCGAAAAATCGCCGATTTACGCCATAAACGATGTAATACTTAAAACTAACATCCGAGCTTCAACTTAGAAGTATTAGTACAACTTTCTGGGCGTCAGTGAAGAAGAGGAATTGTCAAGAAATTGCTGTGAAATAAAGAAACCTTTTTTAGCTAAAAGTCATGGGTAACATTTATTTATCTAGTAAAGGAGAAAACAGTGGTGTTTTTGCATCTAAAAATGATTCACATGTGTATTTACATACATCAAACGTTCACATACAGGTCGGTCTCTATATCAACGTTATATGTAGGTGAGACACACCTGTTCACCTGTGAGGATAGTAATAAGTGCACTCTACATTGTGACAATAAATAAATGTATTATTAACAAATAATCATTAAAATTATCATTACTCCTATAATTCATGTCTAAAGATGTTATGAGAAGGCTGAATATAAAATCTACTCCGGGTTGCTACAGCTTCCTAAGGAGCACATGTAGGGACTGTCGCGACCCGACAATATCGGTGTTTCTACAATACTTTGCGCAAATATGGACTGTTATCAATAAAGCAATGTATTGAACTTCCCAGTCTTTTAATTGACCTGGGAGTTTAGTCACATTCTTACAAAAATTTTGCAGAACGTATCCTAGATCTCCGAAACAATCTGGACGACCTGTGCTTTTGCGCCCCAGTTTTGGCTGATCCCGATTTCCGCACTCTCGAGTTTGATGTTTAACTGCCTTCTTTAATCACTTGGCAATGTGTACAAGTAGGTTTTTTTGGTCCAAATCCCGGATAACAAAATACGGTTTCTTTGTCGCTATGTGCGACCAGTTTGAATTTGTTGGTCGTATATTATTATTATTGTTATTATTATTGTTATTATTATTATTGTTATTATTATTGTTATTATTGTTATTATTATTGTTATTATTATTGTTATTATTATTATTTTATTCTCAAATTCGAGGTGAAGAGGGATTGTTTTATGATCGCGGCCACACGTACTACAATGATCGCTAATAATTTCTGTGTCTTCGATTATGTATAATAGTAGTTCCTTGTAGAAATTACCTGGCTTGGTAATGGTATTAGAGTATGTCTTCACTTTCAGTGTTCAAGAATTATAATATACTGAGCCGTTTGTACGACATTTCCGCGTGTCATTTAGATTGGCAATTGCAGCTACACGTACATCATGGAGTGCTGCCTGTTTCTAAAATTCTATCTCCTGAATGAAAGATTTCTGATTAATTGGTTTATACTGTTGAGATTAAGAGGCGTATAGTTGTCATCAGTCTGAATAATCGCTTCGTAGTATTGAAGAGTAGAATCTTTCTTTTTCGCAAAATACTTCAAAGATCTTATTTGCTTGGCGAATTATTTATTTATGGAGTTTTTTATTTTAATTTGCCGCCTTCATTATACCTGTTTCACCCATCAATAGCCGGCAGTGTCACCATCGAAATAGCGCTTTTTGGGACGTGGAAACCGAAAAGTGACTTTTAAATTATTACCGGTTTTTTCCATTTTCTCTAGATCGTTGTGTGCCATTTTAAAATACCCATCAAGAAAGTGATAATAGATACCTCATTTTAGTAGATGGTAGCCAAGAGTCCAGATTTCATCGAAGTTCAGTGAAGTTTTTAATACTGACTTGAGTCAGTTGGAAATTCGAATTTCGGCGTCACCTTCAGTTGATTCACAAACAAATTTTCTTGTTGTTCAACAAGATGTAACATATCCACAAATACACACACACATAGGCACACTCACATATCTACAAATACACATACACACACATACATATACACTCACAAACACATACACTCACAAACACATGCACTCACAAACACATAAACATACAGGCATACACATACAGACGTACACATACACTCATGCGCATACAGACATACTCATACACGCATATATACTCATACACGCATATATACTCATACACGCATATATACTCATACACGCATATATACTCATACACGCATATATACTCATACACGCATATATACTCATACACGCATATATACTCATACACGCATATATACTCATACACGCATATATACGCATACACGCATATATACGCATACACGCATATATAAGCATACACGCATATATACGCATACACGCATATATACGCATACACGCATATATACGCATACACACATATACTCATAAACACATATACTCATACACACATACACGCATACTCATACATACATGTACTGGGAGTACACTCATACACACACACACACACGCACACATACCCGAAGGTTCTCACGTCTTGGATATTGATGATTCAAATCGTTTGAAGTTTCCATCGAACTTATTACTTTGTCTACGCATAAAGTTCTTACTTTATAAAGTTAGACGAAATAAATGATGTATCAAATTGTGAACGTTTAATAAAGTTTGCTAGAAATAACTATATTATTTCAGAATAAATGAGATAGGAAGGTTGCTCGAATCTGTGTGGTAGTACATTATTAGGAATACGTAATATATTACTGATGACTGTCGCTTTATTGACTTCACCGCCAAGACAACAGGAATATCCGATGATCTGAACGTGTTTGCCCGGGTGCTAAACCTGGAACGTCTGCCGGTCCAGGTGCCACGGTGGAGGTTTGCTCAGCCTACACAAACGGGAAGCGCCCGCTGTGTGTTTTGGAGCCGCAACTGACGGGAAGTGCGAGTTCAAGTTGTAGGGCAAGTGTTTACTAATTCATCCGCTTGGAGCTCCCACGTCTGTGTTTCCACTTTCGAAACGTTTCTGTAATGACTCTCTGGGTAAATTAACGTACGAATAAAATGGAGTGCTGTTTCTGAAGCCCCCTGTACACGGTCGGTAAAACGCATAGAAAATTCCTGTGCAAGGGGGTAGTGTAACTTTTAATCAACGAACAGCAAATAGCACTTTTGCCTAAAATATATGCCGTTTCAATTACGTAAAAAACAAATGGCTGCAGTAAAAAAGAGTGAACTGTATTATGCGCCTGAGTGATTCATTACAACAGTAAGTAAAATAAATGAACTGTAGGTGAATTAGCGCACTTGGAAAAGAATGTGAAGATTTTATATTAGAATACATTTGATTAATAGAAAGACTTCCTTTATACGCATATCCCATATACTTGTTAGGAAATGCTTAATTATTTTCCTACGTTATTTATTAACTAACGTATTTGTGCGTAACCTCTCGCTTGAATTCTAACATCATATTCTCCCTCATATTCGTATGAATTGAAAAGATGATAACATAACGTGTTTTAATAGAATTTGAAATACAACACGTCTCTGATTTGGAAATTCTACGCGTGCCATACTTACCACTAAGTAGGCCCTTAAGAACCAACCCACCAGTAACAAAAATGTATAGCTCCCGTTGATCTCGTTTTGTAAATATCAGCCCTAGGATCACAATTTGAGACATCCAGGTTTGAAAACAAGGTATTTTTGTCATAGGACAATCTCTTTTCAAGCTAATCATGATAGATGTATTTTGGCATTTACACTACCAAATTTGTTTGTTAATATTTTTAAAAGTGAAAGTGAAATTCGTCACCTCTCTTTAAAATGGTATTTCTTCTTTACATCACATTGATAAGATTCGTGGAGTGAGAGAGCAGCAAAACATACCTTTATTACAGAAATAAAATATGTAATAGACTTTCCAAATTTTTAGCATTAGTTTCAGGTGAGGTGATATGACGTGTAGATTGTTATAATGAATCTGTTGCATTCAAGTTGCAGCACTAAAATCGATGCTATTTTTTTTTAAATGAACTGCGATATAAACAGAAGAGCGGTTTGAGAAATTGACTGAGAGTATTTCTTTGATGTCACGTGGTTAAACCCACAATTTGAAGGTTTTCATGGAATTTATTTTATCCCAATCATGAATTTCGGTGAATTAGGTACAAAAATGCCTTAAAAAGCGCTCATAGGGGCATGTGACGTGTTGACATCAACGTTGTGAATTCAACCTCCGTTTTAGTTGTTTTATTGCGAAAGGTGCTGAAAAGAAATAAAGGGCCTGCATCAAAGAAGCAGCAGCAAAAATTAGCGACTACTTGCAATTGATAATTTTTATATAATCATCGATATACCTGGTTAAGAAAATTGTTAGCTGCTAGATCTCATCAATTCAATGAGAAAAGAAAGTGAAAGTGAAAGTCTTGTACGTCTTAAAGTTTTTGGTTCTTCAGCTTTTTCATTTAATCAATTGTAGGAAGTGTAATCACGATTCTATTTCTCCACATTTCAGTGTACACATATGAGTACCCAAAATGTTTGTTTTTGTTCGAATGCTTTGTATCTAGACTGAGTTTTGCGAACAGAAGGTGGTAGCAAACGGTATTTGTCGTAATGTGGCTGAGTCTGAGGTGAGATAGAGTGCAAATGCTTAACTCTGATCAAAAAATAGTTCTATAAAAGGCTAAAACAAACAGTTTTACTTTTACTATTGAAGAGGAATTGAAATTATGTATTTATTTCCTAATAATCCTTTCAGAGAGTATACTTTCAGGAAGTTTTTCAATTTGGGATAATATTATAATATAACAATTTGTGTGTTCCGATATTTCATTATATACTTTTCTATATCATCTCTACTTCCCCTCGTGACAACACAAAATTAAATGAAGATACTTCTCGTGATTTGCATTCTGCATTTAATTCTCGCATTAGTTGCTATTTAAAGAACTTTGCTTTTGGCGTCTTCAGTGCCTCTTTCACTTACTGCCTTATTGTGAGGAAAACTGACTTGAATAGGAGGAACGCGTGCGTTGAAATGGAAAGGGGAAAGCTGTAGTGAGTGACCTGTGCAAACAGTCGTCCCCGCGCTCCCGCAGGGGCTGTAATAAAGTTATTAGATGAAATTACTTCGACAATCAACGCCTCTGCGTGCGTTCTAATATTTGCTCTGCGTGGGAGGAGAGGGTGGCTGTTCGCCTGCGAACGGCACGCAGATCCCCTCCCTGAAGCGATCTCGGCAATGTTCGCCTCTCTCCCCGCCCCCGCGGCCGCGGCGCTGCCGTCTGGCCACTGCTGCCGGCCTCGCCGGCTCGCGGCCCCGCTGCCTCACTACCCCCAGCGGCCCGTTGTTCCCACTGACCCGCCCCTTCCTCCGACGCTTCCGAACCCGCCGGCCAGTCATCCCCTCCGCCATCACTCCCCCGCCGCTGTAACCGCCCCCGTCGACCCGCCACCCTCGTTGCACCGTCGAACCCGCTTCCCTTCTGCAACGCGACCCCTGCCGCCTCGCCACCCCCGCCGCCTCGCTGCCTCCGGAACCCTGCCTCCCCCGACCTGCTGACCCGCCACCGACCTCAACCCGCCACCCTAGCATTTCGCTGCTCGCTCCCGTCCTTTGCCACCTACTTTTCTCCTCTCCGGCTCTCCCGACACACGTCCCTACCTCAGCACCCCCAGCGCGCACGTTTCCACCGCTGAACACCCCCCCCCCCCATGCATCCCCTTACCGACCCCATCGTGGATCTCTCTCGGTCGCCATCTCCGCCTCCATTTATGGCGTCTGTCCCCTTCGGCTTCCCCTCCCAGCCCTTGTCTCCACAAGCGCTTTCCCCCGCAACGGACACTGTCCTTCGGCACGGCCACGCCGGACGCAGGGCCTGCGGCGGTGCTCAGGCCCGAGCCCCAGTCGTCTCCCTTTCCGATATCGTCATTCGCCCTGCGATTGGAATGTTTGCGTACGATATTTCGGAAAGGCGAAGCAGGGAGGAACAGTGAATGCAATTACACGCCTCGGATATTACATCGTTACGTATTCGAGGAAGATTGGTGTTGTCCGGCTTTAACGGCAGGCGATTCGAAATTTCAGTAAACATTGCTTCTGGGAATTCACATGGATCTTAGATTAGAATTAAATTACTTTCAATTATTCCAATCATTTATTCCATTAATCGATTTATATATTTATTGAAGTTTCATTCATTGAAGGTTCATTTATATATTCAAACGTTTTGGCTCTAAAAATAATACATTGAGAAAAGCACTGAGGCACAAAAGTGAAAATAAAATAACCTAGCCTGCATATAAATAACTACAATTTTATTAAAATGTTTAGAGAAAAGGGCAAGATGGAAAGTCTAACGACAATAACTAAATGTAAAACTTACGATATTATTGTCATTTGGATTTGCTGCCAGAGTTAATATTTTCCACCATCAGCAAAACCCACCTAGCCGGCTCCGGCATATAAGCTGTTCGTAATAATTGATCCGTCGGTTTGTGAACAACGCTAACGGCTAAACCCTTCAGCTGGTTTCTTTCAAAATTGATATTGCTCAATAGACCTGGCTGATGTCGCGGCTTCTTGATTTGAAATCGATATTTTAGTTTTGGGGGGTACTTTACAAGAAGCCCCACGGACATTTTCCAAATTTATAAGAAACTCCATCGTTTTTTATTAAATTTTGTTGTTGGATAATGTGAAAAACGTTTAAGAGATTGATCCAGGTTTCATGTTCTTTGAAAATCCTGATTTTTGTTTCGAAATTTGAAAAAGTTCAAAAGTTTTCCGGAGTTTTACTACAACTAAAGTATTAAATATAGTTATTGTTTTCTAATGAATTCTGTTCCATAAAGATAGATCTTGAAATAAGTTCACGTACACGTTTTCGAAAATTTGAATACTTTTCTCGTAATTTTCCGAGAAAGTCCTCGCGAGAAAGTACGTATTATTTGAGCACCTCAGTTGGTTGAGCAGAAGGTGTCTCTAGGTATAAGTTACACAAATTAAGGTGACATTACTGAGACTTAATGCAGGTATAAACATGCGGATATAAATTCGTACTAAAGAAATTGATTATGCACGCATATTCAAAAGTCGAAAGGCAAAGGTTAGTGGAGTAGAATCGAACCATTAACGGTGTCTGTCAATAAAGAGAATGTGGGTGACTAAGTCAAGTGCAAAATGCCCATGATTACACAGTGCAACAAATTTGAACTTTGTGTCTTGCCCCGAGATGAAAGTATGTGCTCTTAACTAAATCATATACGCTGATTGTTTGTATGTGAAGATATTATCATTTTTGTTTTTATTTTTTAATTCATATATTTGAGGAAATTGTGGTAATTACGTATATCTACCTCTGGAAAGCATATTAACATTTGAGAATTATTCTACAGGAAATTTGTTTGCATATCATTTCAGTTTCGGTACACATTTATTACGAAGATTAAAATATTTTCATGAGCGTATGTAATTAGTCCCACTCCAATTAAATCATTAAAAATTCCACAATATAAGACATTTGAAGATATTTTAAATGTGCACTGTCAATTTATTTTAAAACACTATTTTGGTCCAGCTTTACTTACATATTGACAACTGTTGCAAATTGGTGGCGCGTATTTCTTCAGTGCTTGCAATTACATTTGTGGCAAAGCGATCGCTTTGAAAATAAACCGCTTTCAAAATAAACAGCTTTGAAAATTAACCGCTTTGAGAATAAATAGTGTTTCGGAAAGTACCTCGTTAGTAATGTGTAGATCTGTGAAATTAAACTGCAATGGAGGAATTTTTGACATCCGGAGATTATGAACTCATATGCTATTATTTATTCTCTAAGTATATAAAAATATAAAATAACAGTAAATACATAAAATTAGAATTTGAATGCAAATTCTGAGGCATAGCTATCAGTTTAAGCATCTCACTTTAAGTGTTTATGTTCTGGAGTGCTTACAAATCACTCATTTGACCCACTAATCTATTTTTTAAACCGATTCATCATTAATGACTCTCTTATTCTTAGTTTTTTAAAAAAATACTCATAACGTCAATAATAGAATCCAATAAGCGAAACGTACGTTATTGGCCAATTTGAGTGGCAACGTAAACTGGAAGCGCGTCCGATACACAGCCCGAAGACGCGGCTAACTAGGAAACTGGCAACGCAGCGGCGGCGGCGGCGGCGCCCCGAGCGACGCGGCGCGGAGCAGCGCGGGCGCCTCCCGCGTGGTAGTTTGCCAGTAAATTTAACTCGGGCCGCGCGGCGCCTCGCAGCGGAGTTGAGCGCAAGAAGGTGTTTGCGCGCGCGGCCGAAGGAGCGAAGGCGCCCGCGCTGTTTTGCCGCCGGTGCAGCTAATTAACCTGTTTACTCGCCCGCTCACCCGCTCGCCTGGCGCTCGCGCCCTCCCTCCGCCCTCTGCCTTCACTCGCCCGCAGGCGACGGGAGGGCTCGTGCGTGATAGGAGATGCTGTGAGAGCGAATGGGTTGGGTGGGGAGACTGGCGGTGCCGCGTGAATGGGCGGGCGGAACAGGGTGTGCGTGAGTGGAAGAATGAGCAGGCGTTCGGATGAGGGTGGCTAGGCAAGCGAGTGGACGGGTGCGCGAGAGGCGTGGCGGGCAGTGAAGCCGGAGAGCGTAGAAGGTGGCAGGCTACCTAGGTGGCATGCGGGCGAGCATGGCGGCGATCGGCAAGGCGGTGAGCGGGTCGGCTGAAGGGCGGGCAAGACGGTGGGCAGGCAAGGCAGTGGGCGGGCAAGGCAGTGGATGGGCAAGGCGGTGGGCGGGCTAGGCGGTGAGCGTGAGCCGGTGGGCGGGCAAGGCAGTGGGCAGGCAAGGCGGTGAGCGCGTTAGGCGGTGGGCGGGCAAGAAGGTGGCCGTATAAAGTGGCGTGCAGTATGCTGGGGGCGGTCAAGGCGGCGGCGGGCAATCACGTTGGCCAGCCGGCTGGCAAGAGGGAAGCTGGGAGGCTGGTGGACGAGTGGACAATGACGATTAGAGCAAGTGGATAGGATACAAAACGGGCTCTCCGATTTTCTAGCCCATATTTCGTTGTGCGGGTCCACTCGTCGTCCTCTACCTATTTCTCCCCAATGCTGCAATAAGGCAGATCGCTATGCAGCGCGCTGTGAAACCTGGATTAAGCTATTATGACTTAGACGCATCGATTTCTGAGCATAAAACTTGTCTGGCACCACATTATCGGATTCGTAACAAAAGTAGGACTAGATGAGATACGAATTGGAAAGATATCCAGAATTTTGCTGATTTCTATTGGAAAGTCATTGTACGTCTAACAGTAAGTATTTCTATTCAGAATCTAACTTAAAGTAAAACATTTTAACTGGAATGTTTACTTTCGATTTACAAGAAATTACAAGACAATCTCATGACGTCTTTATTTTCCATTTTACGATATTAATATCATTGGAAGGAAATCATATTAAAACTTCATAGCATGTTGCGGAAATACACATCTTTCTATTAACTTCACGTTTTCTTACGATTCTCAGTGTTTGAATATGGAAATGAACATCAACAACAAATGCAAAACAAAGATCAAATATTTTAATTGCATCATTAAGGTTTCGGAAATTCATTTTGAGTTTCAAAGAGATATTCTCAGCATTTCACTTCTCGTACATTTAAAGTAAAACAAATAATATTATTCCGAAATGACGGTATTTATGTTTGTTCTGAGACCGTAATGGAGTTGCTTATTCATGCACCAGAACGCGGTTGCGTTAACTTCTGCCCTGCCCAAAAGTCTGATTAGAATGTACTTTCAAAGTTGTTTCGAATGTTTCTTACAATGTCTTTCTTTAAAATCATTATTCAACATTATGATTATTTAATATCTTTTACAAATTACTTTGACTTCGCTGGGAGTCGTATATCTTTATCATTCTAACAAATACCCGCGCTATTCCATTGCAAATTTCGCGCTATTCCATTGCAAGCGCTAGGCAACCCGCCGCACACTTCAATATTAAGCGCGTGTTCTCTGCGTATTCTGCGCCTGCGGTTATGAAATATTGACAGGAATATTAACCCCCATTTTACTTGAACGTTAACTCAGAGACGTACATCAGATTTCTCCAAGTCCGTGACATAGTGAACCATTCCCAAACTTGTTTTAACAATAGAATACTTGAAAACCGTCCGAAACAGGACATACGAGAACAAACCCATAACCGCGAAAAAGTCTTTGATCTATTAGAACATTTGCTAGGCCTTGCGTAAACATGATTAATAATCACGTTACCAATAGCGTGAGAATTTTAATACACTACAGAAGCGCAGCATTTCCGGGACAGCTATTAACGTCACATCTCTCTCTCTCTCTCTCTCTCTCTCTCTCTCTCTCTCTCTCTCTCTCTCTCTCTCTCTCTGCTACCGTTAACACTACATCACAGTTACTTCTACTTTCAACTCAACCGATCATAGTACGTACTTCCCACAGTGACCACTACTATTAAAGAATTGACCATATTAATCACAGAAAATGATCAGGAAAAAAATTATTTTCAATAGTTTTATTGCAGCCACAACAGACCAGCATAACATATCTGTACCCTATCTTATCACCGTCACTGCTATCGCCAAGTCCTATGGCGATGGCCTCTCTTTCATCACAGCCTTCCCTTCCGCCATCGCCTCCACTATCATCTCGTGCCCTTGCACCTCCACCTCTGACTTACGCCTCCG
Organism: Gryllus longicercus; assembly: GCA_038098605.1. NCBI lineage: Eukaryota > Metazoa > Arthropoda > Insecta > Orthoptera > Gryllidae > Gryllus > Gryllus longicercus. The sequence goes on from JAZDUA010000463.1 coordinate 883,096, forward strand.
CCTCCGCCGCCGCCTCCGCCGCCGCCCCTACCTCCGCCGTCGCTTCCGTCGCCTCTGCCGCCTTCGCCGCCGCCTCCGCCACCAACTCCGCCGCTGCCTCCGCCGCCGCCTCCGCGTTACTGCCTCTGCTGCTGCTGCCGCTGTCACCGCCGCGACCGTCACCTCCGCTACCATCGTCATCGATGAGGCCATCCCTTACCTGACACCACACGTCGCAGGCACTGCTACTGCAGCCGTCACCACCGCCGCCTCTACCACGCCTCCACTACGCCTTCTACCACGCCTCCACTACAACGCCACCGCTGCCACCGCCACCAGTGCCAGCTCCGCCGCCGCTACCTCCTACACGGGATCCAATAACGCGAGCGGGGCGGGGAGGGGGGCAGAGGCGGTTCGCCCTTTGGAGCTGTGATTGAATTAGACGGGGGCCGAGGAATTAATATGTGCACCCGCCTGCGCTGCCGCAGCCGCGCGGTGCCCGTCCCCACGGCCTACTTGAGGGACCTGCCAGCACACGGCGCGGCGGGCTGGCTTCCCCAGATACCCCGCGTGGCATGCCAGCGACGTGCGACGAGTCATTCTCACGGAAGGCTGATGAATCTCAGCCGTAAATGCTATTATCGAGGAATGAAGATCTTATTTTCTCACATTAGCAAAAAGGTGGAAAGGCAATTTTAGGCAGAAAATACTCATTTCGAAATGTATGAGAAGAAATGTTGGCCAAATGGTTGGAGTCTTAGAGCATGCATTCGGCAACAAAAAGTTGTGTTCAACCAAATATTTATACTCATACAGTTTCCTCTTTTGAATAATATATTTTGCTTAACGAGGTTGTCTTGGAGGGTTTAAAACACAACTCAAGAGTCCGCAAATATATTTTTGTGATGTCAAGTGTTGCTAGGAGACGATTGTTTAGAGTATACTGATGATAAACTGTTTCAAATGGAAACATAATAATTATTAACTTTAACAAATTCATCATTATCACAACATTCAACTTATTTGCAATATTTAGGATTTTTAGTTAATATCAATTAGTGTGATAACATTTCCGGAATAAAGTTGGTATGTCAATTGCTATGAGTATTTGGACAGTTGAATTTTCATACGAGTTACATTACACAATTAAAATGTTTATAATGGTGGTTTTTATTCATTGTACTCTTATCCCGGCACTTGATTTTTTGAACTTTGTTAGTTTTCTTGTCATACAGTTGTTTATATAAATAAATATTTTAGGGCGGTCCTCTGGCCACATTATCTGTGTGATTATAAAATAAAAATAGTTTTTGCATGTGAATTTCAAATCTTGATATTCGTGCAAATACCAACACAAAAAGGCGAATGCAATAGAAGTGAAGTCATTACGACAAAGATGTAACCTCTAAATCTGCAGTGTTATTGCATTATGGAGCTAGTTTGAGGTAGACAAAAATGTGAGGCTTGGCATAATATCAATGCCTACGCCACAAAAAATATTAAAAAACGACAACAAAACAATTCAAGTAATTTTAATTTTGTTAAATTACATATTTTTCATGTATTTTAAATAGTGTTAATATAATTATAAATAATAATTACATTAATGAAATAACTTCAGTTATCTCAAAAAATAAAATGTATTATTTCTCTACTAGCTTTTGTGAATATTGATTATTTAATGCATTACGAGTTGAAGTTGATGCAAACTGTAAAACATATTTCAACATTTCCCTTGAGTCTAGACAGTCATTCTTTAAAGATTATATCACTCCAGTAAACTCAAGCGCTCAGCTATTTGCCACCATCGACCAGTCTGGCTCGAGTAGTAGAAGGCGATGCCGTTGTTTGGAGCAGCAGCAGCAGCAGCAGCAGGAAAAAAAAAGGACCTCGCACATGGATTTCGCGGATGGTGCACTGTCGGTCGGTGCGTTCCACGCGCCGGACCGCGTTGGCAGGGACGGCGGCGGCGGGCCTGGGAGGGTGGATGGGTATGGCGGGCAGAGGCCGCTGACAAGGTCATGAAAAATTAAGCGCCCTGAAGAAAGCAGAGAAATTTCTCGCGTTAAAAATGCATCTCGCGCCTCAGGCGTGTTAACCATAAATTCCCTTTCCATTTTACTTACGGCTCTTTAAAGATGCATGGCGCCGTGCACTCGGGCGCTGCACTCCCCACGCGCACGCGCTCGCCGCCCACCCCCACCCCACCCCCCACCCCCACGCGTTGCCTTGCCAGCCCCTCCGCACGATTTCGTTCTGGAGAGGGGCCATATTAAGAGGCTTGAAATATAAGGTTGCACACAAAATCATGGGAACTGTTTTCTTTCATGAAAATGCGAGGTAGGCAAACTGCACTGTAATGCTACCCTGAAAAGAAATCATTATCATTTATAATAATGAGTAGATGGAATTTCTTTAGACGACTGTTTTTACTTCCACGCATGTTACTTATTTGTGTAGTAAAGATAATGTATTAAGTATTAATAACAAAGTATTAATGCTGAATCCGAAAATGGCGATTTTTTGTTAGAAAATCTCTTACAATGGGACCTTGATATCGAAAAAGTGTATTTCCATAATGAAATAATATTATTTCTATAAATGAAGTAATTCTTTTCCTGTAACACGTTTTGTAGTTATAACCCATGTTCTGATACCGAAAAGTTTCAGCAAAACGTCACTCTCCGTCTGCCAGTCGTCTGTGGTCAACGCTGTCGCCTAAATTACTCATGCAATTTTCTCCAAAGGGATATTTCCGATCAATCTGGCAGATCTCGAGACGTCGCAAATTGAAATTGATATTTTGATTTGTGCAGGTATTTTACATGCAGCCATTAAATATTTTCAAATTCCTATCACAAGTGGTTCCAATATTTTTATGACTTTTTTTGCAATAATGCAAAGGGTGCTTGAAATGGCACAGGTGTCATTATCGTTGAACTCTTTTCGAAATGTATGTTCGAAAACTGTTCGAAAAATATTCAAATAATGTGAGAAAGTATGTGCTTTAATAGTCTCACTAGTTTATAAAAACAATTCAACCGCTCCAACTCGGAATGATGGCCCTCAAATGTTGCACGAAAACATATGAGCAGTCAAGAAAGGATATACCGATACCATAATGTAACTCCAAATTTGTTTACAGCTCATAATTTGTGTAATTGGAAGCGATGCAATCAGCGGTACTCCTAGATGACATTGTTACCATGTGTGGAGGGGCCAGTCATAACGGGTGGTGGGGCGTGTGGGCAAGGCGACTGGGGCAAAGGAGATGATTGGGCGTGGTGGGCGGTGCAGGCAGAGCTTTCTGATACACGATTATAGCAAGTAAATGAGGCAACACTTGGTAGTCAGTGAATAGTTTTAAAATATACAACGCATCTATAGAGCTGATACTAGAAGCTGGAGTGGCTGCCAAAACATTGAAATGAGAGAAGTGGACGACACTGCGAGTTTAAAACTCGTGCATGACGTGATTACGACCAAAGAGTACAGGAATTATCGTCCATTTCCTAATCCTTCTGCCCTCCTCACAACATTTCCATATAGTAGAGCATCATTTCCTGGGGCTTCCACAAGCTCAATAAAACATTTTTTCACACTCCTTTTACGGAAAAATTCTGTTTTCTCAAAAGAATGAAACAATATCTCCTATTTGCACATAACATGCAAGACAGATAGCATCCTTCCTGTAGGAGTATTGAACATGAAATGATTCACTCACTTCTCTCAATCCAGTGGCTTGGCAGCCTCTTTCTCCTAGTGATGTTGGGCGTAGATGGGCCTTTACTTTATGTTTATTTGTCTGCCCATATTACTGTAATAAAAAAATCGCTATTCCTTTTGCGACTAGCTACGTATTTCACTCCCAATGCCAACTCATTAAAGAATCTTACGTTCAATGAACAACGCTTCTTTCCCGGAGTTATAGGAGCAGAAATGTGAATTCGGGCTCGTCATTTTCACGAAGGGTACGAGTTATAAAGCGTTGTTTTCCAGAACTTCTGTGCACTTGGTGACTTTAATCCAAGGAATGCTTAACCGAATATTGTATTATTGATCACAAACGCCAATTTGCTGTACGAGGGATGTTCAATGCTCGTAGATCTACATGAAAGATTGTAAATATTAATATTATATTAATTGATAAATAATAAATTTATTAATTAATGAAATGTAAATTGATACTAATACATATTTTTTTCTCATGAAGTTTTCTCACGTGTCAGCTTACGGTCTTCTACTTGCTCGTTAAATATATTACTCTTCCAATTAACCTGTTTTAACTAGTTGCTTTAATAGCTATACGAATTCATTAAAATATAACTCTCGACAATAAACACAGGAACGTCAATATGTAGTTAAATGAAATAAACAATATACACTCTTTTGATCAAAATCTCGTTCTCAGTGTCTATCGAAATATGGTTTATATTGTTGATTACATAACACCTTGATTACTAACACTATAAAAAGTAAACTACAAAAAGATGGTCTGTGCTTATTATGTACGCTACATAATGACGTGTGACCGACGAAATGAAAGTACTTTTTCGCATCTAGCAACTTCATAATAAATGTATTTAATTGCACTAAGCCCAACACGTCATCTTCATGGCAATTCGGTTTAGGAGAGCGGATGTGACGGATTCCAAATCCCTATCACTCAAAGCCGAATTTGCGATGTACAGAGATCGCCGCGGTCCTGCAGATAATCTCCCTCAATTCCTCCCACATTTCATTCCCTGCTACTTTCATAATCATTTGTCATCATGATTGGCAGCAGGTAGGCATACGTCCTTTCTCTGTATCCATTTTGATCGCATAAACCCTGTATCGGCAAATTTGCTGTTGCCCTCAAAGTACCACTGGTATGTGATGTGCAAATATTGTGAAGTTCGAATTAAAGCCTTCGTAGTTACACTTATAGATTTTTCTGTGTGTGCAAACAAACAATCAAATAAAACATATAGTTATTTATAGATTTACCATGAATGGCGTACCTCATGAGCAGAATGGTGTTTAGATGAAAGGTTGAAGTGGAGGTGTGCGGTGCGCAGATGAGCGAAGGCAGCGCTGAAAGCCTTGCGAGCGGGGGCGCGGCCGCCGAGTCGGGCAGCCTGTCAAAGGGCCGTCCCCGCAGCGGGGCGCACGCAACCCGCGGCGATTTCCGCAGGCGACCTCTTTATTGCGCGCTTCCGCCGGCGGCGGCGCGGGATTCGCGCGATAAATCTCCAACGCCCGTCGGCGGCTATCGGTCGCGCGCCGCCCTCCGCGCCAGCGACGGCCAGCCGCGTCCCTCTTCTCTGCCATTCGCCCGGCCGTCGCCCCCGCACCCGCCCCGCGCCGCCCGACCTTGCCCAACGCCTCCCCGCCCCGCACTCATCTGCGCCTCTCCACAGACACAGCCCCCGCCTTCACCCCCACTGCCTCACACCACCCCCACGGTCCCACCCCCACCCTCGCCGCCCCCACATCCGCCCCGCGTCGCCCGTCACCACACCCATCCGCGTCTCGACACAGTCACAGCCCCCGCCTTCACCCTCACTGGACCACACCACTCCCACGTCCCTCACACCCGCCGGCCCACCCCTACCACCCCATCCCCACGTCTCTCGCGCCACCGCCCAACCCCCACGTCTCCCACTCCCACCACCCCACCCTCGCCGCCCCCATCCCTATCCCCACCACCGCGCTGCGCGACCTTTCTTTGTTCTCCCTTCCTCTCTATCTGTCTTTCTCCATTCACCCCCTCTTCCGACTATCTTCTCGAGACTTCCTCTGCGTTTCTTATGACCCGCAATCGCACTATTTTTTGTCCAACTCTTCCACCCTTCGTAATTTACGAACTTTCGATTGTGTCACCAGTCCTTATGGGAATTCTCTCACTTTCCAATGCGGCTACCACCTTTTCCTCACTACCATGTATTCTCTCGATCCTTTTAAATTGCAAGAATTCACATGATATGAATATTTATAAGAAGAGGAAAATTTTTGGAAAGTCAAAAGGCAAGGTTGTACCAATGTAATTTGGTAACTCGATTAGGAAAGTAGGCAATCGCTGTAAGCATGCAATGCAAACATAAGAGACGATTCGTTAGGAAAGAGGGCAAGGTGGTAGCCTGGCAGGCAAATGAATTTGAGGTTGAAATGGGCATAAGAGATGGACTGAGGAGACATGAAGCAGTGGAGGCGAGTCGTGCCACAGATACGATTGAGCGGCGCAGTGGGATTAGGGTCCGCGGGGATGGGGAGGGGAGGGGCGGGCAGCACAAAGCGGCCGGCGCGGCGCAGCGGGGCGGGGAGGCTTGGCGCGCGCTGCACTCCGCGATGGAGAGCGTCAGCGCCAAATGATCCCTCGTCAAAGGCCGCGCGTGCGAGGCCTGAATTATCAAACCACCTGGCGGCGCTCGATCGTTCTGGCCATCCACTCAGCTGCCGCTAGCGCCTCCCTCCTCCCCCTCGTCCAACCTCGCTGTCCATCCACCCCCGCCGTCCCTCACCTCCCTCGCTACACCTGTTCTGCCTCCCCACCGCCCCTCCCATCCCGCTAAACTTCCACGTTCGCGGCACCTACGCCCCCGCCGTCGCGTCGTCCCCACCGCCTCTCACCCCGCCTCTATAACGCCCTTCCTACCATGCCCCTCCACCCCGGCGTTCCAGCCATCCCTCGCATACCCTTCCTGCCTCGTCACCGCCCCTCCTACTTCACCACCCTTCCACGCCCACTACCCATGCCGTTTCCACTACCCTTTTTTGCCTCTTCCTACCACACCTCGAATACTTCTGATTATCCACTGACCCTGTCGTCCGCGCCACCCCGCTGTCTCTCTGACCTTTTCTTCCCTCCGCCTCTGGCCTAGTATTTCCAAGCCGTCGCCTCCACACCCTCCACTTTGCATCTGCTCCCCGGGCGGCCTCCCCCGCAGATCCCTGTCCTGGGTTGTCTACCATCCCGCTGCCTCATGGCCCTCCTTTTTCCGGTGCCTCCTCCGCCGCCCATTTTGTGGCCCTCGCGCCCTCCGCAACCCCCTCCCATCTCTGTCGCTTCCACTGCCCTCCACTCCCACGACTCACCTCCACATTGCCTCTTTGGGAGATCGCGCTAGTCTCCGTCCTGCCGTCCCCATAGTCTCTGTACCACTTGAACAAATCCCATGTTTTATTTTCTAGTTCTAAAGATTCACTATTCGTTCGTATGTACATCATTTTGTCTTCATATCTCCGACGCCTTCCAAATTCCCATCCGTTGCCTTTCCTGCTTTCCTATTGTGACGAAATATCTAATTCCGAGCTGTGCTATTAACATCACCTATAAGTATCTGTGTTTCCACGATCGTTTCCTTAAGTTAGAGAAAGTAGAGCTTGATAGATAATTGTGTTTTTTGTATATTATTACTTACGGTGTAAAGATATACTGCCCAGAAAGAATTTTCGGATACGATGTTTCCATAAGGAATACTAAATTAAAAAACGACCAGGTTCCTATGTTTTCCCAGCATTATTTTCTTCTATCACACAATGGTTTGTGTGATGTGCGTTTTGTGTTAAAAAAGGGGTTGTTGAAGTTAAATTGTGGGCTTGAGGAATTTTCAAAATATGCGCCACCGTATAGGTTTCTTTGTGGTTGGATAAAGTGAGTTTGTGACAGATTTTCTAGGGGTACTTCCGTTTCTCCTGTCAATAAGCATTTCACAGGAATACTCTATTAATCATTCCCTACCGTATTCTATCACTAAACATCATAACATCATTTCTAACCATCACTAAGGATTCAAGGATCACGTCACCGAGGACCTGGTTGAGAAAGGCCTGGCTACTTCGGTGAGTGGAGTCCCGGCCTGGCGATCTATATATATATATATATATATATATATATATATATATATATATATATATATATCTTAATATATATAAATCTCGTGTCACAATGTTTGTCCTCAATGGACTCCTAAACCACTTAACCGATTATAATAAAATTCGCACACCATGTGCAGTTCGATCCAACTTGAAAGATAGTGTAGTTTAAATCTCAAATTATAGTCGCAATTTTAATTTATTGCTAATTTATTACAAATTTGATTGTTGTAATAATTGTAGATAATTGTGACTGTCAAATAATAACAGACAAATAATTAGCAATAAATTAAAATTGCGACTATAATTTGAGATTTAAACTACACTATCTTTCAAGTTGGATCGAACTGCACATGGTGTGCGAATTTTATTATAATCGGTTAAGTGGTTTAGGAGTCCATTGAGGACAAAAATTGTGACACGAGACGAGATTTATATATATTAAGAATACAACAATCAGCTAGCTGACCCGGCCACGCGTTGCACGCGTTGTGCTGCCACGGAAACAAGGAAAACCACATCCTTCCATTACAGGCATATTCAAAGCTAAGACATTGGGGAGACTTTACACGGTACATCCAAAGCAACGTGAGTGCTTCTATTTACGTTTGTTATTGGTGAATGTTCGACTGGGTTGAGTAAGTAATCAATAGATGGCGCTGCTATGGTAAAAAATCAGCTCCAAGAATCAGGACAGCAGAAGGTCATGCACAAGAATCTCAATAACAGTGTAACGAACGTATTCAAGAGAATATCATAAGAACACTGTGACACGAGATTTATATATATTTATATATATTTAACCTCCATTTAAAATTATTTTGCACTTATTATTTCAATGTGCTATGATAACATGTTTTTCAGTTCCTCTTTCTAATATTTAAACTATTATTATTATTTTCAGTCAAATGCCACCGAAAAAATCTAACCTCAACAACGCGAGCAGCAAAGGGTCACGACGCAAACGTGTTGAAAGAGCTCAGCAATTACCAGAACAAATCGAAACAAGAAATGCAGCTCAAAGAATCAGGACTGCAGAAAGTCGTACACAAGAATCTCAAGAACAGCGTGACGAACGTCTGCAACAGAATATTACGAGAACAAGAGCGGCACGAGAACGAAACATAGCTACAATACGAGGACTAGATCGACAAAGGCAACGGATCAGCCGCTCATTAACACGTGCATCATTCGTTCGGCTTGCCTTTGAATATGCACCAGATATTAACTACTCGGCGCATTCAAAAATTGCTATCGGTGGAATGGATAAAGTATGTCAATATTGTCAGGCATTGAAATTTCGGAATGAAGCAGCCGGCATGTGCTGCGCATCAGGAAAAGTTGTGCTGTCACCTCTACCCGCTCCGCCGGAGCCTTTATTATCCCTTCTTACTGGCAATTCAGATGATTCCAAATTATTTTTGCGTAAGATACGCAAATTTAATTCTTGCTTCCAAATGACGTCATTTGGGGCAACTAAAATTTGCGATCGTGCATCCGATGGACGTAATTTTGAAACTACATTCAAAATTCAAGGCCAGGTGTACCATAAAATCGGATCACTGATGCCAATGCCTGATAACAATCCAAAATTTCTTCAAATTTATTTTATGGGCGATTGTGAAGAGCGCGTGACGACTCGGTGCCTGTATAATTTTATTGAACAAGCAGAGGAAAGAGCAATTGTGATATTATTGGAAAATTTTTTAGAAGATCACAATCAACTAATTCAATTGATCAAAAGAGTTTCGCCACGACTGCAAAATGACAATTATCAAATCGTCATAAAAGCCGACAAAGTACCATTAGGTGAACATGCTGGTAGATTCAACGCTCCAACTGTTGATGAGGTTGCTGTTATCATGGTTGGTGATCCAGTTGACAAAAGATCTATAAAAATTACACGGCGAGACAACACTGTCAGTACGATTTCGGATCTACACCGTTCATATGACGCACTACAATATCCATTGATATTTTGGCAAGGACAAGATGAATATCACCTTAATATCAAACAGTATGATCCAAATACCGGTAAATTTTACAATTATCTATTTACTTTCTTACTGTATGTATAGATTTTAATTTCGTATTGCATTTATTTTTTTATTTTTTTAGGTGATTACAGAAATAATAAAGTTAGCTCAATGAACTACTACGCACACCGAATAATGGTTAGACAACATCAAGACAATTATATCCTTCGATATCGTCAGCTGTTCCATCAATACATTGTTGATATGTATGCTAAGGTCGAAAGCGAACGCTTGCGATTCCTTCGATTCAACCAGGCAAAACTACGATCGGAAGAATATATTCACTTACGAGATGCTGTTGCTGGAAACATCGATGGAAATTTAAATCCCATTGACATCGGTAATGCTTTCATTTTACCTTCAAGCTACATCGGCAGTCCACGGAACATGCAGGAATACATACAAGATGCGATGACTTACGTACGTCATTACGGCCGACCGGATTTATTTATTACATTCACATGTAATCCGAATTGGGAAGAGATACAAACTTTACTATTGCCAGAACAACAAGCCATTCATCGTCATGATTTAACTGCACGTGTGTTTAAACAAAAATTGAAATCCTTAATTGATTTTATTGTTAAATATTCAATTTTTGGTATCACACGTTGTTGGCTGTATACGATAGAGTGGCAAAAGCGAGGTTTGCCTCATGCCCACATTTTGGTTTGGCTTAAAGATAGAATCCGTCCTGAAGAAATCGATCAAATAATTTCAGCCGAAATTCCAGACCCATTAATTGATCAAGAATTATTTGATATTGTCACCAAACACATGATCCATGGGCCATGCGGTGCTTTCAACATGACGTCACCGTGCATGGAAAATGGAAAATGTAAAAAAAAATTCCCAAAGCCGTATACGAATGACACGATCACGGATATTGATGGTTATCCAATGTATCGCCGCAGAAGTACTGAGAATGGTGGCCACACATTTACAATGCGACTGCCGAACTTTCCAAATCAAGTTGAGTTTGATAATCAGTGGGTGGTACCATACTCACCACTACTTTCAAAAACTTACAAAGCTCATATCAATGTTGAGCTTTGCAGTTCTGTTAAATCAATTAAGTATATTTGTAAATATGTAAACAAAGGCAGTGATTTGGCCATATTTGAAGTACAAAACATAAATAAAAATGACGAAATAGCACGATACCAAATGGGCAGATACATTAGCAGCAATGAAGCTATTTGGCATATTCTCAGCTTTCCCATCCACGAAAGAGATCCTGCTGTCCAACATCTGGCAATACATCTTGAAAACGGTCAACGTGTATACTTCACTGAAAAAAATGTTCTCCAAAGAGCGTTCGAAGCTCCGAAAACGACTCTAACTGAATTTTTTACATTGTGTCAAAAACCTGATGTTTTTGGCCAATTCGCGAAGACATTGGTGTTTGGTGATGTTCCACGTTATTTCACATGGAACAAATCCAGTAAAAAATGGGAGCCACGGAAACAAGGAAAACCACATCCTTCCATTACAGGCATATTCAAAGCTAAGACATTGGGGAGACTTTACACGGTACATCCAAAGCAACGTGAGTGCTTCTATTTACGTTTGTTATTGGTGAATGTTCCCGGACCAACGTCTTTTGAATTTTTACGAACAGTTAATGGTCGAGTATTCAATACATACCAGGATGCATGTCGTGAACTGCAATTGCTAGAAGACGATAACCATTGGGACTTAACGCTTGCTGATGCTGCGTTGACATCAACACCGAATAACATTCGTCAGTTGTTTGCAATTATTTTGACGACATGTTATCCCTCGCAAGCACAAACTTTGTGGGAAAAATATAAAAATTGTATGACAGAAGACATATTGCACCGAATTAGACAAACAAATCAATGCCAAAACATAGATTATACACCAGAGATGTACAATGAAGCATTGGTCTTGATCGAGGATTTATGTGTTCTTATTTCAAATTTACCACTTAATCATTATGGTATGCCATCACCTAATCGTCCAGCCACCGACTTAGTCAATACCGATTTACAACGAGAAAATCAATATGACCATGAAAGTTTAGCAACAATTATCATGAACAGTGAACCATTACTGACAGCAGAACAAAAAATTATTTATGATCGGATTATGCTGGCTGTTGCTGCTGAACAAGGCGGTTTTTTTTTCTTGGATGCACCCGGTGGAACCGGTAAGACATTTTTAATATCGTTGATTCTTGCCAAAATACGGTCGCAACAAAAAATCGCATTAGCAGTAGCATCGTCAGGCATTGCGGCTACTTTACTGGATGGTGGGCGAACAGCACATTCAACATTCAAGCTGCCATTGGACGTTCATAATAAACCAGATGCAATGTGTAACATCAAAAAGAATAGTGGAATAGCTGCAGTGTTGCGGAAGAGTTCTATAATAATTTGGGATGAGTGCACAATGGCACACAAATATTCACTTGAAGCATTAAACAGAACTATGCAAGATTTAAACAGCAATAATAAACTTTTCGGTGGTGCTATCTTACTTTTGTCTGGTGACTTCCGGCAGACCTTACCGGTTATACCTCGCTCTACTTTCGCGGATGAGATTAATGCATGTTTGAAACAATCATTCTTATGGCGAAGTGTTGAAACACTTCGATTGACCATAAATATGCGAGTACAATTGCAAAATGATCCATCAGCACAAATATTTTCCGAACAACTACTAGATATTGGGAACGGTAAAATAGAACTGCAACCAAATACGCAATGCATTAAACTACCAGACAATTTTTGCACTGTTGTTCAGGATAAAAATGAATTGATTCAGTGTATTTTCCCGGATATACAGAATAATTATTTGAATCATGAATGGCTTAGTCAACGGGCGATTTTGGCAGCCAAAAACGTTGATGTTGACGAAATTAACTTCCAGATACTACAGTTATTACCAGGCGATATGATGTCTTTTAAATCAATCGATACTGTTGTTGATGAAAATGAAAGTGTAAATTTTCCGATTGAATTTTTAAATTCATTAGATATCCCTGGAATGCCACCACATAATCTTCGATTAAAGATTGGTTCCACTATTATTCTCCTCCGTAATTTGAATCCACCTCAATTATGTAACGGTACGCGTTTGGTCATCAAAAAGATCACCGGAAACATTCTTGAAGCAACCATTTTGGCTGGGAAGTTTAAAGGAAAAGTGGTCCTGCTGCCACGTATTCCGATGATACCATCAGATTCTACCATACCCTTCAAAAGGCTACAGTTTCCAATTCGTTTAGCTTTCGCCATTTCTATAAATAAATCTCAAGGTCAAACAATGTCCATTTGTGGTTTAGATTTGGAAAATCCATGTTTTTCTCATGGGCAACTATATGTTGCGTGTTCACGTGTTGGGAAACCGTCTAATATATTTGTGTTAGCTAAAGACAGGTTAACCAAAAACATTGTGCACCGATTGGTGTTAAATTAAATTGAATTTGAAAGTATTTATAATTGAATAGTACTTATATTTGTTATACAAATTAAATGGAAATAATAAATCTGATAAATTTTTATTTTGTACCTATTGATTTCTGCTTAATATCAAGTGTAAGAACATTTTAATTAATTGTGTTCAACGTACTTCCCCTTCAAATCTCAATCCAGTGAATTTGTATACCAACATCAATATTTTCGTCTTTATTGGTAAATAATTTCATTGTACTAAAGGGTTATAGTAGTAGAAAGTCAAATAAGGATATCACCATATTTTTTTACAAATACCATCTGTGTGAAAAAGCATAGTGGACTCCGTGACTGATGTTCTCTTATTGTTCCTCTTAGATTGTTTACTATAATGTAATATAACAAAAACTTTAGCCACAGCAACGCGTGGCCGGGTCAGCTAGTATATATATATATATATATATATATATATATATATATATATATATATATATATTGTGGCGTCACCGATTAATTAAATATAATTTTATTATGGCGTCACCAATAACAAATGAATTTCTGCATCTGGAAATAGCTCGCGTCGAGAAGTAAGTGGGTCAAAGGGACGCGGCCTCCACCGCGACGGTTCCCTCCGCTAGACAGGGAGGCCCACCCCCCGACCGCGCACGGGTCTTCTTCCCAGAGGCAGCTGGTTTATTACCCCCTCATAAAAATACTTGCTGCCCCCTCGCCGGAGACCGGCCGAACAAAGCGCCACACTCACGTCCTTCCTTCAGCCGCGCGACCGAGGAATGCCGCCAACCCCGATGGAGTTGGGCCGGGTGTCAATTAGGCGAGGAAGACACATTTACGACACGTCGTGAGTGAAACCTTTCTCGGCCTCTTCCGAACAATGCTAACCCCCCACATTCGTTCTGGCACGCGTTCTGGCACGCGTCCGGGCGCCAGAAGCCTCGCGGGAGCTGTTTCTCTCTAAACACAGTAGGGTGTCGATTAGCCCCTGCCGGCCGTCGGGAACCCGTGAAATGCGCCTTTACGCGCGCACGTGTCCAGGACAGCTGCGATCAGCTTCTGGAACAACTGTCAGAGGGATGCGAGCGAGAGAGCGAAACCAGCGACAGACAGAGAACATTGACGGGAAAATACAGAAAAATCGACACGAGATTGGTTAATCAGATTTCTGCGACGCAGCCACCCTCGGCCAATGGGAAGCTTCGCCATGAGGGAAGGGAGAAATTTGGTGTCAGGAACATTTTGGGAAGGGGAAACGTAGCTCTATTATAAACGCGATGCACAGTGGGAAGAGTTACTTACTTGTTAAAATTTCTTCGGAGACTTGTTAAAATTTCTTCAGACACTTGTTAAAATTTCTTCAGGCTAGACTTGTCAAATTTATTCGAGACACTAACTTTGTAAAATTTCTTCGGGCACTTGTAAAATTTCTTCGAAGACTTCACCTTGTAAGATTTCTTCGAGAGAGACTTATAAATTTTTGTTACTACGGGAGAGTTCCAAGATACTTCTTGGTAGCTAAATGTGCCTAATTATTCAGTCATTCACGATCGAGACGCGAGTTTGGGAAAAGACTTTCCCAGAGCCGAATCAGTCAGGACGCGACTCGTAAATTGTTGCGGAGAAAACTCGGGCAGGAAATTACCGGATCCCGCGCCGTTTTCTCGCTTCGGCCCGCCAGCCTTGCCGCCTCTCGTCCCGGGCTAAGTGACAGCCCTTTTCGCAACGTCAACGCCCGTGGCCACTCGCCTCCTCTGAGCCTGTTCGAGCTGACAATCTGGAATCGCCGCTACCTGAGCGAGAGAAGACGCGCCGCAGAAGACCAGCAACCTGGAGCCGCCGCCGCCTCTGCTTTGAGGCTGCCGCCTCGGCCTGCCCACGAAGACCAGCGGCCATTGGTGAAACCTATGAGACGTTGCCGTCTCACTGAACAATTATAACAGCGAAAAACTGCAAGTGGCCGCGCTCAGGCCCAGCAGAATTAACCACTTGTAATTAATTCACAGAGTAGTTTTAGTAAAGAAACTTGCGTCGCCCATTGCGACATTGTAATTTACCTGGTAGCTATTGGTGCCAGGAATAAACAGTTGTTTGTCACAAATGACTCAATTGCTCATTCTCGACCTCCCAACTCTTCCATTCAGTTACATTTCAGGAGCTGAACCTGGCGCCCTCCCCCGAGCAGTCTTATGAATATTACAATATACAGTGTGCAGTATATGTGTGTATGCGTTGCGCGTGCGCTTGTGTGTGTGTGTGTGTGTGTGTGAGAGAGAGAGAGAGAGAGAGAGAGAGAGAGAGAAATGGCGAGGGAGTAGATGGTGCCCCCTCCCGAGACCCTTGTTACAGACGAAAAGGAGTAGATTGAATACCAGGCGGAGCGTGGGGTACAGCTTCATTTAAGCTGGCCCCTGAGGGGCAAAAACAGAGTTTAGTTTTGTGGTCAACCGCAGCGATCAGTGCGATAACACTCAGTGCCAGTGTCTTTCGTGTGAACGGTGCGAACAGTGACTCGCTTAGAAAAGTGTTATTTTAGTTTTAGTTAAAGCCAACAAATCTTTAAAACCAGTGAATGGCCACAAATAATTGCTCCGTTACGGGGCAACTAATTCGACGCGCAATGGACGCCACTTTTAGTGAAAGTGATGGTGAAAACCTGCATACCAGTGAACCTGTTCAGCCCCCACCCTCCGACCAAACAATACTTCAACACCAAGAAATTCTTCAACAACAACTGCAACATCTCCAACATCAGCAACAAATGATAGAACTGCAACTTTCCCAGCTTCAAAATCATTATCACGTGCCGACACAACCGCCTCTGCCACAGCAATCACATTCACAGCAACCGCAGATGCAAGGCACGCAGGAACATGGCAATGAACTCAAACGTAAGAGGTCACGCTCGCCAGAAGAGGTTATATCCAGGTACAATATTCCTGTTTCTAATAGGTATAAGCTTCTTGGATCATTAGAAACTAATGAAGAACCCGAAATCGATCCAATTATTAAAATCCCCCCAATCATAGTGCACAATGCAAGCAATTTTCAACTTTTGCTAGAAGATATTAAAAAGAACGTTAAGGACGACTTCACAACTAAACAAGATAAAGACGCTATTAAAATTTCATTCACTTCAATAAGTGATTATAGAAGCTTTAGGAAATTCTGTGAATCTGAAAAAATTGAATTCCATTCTTTCAAAGACCCAACTGTAAAAACTTTAGCTATAGTTATGAAGGACATTCCTACTTCCTACACGGAAAGTGAAATTCTGCAGGAACTGAAAAGGCTCAAATTCCCAGCAATTAAAGTCGCAAGACTATATAATAAAGATAAATGCCCCATACCTGTTTGTGCAATAGACCTAGAAAACACTTATCAAAGCAAAGAAATATTTAAACTAAACCGATTTTTGTACAGTGTAATTAGAATTCAAAAAATATTCAAGTCTCATGTAATTCAATGTAAACGTTGTCAGAGATTTGGGCATTCCCAGGCAAATTGCGGCCTGCAGCCTCGCTGCGTCAAATGTACTGGCCAACATCACTACTCGGAGTGTACCAAAATTAAATCTACCCCCCCTAAGTGCATTAATTGTGGTCTCGATCACACAGCTAATTATAAAGGCTGCAGCATTTACAAAAAGGCAGTAGAGTCAATGAAAAATTCGAAAAACATGCACCCACCTTCTAACGTGCCCCACCTAACCACTAGTCATCCTAACCTTGTTACCAATAGACAGTCACCACCACATCCTACCCACCATCCTAATCCATACCTTAATAACCAATCGAGGTCATATTCTTCATTATTTATACAGGAACAATCAAATTTAATCTCAAACATCGTTCAACAAGTCATGATAGCGCTCACTCCCTTAATTGAAAACACAGTTAAATCTGTTCTGACAAATTTAAATTATGACAAATAAAATAGCCAATATTAAACTTTTAAACTGGAACGCCAACGGATTAAAACGCCAGGAAAATGAATTCAGATATTTTCTAAAGAAAAATGAAATTGAAATAGCTTGCGTAACCGAAACCCATTTAATTCCGGGTGAAAAATTCCACATTCCAGGGTATAAAATTTTTAGAGAGGACAGAATCGCCAATAAAGCGTCAGGTGGCGTAGCAATAATAGTAACGAAAAACGTCGAGTGCAGCCAAATAACTACGCCCTCCTCCCCAAACCTCGAGTCTATAGGAATAGCAGTGAAGAGTAGTATTATTAGTAATAATATCACTAACACTTTAGGTACCTCAGCGGCAGCTATTGCTACTACAGCTGATGATAACGCTGGTATTGTTGCTAATGCTAGAACGGACATTGATAGTGGTGAAAATAGTGACGGTAATACTAATAGTAATAATATTAATAATAACCCTAACAATGACAAACAAGTAATAATTATTGCAGCCTATAAACCTCCCAATAAAAGCTTCCCTGAAAAGGCTTATAGAAAAATATTTAACACATATAATCATATAATTCTCCTAGGAGATTTAAACAGTAAACACAGAGCTTGGGGCTGCAACTCAATAACCTTACAAGGCAAAAAATTACTGGAATTTGCAAATAATAATAACCTTAATATTCATGCACCAACAGAACCTACACATGTTCCCTATAATTGTAATATAATCCCAGACATTCTCGACATAGTCATAACCAAAAATATTAACTTCCCACTGCTTCAAAAAGTTGTAACAGAACTAGATTCAGATCATAATCCGATCCTAATATCACACAAAGGAAATTTTAAAGAAATTACATCAGGAAATAACCCATTAGGAAAACATATTAATTGGACTAAATTCGCTTACCTAATGAAAAATAACTATAAATATCCACTCCCTATTAGGTCGATTGCAAATATCGACTCCGAACTAGAAAAGTTTAATACAGCTATTCTTAATTCTCTTGATCATTCAACAACAACAAAGATATCCCCCCATATGTATAATACAAAAAATAAACCATTTTCCTCCAAAATTCCATGGAAAATTATTAATTTAATTAAATCAAAACATAACTTAAGAAGACTCTGGCAAATAACTCGTAGGCCAGATATTAAAACAAAACTAAATAAACTATCAAGAGTAGTCAAAAATAGATTAGATAACCACCGCTACACTTCATTCCGTCGGTTTATAAACCAGATAGATCCTAATTCAGCTCATCTTTGAACAACAACAAAAAGAATCACCAGAGACAAAAACGAAATATCCGAATTAAAAGTAAACAATAAGCTACTGTTTTTAGATGACGAAAAGGTCAAAGCGATTGCAGACCATTTACAAAATGTGTTTAGACCACACCCGCCAACAATGATACAACACAACAATGAAATTGAAAATTTTATGAAACAACCACTAACTACAGCTGAAACCAAAATAAAGTTTATTTCACCGTCTGAAACAGCTAACATCATTAAACATCTAAAACAACGAAAAACACCCGGTATAGATGGAATCAGTAATAAAATGCTCAAAAATCTTCATAAAAACTCTGTAGCAGGACTAACTGCAATATTTAATGCGATCTTACGCTTTAATTATTTCCCAACTGCCTGGAAGACTGCAATTGTTCTACCTTTTCGCAAGCCAGGAAAAGACCCTCGACGCCCTGAACACTACAGACCAATAAGCCTCCTTCCCTCAATTCCCAGGATTTTTGAAAGACTTCTACTAAAGAGACTTAACAAGTACCTGAAAGACACGGACGCAATACCAGATATTCAATTTGGTTTCAGAGCAAACCACTCCTGCACTCACCAGCTACTAAGGCTCACCGAATACATTGCACAGAGCTTCCAAGAGAAAAAACATACTCTGGCTGCATTTTTGGATATAGCTCAAGCATATGACAGAGTCTGGCATACCGGTCTGTTATTCAAAATAAGACAACTTGGAGTCCCTGAGTACATACAGAATATTATTAAAGGTTTTATCTCTGATAGAAAATTTAAGGTCAAAATTAATCACTCCTTTTCTACTCTACGTAATATCACAGCCGGAGTTCCACAGGGCTCAGTTCTCTCACCTGTTTTATTTAATATTTTCATGAGTGACATACCTAAGTATTCCAACGTGGAAACTGCTCTTTTTGCCGACGATACAGCACTGTTTTCAGCAAGCTCAGATATTAACCTAGCATTTAATAGAGTTCAGAATAACCTTAACACCCTAATACAATGGACAAAAAAATGGAGAATAGCAATCAATTGTCAAAAATGTCAGACTAAGATATTTACTCTTAGGAGACCTCAAATCCCTCCCAATCTGAAAATAGATGACAACGAAATACCCTGGAAAAGCGAACCAATAAAATACCTAGGAGTATTGTTAGATAAGAAACTCACCTGGAAACCTCATATTCACGCAGCTATCAACAAATCCAATGCCAAAATTTTAAAACTATACCCTCTCATAAATCAACATTCAACACTGAATACCAAATGCCAGATTCTATTATATAAATCTATTATCCTACCCACGCTAACTTACGCATGCCCGGTTTGGGGAAACGCTGCTTCCACCTCCATACAAAAAATGCAAATTGTCCAGAATAAAGTCCTCAGAAAGTCAATTAAAGCTCCATGGTTTATACCTAACCACCAAATTCATAGAGAACTCCAAATGGAAACTGTGCTCGAACACATTAAAAAATTAGCAAATAACTTCTATTCTTCCCTTCCCTCATCTCATGCCACTCTGATATTCCAACTAGGTCGAACAGCAAATATCCCAAGCCGAATCAAATCCAAATTTCCCAAAGACATGCTAAAACCCCCCTAAACAAATAATATCATCCAGCATCTAAATATAACCTAGCACGTTCCCTTCCTATTGCCCGCTAGGGCTATCCATAACAGCTTCCCCCTCCACCCTCCCCACAAAAAAAAATCCAAGCAGCTCCTAGAAGCAAACAAGGAATTAAACGAGCCAGAGAAATCTAATCTCAATTTGTCAGGAATGCCCAAATCCCAAAATGTCAGTATGTAATAACCGAAAACCCTCGAAAGACCTTCAGGTCGAACGAGAAGAAATAAATTAAAAAAAAAAAGAGTTTAGTTTTCAGTTGGGCTTCTCTAAATCATTTTGCATTCGTGACTCTCTTGGTATTGAAGCCTAAATTAAACTTAGCATAAAAGAAATTAAATATTTTTCTACTGTTCGTTATAATGAATTATTAATCAATATGAGAGTTTTATTTCGTTGCGTCTGTTTTTCGGAATCACCCTAATAATCTATAAAATAAAGTGAAAGCGAAAATCGACTACAAGACTACAAAACCCCGTGTCTTGATGTCTGTATCAGGTATTCTGTAGAAGCCATCGTCCGCATTTCAATGTAATAGAATTAGATTACCTTCTAGGTAATGTTTTTATCTTCTGGATTTAATGTGCCCTGATTCAGAAAAAAAAGAATTCACGTGTGAACCGATTGTACAAATGTAGCATATCATCCTATCAGAATTGTTGAAAAATGTGTTCAGCGAGACGTTATTCATTGATACGCCGGAGGTCTGTTATCAGCTATTTTTGAATTTGCGTACTGGAGAGAAGAGAGTTCGGAAACTAAAGAAATGGATCCATAGCCTTCAGAATTTATTCAATTCTACAAACTAATCAGACTTTCCTAACTTTTATTTATGGTTTTCGTTCTGATACATTATGAACCAATCAAGAAAACATGCTTACTTTTCAAAATTTCTTGTCAAAATGTTATCAGATGGCACAGAAATTGCTCTATTATTAATTAATTTTTTAAGCTTTTTAGAATCGAAAGTCGTTTGACTCAAAAGAATAGGAAACTAACTAGTATGAGAAAGTCTGTTTCATTTTGTAGTATCACTATATTATTAAGTAATTTTCATGGGATGATTTCTCCATTCTTTTCGCTGATTTTTGGCTTTGGTTTCCAAATCGAATAGAAATGCTCTCTACCTATAAGCTATTTTTTTCTTATAGATAAAATAAATTAGGTTTTGAGAAAGAAACTTTCAGAAAGAACCTGCTGCATGGATATGTAAACCGTCTTACACATTAGTTGTTATAAGTTTTTAAGACTAACTGTAAAGATGCATTTATTATTTGAATTGATAGTTTTTATAGTTGTTCTATTTTCACGGTTCTAATAATAACTTTTTGACAATATAATTTAGTGCTTTCTAGCGGAAAATACCTGGCGCTAGCTCCTAAAGAGAGTTGGTGTAATGTTAAATGTTGGGCTGTACTACGTCGTATTTGTCGAACGCGCACTCTTATACCTAACTAACCTGAATCTTTTAACAAGGTCAGTGCGTTTCTAGTAAAGACACCCAAATCTAATGAAATAATTATAGACGTTGCCTTTGCCTACAATATTATATGTTGAAAGTGCAGATTTCGATCGCTTAGCGATCATCATCAGTTTCCTGATGTAAAAAAATATAAATAGATTAAATCATTCAGATAAGGGCTAATAGATTTAATATATGATTAATCGAGAAATTGAAATATGTTTAAAGAAATAGAATTAACATCTTCACAAATGAAAGAAAGAGCAGGGATCCGAGTGATGAATTGTTTAATATTACAGTAATTTTATGAATCTATCAATATCAAGAAAGTAAATGAAATTAAAAACATAAAATTTAGTAACTGAAACATGGAATGTAAGTCAAACCATTTCTTACCTGCTGTATGGAATTCACAAAACGACTACAGGCATTCGGGTGGCTTAAGTATCGGAATGAAGAGTGGAGGACGGTTAATGTCCTGCGTGCCGTGCACTGACTATTCATCTTTTTTTCGTTTGTTTTCGCGTATAGGTCAACTCGGACCGCGCATGCACCAGTTGCAAGTACCCTTATATGAAGGAGGGATCAGCATTTTAGCTGAATCCCGATTTTATCTCCCCTTCTTTTCTATCTTTTAAGGTTGTTAGCCCTGGTGGTATGGATGATGAGTTGATGATGATGATGATGATGATGATGATGATGATGATGAGGGATGAAAGGACGGCGTTAAGGACGACACACATTTAGACAAACACAAATACTCTTATCCCCGCGGCTGGACTTGAACACGCGGTCTTCTGGTCCGAGACCGCTATGGTCCAAGACCCTAATGATCTCGACCATGTTGACCGACTTTCTTTCGTTTGTTAGAGATATTAATTTTTATTTTACTGGGTCTGAACTATACGAATAACTATTCGAAATATCTTCCCGGCACTAATCAATCGCTTTCAGATTTGTTGATGTGGTTCCAAAACAAGGGAGCCCCCTACGAGGATCTGAATGCAGACAGTACACCCAGACCGTCTAGTGGCGGGTGGGGAGGAGAGAGCGGAGGTGCCGCAAGGTTCGGTTCCCTGCCTCGGGAGGGTCGATGGAGCGCGGGGCGACCGCCTGGTGAGAAGCAGTAGTAGGGGCGGGGGAAGGGTGGGGAGGGGCGGGTGACATGTTCACGGCCGCTGTCCGCGCGTCGCGCATTGCCGCGCGTGTAATGAAGCAGGCTGTCGGGAGCTCCATCAACAGCCGCCTGCGTCCCTCTAATCCTCTCCCGCTGCCGGCGCGCACTGGTCGCGGTCCTGGAGTGCCGGAGGGGGAGAGAGAAATGCGAGAAGGGAGAGAATGTAAGATTATTGAAAAGTGTGTAAAAAAGTATGTTTTCTAGAAGGAACTTCTCCTCCATGTACGCTCATGAATTTTATTATTAGTAGCTATCAGTTTCAGCGACAGCTAGTGTCTCCTAAAAATCGGCATTGTAGTTGAATCGAGTGATGAAAATGTACTAATTTAGATACATGCATTGGTTTCTAATTTGTCTGCTCTTTTCGAAGTAAGAAATAATGATAGCTGTAAACTGTCTTTGTGTTTTACAGAAGCGCCATGTTTTTTTCGAACTTTTTTATACGTGGTATAAATATTTAAATGTATCGAACAGAGAAGTTGCGAAATGCTACTCGCTACGTTTTAAACTCAGTATTAGATCATGTATCCTTTCCACCAAACAATTTACTGGAAAACAAGACATAGCTGATATTGAGTAACTCCCACATCACCACCTGTATTTTCTAAAAATTCTCTTTTGAATGATCGATCAAATGCAATTTTTCAAATCATTTTACATTTTCAATACAAATTTTAAAACATAAAGTTGGCTTTCTAGTTCTCTTGATATCTAGTTTTTCTTTAATAGGGTATGAACCGAAAAGTTATTTTTAACTTTTCTGTTGACTTCATTGTCTAATTAGAGGTAAATAAATATTTAACACTTCTAATCGTCACTAACCTATGGAAAAAATTACACGAAAATTCATTACTTCTTTCATTCTTACTTCCTTTCAAAAGATTTGTCAGTTCCAGTTCACATACACAGGCAGCAGGAGCGTCGCCAACAATAACAATGAAAGTAATTGCAATAATTAATTGTGGTTCGAACTTTCACTCACATTTGCGTAACGAAAACAAAATTACTGCATGGAAAAGAACTACACGAGGACTATCATCAGCTCATCAACAGACCTTTTCACAACTACACTTTCAGTAACTGCGCTCTTCATATACACATTTTAAATCAACAAACGTAATATAAAATAAAAGTATTCGCCAAACATGATAAATAATTCAATAAATATCGTAAAAAAATCATCAAACTTGTTGACCTTTAATAACGCGCAAATTAATAAAACAATATGCGCTATACTGTTTTATTAGACGAAGACAGAAAATCGGTATTTCCGAGTCCCCCTGATCACCCGGCGACGAGTTCCTGGCGCTCCCCGGTGACAATTTGTGGCGCATTTGTAGTTGCGTGACGATACTGAAACGCACGGGGAATGACTGCCTGCTCGCATAGAGACACACGTTAAACCAGGAGGCTCGTACTTTGCCATGTTAAACTATGGCCGCACTTTAGAGCGCACCTTAAAGAGTGTCGTCACACATCAGTGCGTCGCTTGGCTTGCAACCAAATGCCAGATACAGCACTCGACGGGATGATGATTACATACATGATTGAAATGATTACATACGGATACATCAATATTTCTGCAATACATCCATCATTATTGATTGCAGTAAATCGACAAGATATATTTCTAATAATGAATCTTTTACAATTATCTGAGGTTGTAACCTAAGCACAACTTGCCACTGTTCAATCAGCGATACTATGAATAGTTCTCGTAGTGTTGCTCTAAATGATGTAGGTGTTTGTTTAGGTAATTGATTTTTTAATTGAAAAAATATCGTCGAACTTTAAATTATATCGAAACTATTTTTAACGTTATCTTATCATCACTGCCATGAGCAACTCCGATTTCTGTTAGTCGGGTGCCTTTTTTTTCTTGATTTTCAACCTGTCTGCGGGCGAGCAGCCAGACATTTTCTTGCTCCTTTTCCAATCAGATAAATTGAATCTACGGAGTGTCTCGGAGTCTTCTTCAACAACTCTTGTTCAGTTGTAAAGAAGAAAAGATTGCTCTACTTTTAAAGTTGGCCAATTACTGTGGAAAACTTGCTACATTCAAGGAATTTCGTCTTGTCTTTCATTTTCCGTCGCTGCTCCACTTGAAGACACACTCTCAACACTCGACGTTTCGTAACTACTGTTGTTTGGAGGTTGAGGTGGGGGCACTGGTGTAACTAACTATGCAAAAGAGTCCATTTGGGGACGCATGGCCCTCGGAAGCCTTAAATATAGCCTTAATATACAGATGTAGATGTAAAATGATATTTCAATATGTATTATTTTAGACTTACATTGTATTTCTAAACTTTGGATAGAAGCTGAAGAATGTTGGTTCATTTTGTTAATTCTGTAACTACAAGTAGATTTATTTTAAGAATGAGTGTAACAGCAACGTCACCTAGATCACAGAAACTCTCTGGTGTTTTATCGTGGCAATTTAAGAATATTGTATTATTTTTTTCTAATAAGTAAAAGTTCAAACACTTAACAAATTTTATGTGCTGTGTAAAACTCCGAGGGTCGCCTTAAAAGCTAATATTTACACCCTCTCGAATGTATGATTTAGTTTGTGCCTATGAGATAAATCTCAGAAAAATTCACATCATTAGGTAATCTTAAATACGTGTTCATATATATTACGCGATTTCACCGAAAAATTTATATAGAAGAATGAACCTTGAAAAATTTGAACATTAAAAAAATGAACACCTATTAAAATTCTATAGACTATTTTTTGTCTTCAAGATACAAAATTAAAGACGAGGAAAGCAGTATTTGCCCATGTAAAACGGAGTAGAGGCACTCATATTAATTGATATCATTCTGGAGAGGCATAACTCAACACTAACACCAGAACCTCCTTTAAATTTGCATTCTGGGTAAGAGAAATGTGATGTTGCGAGCCTTAGATATTTAGGGACACCTGGAAGCAGAGGCGGGGCGATATGCCCTCAACCTCCCTGCCATCGCGTTGCGAAAATGTTGGTCCGAGTGTGTAACTATGTACCCATCGATCATACGATAATGCAGAACATCAATCGATTTGCACACATCAGCAAATAAGTATCCTAAACGGATATTCTAATAAAGTCAAGTGTCTATCACCATTGCACTTTAGCGGCAAAAAGCAAATTTTACTGACCATCGTATTTAATAAAAAATTACCACCCTACTTACATTATTATTTTTATCACTACTTACTTTTCATTAGCTGTCCAGTTCACCTCAGGTTTGACTGGATTTGGGTATTAAAGGATCAAAATTAAATTAAATTACGATTGCTTTTGATTGTTACTTTTGTACGCAATTTTTTGCCTTTGTAAGGATAACTTTCCATTTTTCAGTAGAAATATAACGAAAAAGATATAAGATTAACATACATGGAAGTAGAATGTTTATACCGGTAAACGAAAAATACTCATTATTATTTATACAGAAGCATATTATGTTCTTTAAAGTAGTTGAAATAATGTAAAGCATTGTAGAGGGAAACGGAAATTTTTACTGAATGGAATTTTTAAAATAAATCCTATCTAATCACACACCAGATTAGGTGGCTCAGGGCATCGACTGATGTCACTGCAGTGGCCTCTGTTCGTGACAGAATTTTCGACACTAGCTATCAAGGTCAAATCCAGACACTGCCTGGAGAAGAACTCTGGCGGCCGGTTGCTCTGATCGGTAGCTTTCCCTGATTTCTCCAATCAGTGCTAGATGAATGTCGCTGCAGTCCCCTAACAAACCGCGCGCGATCTTTGCTTCCTCTTCCTTGTCCTACCCTCGTTCCTCACTTACATACATATATTTACATTCATTACACTACCACATAGTATGTGTGGCGCTTAGAGCTGGACCCGGCAGGGGCGGTGCTACTCTGGTATTGGAGATACCTGTTGGAGAAAGCCGCGCAAGCCTTCGTGTAGGTCGACGCAAGATTTCATCCTCCAGCAAGAGAAGATTGCTGCTTCCTCACAATAGAAAACATACACTACTCTTTCAGGACTAATAAACATAATTGACGCCCCCACAAATGCGAAATAGTCAATGAACTTTATAACTGTATTATTTTTATTAACTACTCGCAATATGTCAAAAGTTTGATTTTATTTCTAAACACGAAATGAAATTTGGCTTAATTGTGCCTCTAATGTGGAAAACCTCGGTTCGAGTCACGACAGTAGGAGGATTTTCGACACTAGTTTGTCAACTAGTTCAAATTCAGGCTCTCTGGAGTAGAATTCTAGTGACCGGCAGATCTGATCGGCTGTTCTTCGTGTTTTTTTCGATGAACATCAGACGAATGCCGGAGCAGTACCCTCACAAACGGGCCACGGATCACATACGTTCTTTCTTCTTCCTTTCCTTTTCCTCGCCCCTTACTTCACACATTTATACTCGCATCCACTACACTATCATAGTTGGAAGGCGGAAGACCATTCGTATGCTTAGAGCATGTCCCGGCAGGGCAGTGTCGCGCTGGGGGAGATGTGTGATTGGGGGAAATCCCCATAAGTCGACGTAGGTCGGTCCCGTATCTCGCCAACCAGCGATAGATCACCGCGACCTTCAACGGGGAGAAACACGCGTTATATTTACGGGACTAATGCTCGTATCAGTTGACGCGCCCTGAATCACCAATCAATCAATCAATAGGCGTATTTTAATATAGTTCATCAATTCACAAGAACATTTGCTTTAATTAGCACTTTGGACAATGAAAACATTACGTCCCAAACAACCTTAACGTGACGTACATTTCTTCCCATGTATGTGTGTTATACACAAAACATATGTGTGTCTTCACAAAATTTTGCACGTTTCCTATTCAGTATGAGACAAGTTTCAGTATTATTAAGTTTCACAGACGCAATCACCTTTGAATTACTACATCGATTTACAATTAACTCCATGAACAACTCCGCACGCAGGGATGTTTCCCAGTCCTTGCACCCAGTCCGTGCCCCCGCCCAGGGCGCAGAGGCTGTGCTCTGACCGTGTGCCACCGCGCCGCGGGCGCCCGCTGGGCCTCTGTCATCACAGCCGTGTGATTTATGGCCATCATCTGCCTGGCTGTTGTTGCGGCCGCCGCTGCAATAATTGACGCAATGTAATGCCGTATTAATAATGTACTCATAAATAGTAATATACTGCTCTGATGAAACTGCGGTCGCTGGGACGAGAGGATTACGCGTGTTTACGTTTCTCGCGAAATTGTGCGTCATTCGGAAGATGTTTTTTTTTGTTTAATGCGCAAACGTCACCTAAGGGGATGGTGATTCTGCAGTATATCTCTTAATTCATTTTCCAGTTTGGATGTTTTCGTACATTCAGATAATTTTATTGTGGACAGTAAATTTTTAGTCGCATATCTTAATCCTTGCGCATTGCATCAGCTTGCACGCCACCAGTTTCTTGGATTTATTTGCGAGCTCTGCTTGATCACATAATAAATTATGTGCTACTGAGGTCATCAAACGATACATTGATATCGTTATCTTAGGTACTGTACAAATTCGAATTTTTATTTCAATTGTTTCTCGAGTAAAATCTAAACAAGTATTAAAATTAGTTATAAAGTACTTTCCTCCCCTAGTAATAAACATTAAAGCAAACTTACAGTAAATAAATATGAATATCGATAAACTTATTCAAGTATAATATGCAAAATTATTAGCAATTTGCAGAAACATTACGCTTCTTAAGAAAACACGTAAAATAAAGACAGACATGGTAGAAACATGTTCATAAATGAATGTTTCGTGAACTTTCCAAGTGAATATACTTTATGACCACAGGAGGAGAGGAAATATACATTTCAATTTAAATAAAGCCTCTACTTACTAAAAATATAAATTAATGACGAGATGTACACATTGGAATTCGTTTTTATATAATTATTTAATTTGTTACTATCCATCTGAAAAATCCTAAACTTTGTTGACAGAGAACAAGTTCTCCAAAGAAAATCTACTTTCTTGACATTAAAATGAAATTTCAACTATTAAAAAAACTGAGTTTTGCTTTGCTTCTTTCCTCTCTTCCTGCCTTGTAAACAAGAAGTGATCTTTGTAACTTATCAACCTAAGTAAACCACGTAGTTTCAAAATAGCATTAATCTTTGTGTGAGTCAATAATGGCGCCTTGTGGAATGCCAGCGTACCGCAAGAAAAAATATTGTGAAAAGCCATAAGAATAATCCATTTCTGAAGGAAAAGAAGAGATCATGAAGAGATGATCCTCTGCCTCTTCGCCGCAGGGCTCTGACAGCTCGGGAGCACGGTCAGACTGTCGACGATGGCAGGGGAAGCGGTGTAAGGAGTGGAGGCCCAGACGGCCTCAGAGCCTGATTCACGGGCGGATCGAACGGTCAGCGGACAAAGCCCTTTCGCTGCTTTCGCTCTGCACCCGGCCGAGCTTTCGCCTCGGGCTTCGTCTTTCCCCCTCCCTGATAGTTGTAGTAGTAGCTGCCTGTTATAGTGGAAAATAGCTCAGTAAACGTCACATCAGCTTGATGAATGAGTCATTTTCTTAATTGTTAGGGGTTCTTAATATTGCTTTCAATTTTAGCAAGTTACATGATACTACTTCTGAATATCATTGAGAAAGGCGTTTTAGTTTCTGTTAGGAAAAAAGGCTTGTTTTTATGGATTATCTGCCAAACTCGATCATAGTCTTAACGCTGTGGCCGAACAAGCACTAGTGAAATGGCAACTATTGCGATGATGCAAACAATAGGAGGTTGGGAACCTTTTTACTTATTTTTTATTTAACTATTATTAGTTGTTGTTTTTCTTTTCACCTTCATTCTCTCGCACGGCGAATATCTTCCACCCGGCACTTTTCGTTCATTTTCGTGAGATTGTTACTACTTAATTGAATCACTGATAGCGTTTTGCAGTAATGGCTTCCAAAAAACCAAAGAACACGATTTTTATAAGAAACATTACGATATAAATCATAAAACAAAATACAGTGTGCATTTGTAAATATACATTTTGAAACTAATACAAAGTTATTAATATTTCATCAAGAGACGTGGATTCTCCTGAGATGTAACACCTTTCACACTTGAAAACAAAGTTAGTGAAAAATATTCCAATAGGTGCCAATTTGTCTTTGTGTCTAGTATTTTGGGTGCCAATTTGTCTTTGCGTCTAATATTGGAGAAATTCTGTTACGAATACAAAGTACTTCTGTCAATTTAATGGTGAGATCTTAATAACGTGGAACTTTAAATTAATATAAAAATAAGGTTTCCTAATATTAAAATAAGGTTATTTTAGTTAGTAGGACATATTCACTTAATTAGCAAGTATTTCAATTGAATCCGCTTAAAATGTGGTAGAAATAATTGATGCAATTTCTAATATGTTCTTGAAAACACAGTCTTATGGCAAACTTAGGAAAGAACGGAACATTATATTTGTTAAATAACCTAAACGGTTACTTAAAATGCAATAAAATTATAAATCTGATCTTGTGAAGTGGATTATTGCACAAATCACACTTGCGGAGAAAATATATCGCATATATACCACGGGGGTAAATGATTCTAATGATCTTGAGGCCCAAAAAATCCCTCTGGTCAAAGGGTCTTGAAATTTTTGTCGCCGTTCGATCATTAGATCTCTCATAATGCCTTTAGTGCATAAACAACAATTCCATAATTGTTTATCATCCCTACTTTTATGCCGTCCCTCTCATTCTATTGCTTTCCCACTGACGTATTTTTACGATTCCTTCACACTTCGTATTTTCTCTGACGTTCGCTCGTGCGGTCTATGTTCTTATCCATCCTCTTTGTTCGTATCCGCAGACCGGACCCGCGCGGTGCCTGACTCGCTCCCGCGCACCGTCGTCCTCGCCGGCCCTTTAAGCCCGTGCCATCGCGGTCAGGGCCTCGCGCTCGCCTTCTGTTCAAGTGCCGTTGACCGTCACGTCGAGCCGCGCTGCGAGCGCCACAGAGGCGACGACGGCACCGTCACTTGGCCCGCGTCACCCCCGCCGCCACCGCCCGCACTCCTCGATAGCCGTCGCCTCACTGCTTCACTGCTCCCCTTTGTCCCCGCCACTCCATCCTATCTCGTCCTCGTGACATCTTCAGCTCTGTGGCCACCTTTCTGTCCTCGTCCACCTCTCTCTCACCCTCGATATCTTCCTTCTTCTCTCCAACTTTCACCCTCGCCTTACCACCCCCGCCCCCTGCCTGTTGCCGCCCCTCCGGATCCTCCAGCCAAGCCCTCCATTCCCTTCCCCCTCCAGCCCTGGCTCTCCTTGTGCTTCCACTCACTCCTCCGACCTCCTCCTTTCATTCCCGGCGTCCGCACCCGCCCTCACTGACCCCGTTGACCCCTTGGCCGCATCGTCGCTCCCCGCGGTTTCTGCCATTCCCCCGCGGCGGCAGTTCGGTCACCCATGCCCCGCGCCCCCTCCCCCTTTGCCTTTGCGACCGAAGCTGCCTGCGCCCCCGCTGCCACCGCGTTCATCTGCCTAAAACCGGGATGAGCCCTCGCGGCCCTCCGCCCTTTCGATCGCCGGCGGCCGCGGAAATTCCGCCCTGCGGCTGGGGACGCGGAAATTCCTCCGCCGAAGGCCCTGGACGGCGCCGCACACGCACTGGCGAATCAGAGTTTCATCCGCCAATCGGCCTCTCAAATAGCGCTTGGGCCTGGCCTCATTTAATCTTCTGAAGCCAAAATCCGAAATGGTTGAGAATTGAATATTTAAGAAATAAATTACAAGGCTTTAAGTTCATCGGTCTATAGTTAATATTGTTCAAAAAACACCATATGGATGAACACACAATATTTTTACCAAATTTATCACTAATAATTTTTTGCACTTTCCATGATTTGAGATCCCTGATAATGTTTAAAATTCAAAAGAGAATGATTGTGTGGTTTACAACTTCAAACAGATATGTTCATTGAGAGAAATGCGCTACGAGTCTAGAAGTAGGTCCGAAATGTTTTTCGTATTAGTAGTTCAAGTGTGAATTTGTAAAATCTTCCTGGATTTTCGAAACTAAGAAACACGAATTTTGCAAAAACAAAACAAATAAAATATGTAAAATACAGTCGCATCAATTTCTCGCAGTCGCAATTATATCAGTCGCATCAATTTTTCAAATAATTATTGTTTACTGGGCAAAGAAAACAATTAGAAACTAGATCATCGATTTGGCTCTGTAAATATCCCAAAGAAGATACAGATTATAAAAAAACAGTGAGGTTTATTAGGTTCATAATATTAAAAAGAAATGGTATGTTCAAGAGATACAACTGTCTACGTAAGAATATAAATAACTATTTCTTACCCATTACATCAGCAAAAGGTTTCCTCTACATATTTAGATAATATGCGATCTAACTCTACGTTTTTCTTGTTTCAAGAAGTTAGATTCTTTCAGGGTTTTTCTGCACACCGCCTTATTTCCCACTCCAGGGAATCAACATCCTTCTTGTTTTTCTTTTCATTTCTTTCCTTATTTCTCCTACATTGTCATTTTCTTTCATTACTATGCGGTATTTTATGACAGTTTCATTATTGCCAAAATAAATTTAAAGATACAGAAAAGGCTCCAAACATTCCCAGTAGACACTGTATTCTACAGTTTCCGAAAATCAATTTCCGTGAAGACAGTATCCATTACGTATTTGTCGGTACCTAGTTAATATAATGTCTATTTACTATTTTTGATCACTTCTCTTTTTATCTAAGAAAATATGGAATAAATAATGTATATCTTGATGGTGACATAAGTGTAATATATCTAAAACGCACGTGTTTTATGGCCTTACATTCAGGTCAAAGTGACGTTGATAATGACGCTCATCCATTGCCATGAGACTTAAACCTCCATTTACTTAGGCGCGCGCCAGCGGGCCCAAATAGTTTCTTCCAATCTCCTCCTCCTCGTCGTCCTTCGCCCCACTTGCCCCTGCGCCCCGCCCTCTTCCCGCCCTCGCGCACTATTTACTCTGGGCCGGGCGCGCCGCCGTCGCCGAGGCTTAGGAGAGTCGTCTGCGACGAGGCCGGGAAGGGCGAGGGGGCGCGGGAGTGGGCTAAGTCCCCATCTCGTTGAAAGACCGCAGGAGCCCTGAATTCTGCCTTTCAGCTTTAATTGATGGTCCCGCGCTCGTCTTTCACCGCGCTGTGCTGCGCGGCGCGGCGCGACCTTCTAGCGCAGTGTCCTCACGGCGCGGCCCTGCGCGCCCGCTCCGTCCACTCCTCTCCGTCCACCCGCCCTGACCGCTCCGCGGCGCTCGTCGCTGGCGGATGGCGCGTATTACAAAAAAACAACTGGTTTTCATTTCTAGATTTGTTTCATCTTCGGTTTGGTCACGGTGCTTGTAATAGCTTAATATAACCGGTTAATACCTCAACAGGTTTTTCGTTTTTGTAAGAAAAGTAGTTGTACACAAAAATAAGTGTCTACACAGGAGAAATATTATTTACAAACCTGTAAAATTGTAACACATATTTTGATATTTATATTCCGTATTTTATGTGAACGGTGCTATTTACAAACAATCCATAGGTAGAGCTCAAATGCACTCCTGACTACCTCGTATATTCTCACAGATTATCCACTTGCTAATATTCTATTGTAATTTAACGTGATTTTTGGACAGATGGAAAAGTAAAATCAGCGTGGAAAATATTTTACTTACAGCAACAGGACACGACATAAGAAATTATAATGACCCGATTTAACGAATTGCGTTATTATATATTTTTAAAATGAGAAATTTGAACAGCCATACTATTATGAGAAGGATGTATAGCAAGAAAATACAAAAAATGCGTTTATCAATACTAAAAGTGGCTTCATTCGTGTTTGATTTTTTAAGGTAAAAGAAATGAATGTACTCGATATCTAAATTGAATGTAATGGAATGGAACTGGATTATAATTTTTAAATTCTATTTCTGGGTCTTCCCACTCCTTCTCGTCCTCAAAACCTTACTTCGTTTTCGGACCCTCCTCTCGTTCTCGCTCAATCCCCCCTCCCCTATGGGCAGTGGCAGCAGCCATCATCGCAATCCCTCCGCCCGGCCGCGCGCGCGCCCTTCCGCTCTGGTGGCCCGGCGCCCCGCGCCCGTCCTCGCTCCCGCCCCCGCCCCCGCCCCAGCCTCGCCCCGGCGCGCGGGGCCCTCGTCGGGGCAGCTGCCGGCAAATGGGGCGGCATGCGCGCGCGGGCGGGCCATCGGGCGCGCGCAAATGAGATCAGGTTCGCCAGCGCGAGCGCCGGCCGGCGGGGGCGCACCGGGCGATTGGGGCGGTGACGTGCGCGGCGGGGTGAAGCAGTGGGGTGCGGGTGGCAGGGCGAAGTAGCTGGGAGGGACGATGCGGGATGGTGTGGAACGCGCGGAATGCCGTGGGGCAACGCGGGGCGTGGCGTGGCGAGGGTGGCATGGCGGGGGTGGAGTGGCGTGGCGGGGAGTGGTGTGGCGGGGCGGGGGTGGCGTGAGGGGTGGTGTGGCAAGGGACGTGGCGTTGGGGGATGACCTGGCGGGGGAGGCCGTTGGACAGTTGGCGGGGCGAGGTGGAGTGAGGAGGGGAGTGGCGGGGTGTGGTGTTGTGGTGCGGCGGGGCGGGGAGTGGAGTGGTGGAGATGGCTGGGGAAGCGGGGCGTGGAAGTGGGCAGCGAGATGCGGGACGGCGCGTAGCGCTGCGTGGTTGCTGCGTGACGTGTATTTCCAGTGTTTTCCATTACGGTTTCGGGCACCGTTAGATTGCCTAACAGGCCCGCCCTGATTTTGCTTCCCGTAGCCGCGAGACCAAGCGGTTAGGCCTCTGCAACTACATTAAAATACGACCACGATTGACATTTGAATGTCGCTTGTTCCACGAAAACCGCATATCTTAGAGTTGCATTGGCACTAGGTCTGTCAGATAGATTCCCATAAAGGTGTCTTTCACATATCGAAGAACATCACGAATCGAAGAACAAGTATACAAATGTGCTGTGTTTAAAAGAGATTTTTAAAGTAATTCAATCGGAATGTGGAGATGTAAAAATGCTTCTTTCGGTGTATCATATTTGCTTGTATCACTGTTTTGTCTGACTCCGATAACTGATAATTTATTGACGTTACAGATTTCTCACCTGAACAGCCCATATCCGATGAAGTTTGATGCAGTGAAAAGCAGAGTGTAATGCAGGTACTGCCATTTAATTAAATTAAATATAATATGGAATTTAGTTTCTTATTGCAGAAATTACATGATCTATGCTAGTAATATGAAGAATTCATATATACATTTTTATAGGATTGCATTATAGTGCAATTATATTCGTTTTCATACCGTGCTTCCTGAAATATGTACTAGCGAATTTTTATTTGTGTTAAGTGCCATTAATATATTATGTCTATTGCACCTTGATAGGCTAAGACATCACTGTCTATTTCTTTGTTTTTTATTCTTTTTTGTTATTGATTGAATTCTTTCTTTTCGCTTTATTTCTTGCTTTCTATTCTTAAAAATTACGAGAATTACCATTGAAGTAATTTTAATTTTTTTTATTCCATTATTTGTAGATGCTCGTTT
Source organism: Gryllus longicercus (assembly GCA_038098605.1). NCBI lineage: Eukaryota > Metazoa > Arthropoda > Insecta > Orthoptera > Gryllidae > Gryllus > Gryllus longicercus. Next base: position 918,423 of record JAZDUA010000463.1, read on the forward strand.
GAGGTTTTAAATTTTCCTAACTCTCTTGATGGCAATGTTTTTTATTATTAACATTAATATTAATATTAATAAATTAATATTATTATTAATATTAATATTAATAATATTAATATTATTATTAATATTATTATATGTTGTAATCAGGATTACAGCTTGTTATTACTGCTGTATTAATTTTATGGAATAGTTTAATTTCTGTTATCTTGTAGATTTGTAAAAATATTTTGACATTTTTTACAAAATTCCCAAGTACGATTAAAAAGTCAAAATGTTAATAACGAATTTGAAAAAAATAATATTGTAGTGTCTGTTTTTGAAAAAAGAGACGGAATATTTTTAAAATCTATTGTATTAAATTATCTCCCGCTAGCCCTCTCAAGTACCTTGAAGCGCGGTGCGTCTACTGGAACAGGAGCCGGTGCTTCGTTGTATGCTCGGCAAGAAAATACAAAAATGTCGCCTCCTAGCGCACGAGGGCGGGGTCCGTGAGGGGGCGGGGCCGGGGCCGGAGCTGCAGGTCTTCTTCGCCATCAGCGGCTTCTGCGTCTCCGCTTCCGCCGGCGAGAGCCGTCTTAAAATAAAATATTAACGAGCGGGGAGACCCCTTGAAAGCAGACGGCCTGAGAGGGCTGTTTTTTTGCCGGTAGACGCAACGCCCCATCGCGCGAGGACACTGTAAACACGGCGGAGGCGGGACGACGGGAGAGCAAGCGGGCGAGGCGTAGTAGGAGGAGGCCAAGGCGTAGTAGTAGGAGGAGGTGAAAAGTCGGAGGAGAGGGGGGAGGAGGCGAAGTCGTCGGAGCAGAAGGAGGCGAAGGCGGAGGAGGCGAAGGCGAAAGATGAGACAGAAGCAACGGAGGAGGAGGCGAAGGCGATGGAGGAGGAGGCGAAGGTGACGGAGGCGGAGGCGAAGGCGAAGGCGAAAGATGAGACGGAAGCGACGGAGGAGACGAAGGCGACGAAGGTGGAGGCGAAGGCAGTGACGGAGAAGAGGACACCGAACGGATCCGCGATATGGGTGCAGCGAGGCAGGTCTCGCCCACTCGGCGCCTCCGTTAATGGCGGCTGTTTGTGCAGGGCTTCCGCGATACACCAAATTGTTTTCCTTCTCGAGGAATAATGGGTCCTCTTGTCGAGGAATAATGGAGGTCACTTGTTCATAGTGCCTCAAGAAACAGAAAATGTTTTGTACTACTACCGATATATTTATGAGTAATCGTTCTTAAAGTGTTAATATCAGAGTGATTTTAAGAATTATTAAAGCTTTTGTAAGATTTTGTTTTGTTTGCTGTGAGTAAATGCGTACTCCGGTGTTGCGGGGATTACCTTATTAGCTTCCACAACCAACGTTTGTGCATTCAATTCATGCTGGGGACAGTAAATTTTTAAATGGTGGACCATTTTCAATTTGCCATGTAAAGAAATATCTGGCAGCTAGGCGGCAAAAATAATCTCCTCCCCTCTGTTATATATCTCACCCCAGCGCGATCCCATACTCGCCCGAGCGGGCCGCTCGGATGTAGTTAACTGAGTCCGGCATCTGGCGGAGGATGTGAGGACCACACACGGGCGCTGCAAGTGACGCCCAGGAGGCTCCGCTGCGCGGAAGACCTGCGCCTAGGGAAGGCTTCAAGGAGGCCTGGGGCGAAAGGGCAGCTGCGAAGTCAGAGACCAATACACGCTTTGCTGCTGACTACATCGCGCTGAATAAAGTAATGCAGGTTTTAAAAATGGTTGTCTTACATCACTTTTGTTGGATTCTATTTTGTTAATTCGTAATCGCAGAAAACTCGGTGATGTTTCGCGAAATATTTTTTGTGCGTTTTTTTCATTTGCTCTATGAAGGGAACATTAGGGACTACTACATTCACGTATGAATTGTTTTAAAAAAGTTTTGTACAGGTTATAAGTATTTAATTCAACTTCGTTGTCTACTCAGAGTACGAACAGAGGGAGAAAATATTCAATGGCCTTGGAAACCATCGAACAAATTATTTTATGCCCCGTTCGAATATCAAAAATGTCCTCAACCTGCGGTCTGTTGATCACCAGAAATCTGCAAGGATAGGGCTGGTGGTTCTACGTTACATGTCAAGTTGACAATTAAATGTTTCTACTTAAAACTGAAGACATCAAGATTTACTACTCAACAGTGGTGTAACTCACAATGTCCTTAAAATTCTTCTAAATTCTTTTTTGACTTGTCTTTAGAATATAAGTAAGTATTCATTAAGTTAGAAGAAAAACACAATTTCAATATTAAAAGTGGTATCTTCCTAAGCATTTCGTTTAATAATAGTTCGTACAAACATCAAGCTTTGAGATAGTAGTTCGCTGACGTTTTCAGGAGGTTATAGAAATGAAAAGTGGTAGTAACGCTGTTGTATATGACATGATAGCTGAATTGTTGAAGTGAAATTTAGTTCAAAATTTCTTGTGGGAAGTGAAATGTCGATATATTTTCCTCCACCAAACAAGACAATTTCGTTTTGTACAATAAAACAATTTTTTTTATTTTCCTTTAGAAACTTTATTCATAATTTTAATTTGCAAAATTATTTTCTGCGTTCTTGAGAGAAAGCAATCTCGTCAAATGAGTTTGAACGTAATTTTCCTGTAAACATGAGAAATGTATTTCAGTAAATGCCTTATTTTTTCCTACAAGGGTCATTACATTGATTGACCAATTAAAATATGTACGTCAGTATTGAAGTTGTTTTTACAATTCATAGATTATAAAAATATTGCAACCAAAATCACAATATTTTTATTTAAAATCACATTTAATTGAATATTAATAGAATAATTTCTCTCTATGCATTTCGCCAAATGGCAGTAGTTTTTAAATTGGTAATCAAAACAATATTTTCACATCGTGAGCGATACGTTCATGTACCACTGCATACTCTGATGAATTCGTGAGAACGTTATCTTAATAAAATTAAAATCAAGAAACGTACGTAAATTATAGAGTCGTAAAAGAAAATGTTTTGTCGTTATAATATTTAATTTAACTTTCTGGAACCATACATTTTTGTTCACTTTATATGAAATTATAATAACAATAAAAATAGTTATTATTTTGTTATTCGACTCTGATGATTGTTCATTGACTGCCAAAAATGTAGGTGATATAAATAATGTTTCAATTGGCCTACTCTAAAGAACCTTTCTGCTATAAATGTAAAATTGCCACTCGTTCGGGAGTTTGAAACTTGAATGTCGATTCCCCCTCCTTGCTTCTGCTGCCCCTGTGGCCCAGCGTCCGGCGAGGAGCTCCGTCGGAGGGGCGGTCGCTCGATCGCCGCTGCAACGACTGGATGCGAGTGCGAAATCCCGCCCCCGCCGCGGCCGCCGGTTCGCGTCTCGGGGGAGTCCCCGCGGCGGCGGCGGTAGCGCGGGGCGCGGTGCGGGGCGGGGAGGCGGGCAAGCGCTGCCCGGAGGCCGCCCGGGGCCGTCGTTGACCTCAATTCCCAGCCGAAGCCCGAGTTAACCTCCGACCCCGGCCGGCGCGCGGCGGACAGCGCGGCGCGGGGCGGAGCGGGTGGAGCGGGGCGGGGGGCGGGGCGAGGTGTCGTCGGCCGCGGTAGTCGCTGAAGGCGGCGCGCGACTTGATGCGCTGGACGGAGGAGAGGCACGTGGCAATGGGAAGTGGAGGACTAGCCGATTCGTTCAGTGCGTTCGACTCAGCTCGTTCGGCTTTGCGAGCTGCAACTTGCCAACAGCAAGACCGAACGTCTAAATTATCTACGCAGTTAACAAGCCCTTCGCACTGAGTGCCACATAAAAATGACTACTTACGCGGTGTTCCAGGGCATAAACACTTTCACAGGCCGAACACACATTCATCTCATATGGCACAAACGTATCCACGAGCGTTGTGATTTTCCCAAACATTTCTTCACCAGTTACCGAATTCTCCTTAACACTTTGTAAAAAATCTAATATTGTAAGATTTTATTCACAATGTCCCTGTTTCATTTTCATTTCAAATGACATTCTATAACATCCCTCTATTGTCCTAATAATGATTAATAAATGGAGAGACTGAGTGGTATTAGTTTATTTTCTACAAAAAGTTTTTCGTTTTATGCTTTCTTTGAATTTATTCCTTTAAGTGACATCTTCGCATGATTATAATTTTAGAATAAAAATAATGCACGATTCTAGCAAAACATTATGATAGTAATATTTTCTTACTAATTAAGTACCCTCTAAGAATAATTATAAACTCGTCTTCGTTTCTGAATTTTGAACAAAAAAGTTTCTTTTTACTTCGTCTCAAACGAAGAATTCTTCTCGTCGAGAAAATTGGTTTTGTTATATCCCGACACATAAGAACTGCATAAATATGCAACGAACTTGCAATATGTAGCGAATTACTTCCTCTAACACCTTTGTAGTCAAACATTTTCCGGGTCCTTGATAACGAAACGAATTTGGTTTTCGACCAAACGCCTGCCGGGGTCCCCCGTTGGAGACTGCGTGTCGGTGTCTGGCTTTTGATGTCTGCCATTCAAGCCGCCGATCCGAACAACTCTGGAGGCTAAATAGTTATTTTTAAAATTTTATTTACTCTACTTGTTCTACATAAAAAATGTCTTTCAAAGTCGTGAACAATTACAATATTTTCACAATTCAATAAAATAGAAAATATAACATAAATAAAATATAATTCCTAAAGTTACCCAGGAAGGGTCCTTCATAATAACGAATTTACATTTCTTCTTTCAGTTTGAATTTCATACTGCTAATTAAGGAGGTTGAAAGGGATCTTTTGAATATCGAGTCTAAATGCGGGAAAAAGTACTTCATTATTTGCCTTATTTAAATTTATTAGTTGCTGGACAAGATTGAAGAGAAGAATAAAAACGATTTAATAATTTTAAACTATACATTCTTATTGAATCTATAGCTAAATATGATCATTACGAATAAACTAAGAAGCTTTTAATATTTGACGTAAAAACTTGTTTTGAATAACTTCTAATTTGCGTTTATGTGTTTTTGTGCTACCCCATGTAGGACAGTTGAGAGGTTTGATTTTGTATTAATGAACGGTTATAATTTAACAATTTTTATATGTGCATTATTAGATATTGTTGAAATGTGTTTTTCTTATGTCAATTTTGTCTATTTGTAAACCTAAATATTTAACTGGGGTGGAATTGGAAAGCCAATTAATAGCTTTATGATTAATTATCAGTGGATAAGCTGGATGAATATGTTTCAATGAAAAAATTTAGGTTGAAATTTTGAGTGTTAATTTTAATGTTTCAATTAGTGATCCAGGTATATAACATATTTAAATATTTTATCGTATTTAAATATAAGTTATCTCGATCTTGTATGAGATCCAAGTGTGCAGTAAATATTGCAGTATCATTTGCAAAAAAGGCTAGTCTGGAGAAGTTAATTTACGGATGTCAAAGAGAAAAATATTAAAAAGAGAGGAGAACCTCGAGGAACCCCAGCTTTAATAAGTTGTTCAGATGAATGTTATTTAATTTGACTTTAAATTTTCGGTGTAAAAGAAAATTATTAATAATATTTTGAAGATAATGACAGAAACAGTTGACGTAGTTTGTATAGTAACCCTTCATACCTAACTTTGTCGAATACTTTCTCTATTTATAAGAATAATACAAATGAATGTTTTTTCTTTTGAAAATTAGTGGCAATGTAATCAAGTAGGTGTAGAAGGTGATGCACTGTTGAATGATTTTGATGAAATCTGGTGAGTGGATAGGATAGATCGACTAGAGCATCGAAACGGATTATTACAAATTAATCCTCGGAATATCTAGATTTGCAGCAAATTCCGGGGTCGTAAGAAAGGTCGGCAGTGAAGGAATCTTGAAAGATTTTAAAATTAAACCCATTGAACTTTGGATTAGATTAGAGGTGAACAGGCTGATACGCTTATACATAGGCGCTTTAGATCGCAGTTACAGGTAAGCGACGGACGTTACTGGTCGTACAAAATTAATATTTTACTTGAACGCTTAGCTCTCGGAGAAGTTTCACAGGAAACGGTGGGGGATAGGGGATCCCGTGAAACAGAACGTTTAATCTCTGGTAGACTTGATATTAAAAGGTAATATCCTGGCAGTAATTAAGGAAAAATGTTCGCTCGTGGCAAAAACTCACACAAGCCTGGTATGTGGTTGCGAAAGTTACGTTCACACACTTAGATGGGACGCAAGAGGGAGATACGCTTGGTTCAAGGTCGGGGGTAGATTTAACGTAGATTGAAAGACGCTAATGGCAATGACATCTGTGTGCTTTCCGGTGGTAGGGGTCTATTTCCTTTTAAATTGCTGTGCGACCGAAACATGGAAACGAGGAAAATGGATGGGAAACTACTACTTCCAACATAAAAACGTAACGCTCGCCCAGAACATATTAGATGATAAAAGGCCTTACTTAACGAAAGAATTAGGAACATTTCTACAAACGGTTCGGACCATTAGGGAAACCGAAATTAGGGAGTGGGAAAACAACACGGGTTAGTATATGCAGAGCGTAGACTGGAGCAGAAATAAATTAGTTAAGCATACAATTAATAATTTAAGTTAGTAAACTGTTAATAGAATCAGAAGAACGTTGGAATGAACACAGACTACCAAAGCTAAATAGTGTACTCATCCATCGTAATCGAGTCCGTAGACAGGCACTGCAAGATTACAATTTCGAACAAAATAAAATTTATGTATCTTCCCTACAATCCCATAACAGCTTATTTTGGTTGGCTACGAGAAAACTTCTACGTAAAAGACAACCATCCCTTCTCTATTGTCAAACGGACAAAAAGTGTTCTCTCAGAACGACAAAGCAGACCTTCTAGCTGATTACTATGCCACAACCTTCCAACCACATAACGTTGAAGACCCCCTATACTCCAATGAAGTAAACTCTTTTGTCTCTTCGCCCAACTTCGATGTTCATAGCCGTGTTGAATTTGCGTCCCCCACCGAAGTATATAATTCTATATTCAGATTAGGTAACTTCCCCAAATTATGGAAACATTCAATAGTAGTCCCAATCCCCAAACCTGAGAAGAGCCAAACTTTACCTTCCAGCTACCAACCCATAAGTCTTATTCCTATTCTTGCCAAAACAGCAGAAAACGTCATTCTAAAGAGGTTTAATTCACTTTTAAATAAGTTCAAGAATATACCTCATCACCGATTTTGTTTTGTGCCTGAATATTCTTTCTGTCATCAACTGCTCAAATTAACAGAATTCATTCATTCATTCAAAAAGAACATCATACCTTTCCAGCTTTTCTTGATGTGGCCAAGCATTTGACCAAATTTGGCATAATGACTTAATCTATAAGTTACAAAAGCTCGGTATCCCACTCTACCTCCTTTCAACCATCTAATTTTTTTGTAAGATTGTTCATTCTCAGCAAAAACTCAGTCACATCTTTCTGACCCTCGTCCCATTGTAGCAGGCGTTCCTCAAGGCTCTAAGGCCTCAAGGTACTAGGCACACGCATACACAGTAAGTTTTAAGAAAAGCACCATTTTTCCGTCTTGAAGAGGACTGTAGAAGGGGTGTAGTGACCGAAGTTGCCAAGAAGTTAATGGAGATATTGGAGAACGATTGTTGGGAGGCATCTAAATGGGTATATATTTTAAAAATAAATTGATGTCTAATACCAATATGTATTCGGTTTTGATTTATGGAGGAATGGTTATGTTTACGCAATGACAAAACGTGAAGGTGACTATGCGTGCCCTAAAGTTTGAGTATATACGTACCACCAAAACAAGCACCAATACCAAAAATCAAATTAATATTGTTAGCGTTAATCTAGAACATGCATTTTTCATAATAGAGTTTACGAGCAAGCTCATGGCCGTGCATATATTAGCAATGAATAACCCATGAAGGCCTCCCGTTGCAACTAGTGTAGATTCGTTTACAGGCAACATCCCTGATTGAAGGTGACAACTGCGAAATGTAACAATCGGGATTGTATCAATATTTTATCACATTATGTTGAAGGATTCAACATAAAAAATGAAAAATCATAATTAAAAAATTTAAAATAAATATACCCAAACATTTTTTTTTACTTTCGTGGCCATTGAATACAGAAACGTCGTATGACAGAAGTTTGTAAATATAAAGCAAAAAGTAATAACCTCTCCATTTATTATCTACATTTTTATCCTTAAAAATATCAATGTTTCTTTTTTACTTTCTCGTATACGTATGTATATGCGGAGTAATACGTAGCATACAATACGTTACTTTCTCGTATACGTAGTTCAGAGCTAGTTATGTAATGCTGCGATTCGATATTTCAAAGGAAATACACATTTTAGGATACCTAATACTGAAAAATGTAATTATTTAAAAGTATTTGCGCGTCGTTAATATTTACAATACCGGCTCTTAGCATACATAATGACATATCTATGTGGAAGTGCTTCAAATGATATTGAATGAAGTTACACGAAAACTCAAAAGTTTTCTGTGAATATGAGCTAAAATTTGTGCATTTTCAGAAACGTTGAAACAACATTTTCTCAAAAATGCCTCCAAATTTTTGAACGAAAATGTCCATATAGTTCGAGGTTTTACTCTTCAATATTTTTTTCAGTTATACCATTAGGGATTCAATAAAATGTGAAAAATGAATTTGGGGTGGCAATAGGGTGTGCAAAACTGAAAAGCTAGCTTAGGGAAAATAAATTAGAAAAATAGCTAGTTCGAGAAAGTCTGTGCTATTGTGTAGCACCACTAATTTTATATGTAGTATTTTCACAAAGAAACATAAAATAGTGTATTGCTTCGGCATTTTCTTAAAATCTATCAGCCATCAATAGCTTGCGCAAGCACATAACGGTGCAGTCTTTGTTCAACTATCCAAAGTCGTCTGATCCTTCTTAAAGGCCACAGGAAAGACAAAAAACAATTACTTTTTGTACTTTTTCATGAAGAATTTTGCCGCTATAATGTTCACACTGTTTTTGATGTTTGGACATCAAGAAATAATAGTTTGAAGCAGTATTGTTTATTCCGTGATTGTCTCTCTAAGATACATTCATTTTGATAATTCTGTATTGTGTGATCTTCCTTACGGCTTCTCTTTGTAAACATTCCAACGAGACGCGTTTAACCCCAGCAGCCCCTGCGCCGTCCCCCGTGTTACGCCTGTGTGCTCGACCGGGATGTCGGAGGGTGCGCGGGCGGGACGGAAGCGGTGCGCAGGAGAGGAGCGACGTGGCGAGGAGAGCCCGAGCAGCCGTGGAGCGCGCGGGGGGTGGGGGAGGTGTGGGAAATTTCGGCGCGTTTGATGGGCAATCGCTTTTGGGCGGCGCGTCTGCTCCTGACGACGAAAGGCCCAAAATTGGTGGGGACGGGGACATTCGAGTCCTATTGTAGACGGACAGTGATGCTCCGGACAATTTTCTGAGTCATGGTTAATCGAAAACTAGTGGATAACCGCTTTCGAATATTGTCAGAAGTATGCTAATGCATTATTAATTTTCATAAATCATTACAAAGGTCATGAAGATTCTTGGAAAATTTTTACATACTTGATATCCAATAGTTTGAATAAATCTAAAAAATAACGTGCCAACCCTGTGGCCGAAATCACTAATGCAGTAGTCCCGTAGCGATTTCGGACCGAAAGCTCGCGAGTTCGAGTAACGCATGGTTACCCGAACCCGGTTGTATTTGTGTTCGTCCGTCTTTCACCCGCTATCATTACCATAATGTCATGTCAACCATGTCATCTTAAAAGTAACCATAATGTTCATTCCAAGAGAGATCGTTAGTGACCTACATGTTGATGCAACCGTTGGGCCTTTCGTCGTCAGGAGCAGTCGCCCAAGAGCGATTGCTCATCAAACGCGCCGAAAATAGCCTCGGCGCGACGGGCGACCTGAAGGCCTCTGCGCAGTTCTCGTGAGATGAGAATCTGCTACCCAAGAATGTTTCCGAGGTTATAGTTTCAGAAGTTAAAACTTCGCCTCCTTGATGTGATTTGGGAGTTTCTCTTTTCACCTTCATGGTTCTTTGGTCGTTGGACGTATATGTTAATCACAAAGGACGCTTTGTTGCATTATTATTCGTAACAGGTTGCTCATTTCTATAACCTGTATTATAATATATCACATGCTTCTTGCTGTCATTACTACATACTTTGTCATTAATATTGTAATCTTTAAGGTATGTAAATAGAACTTACGTGAAAGAATACAGAAACTCATCCAGCTATGAACAACAAGTGGTATCCTTTGATTTTATATTAATGGAAACATTTTAGTCGACTTAATGGTATTATGTAGAGTGCTTTAAAAATTCAATTGGTTTATGCTTGCAATTTAATGCAATATTAAATTTCGTTTTATATTTAAGCACATTCACCTATATTTCAGTGTACCCACTATACATGTAACAACCAACTTCCAACTTTGCATGGCAAACCGCCAATAATGATTACATGTTAGTATTTTATAGCTGTTTTAAGTTCAACGGAAACGTTTCATTCTTCAGTATAATGTACAAATAAGCCTTAGTTAACGCACTTTATTATTATTATTATTATTATTATTATTATTATTATTATTATTATTATTATTATTATTATTATTGGCGTATAGGCCATTACTGACCACGCTACACGATTAACGTGTGTAATTCTTTTAGGGTCAGCTTTTCAGCGGTATCTTTGGATTACAACAAGGTTGTTACGCCTTGAAGTGTGAATTATGAGATGATAGGTTGATGATAGGTGAAGGGAAATGGATTAGGAGGTGATAAGATATTGGTGAAAGGTGTTCGTGGACTTTTTGAACCATCCCAGTATTCGCCTTATGACCGAGGGAAACCACGAAAACCCCGGTCAGGATGGCCGGTCCGGGAATCGAACCCGGACCTCCCGATTACGAAGTCAGCGCGTTACGCACTGAGCCACTTCGCTCGGTTGCTTATTATTATTATTATTATTATTATTATTATTATTATTATTATTATTATTATTATTATTATTATTATTATTATTATTATTATTATTATTATTATTATTGTGATATTTACGGTCGCATCAACATGTAGGTCATTAGCAACCAGTATTGGATTGAACGTTATAGTTACTGTGCATATGACATGATATGGTAATGATACAGGGTGAAAGGACGAACACGATGCCCGACAATGCCCGAGGCGGGACGGGAACCCGCGATCCTTTGGTCGCTACGGCACTACTGCCTTAGCTATTTCAACCACCAGATCGGCACGTTATTATTTTGTTGAGATTTATTCAAACTTTTGGATATCAGGCATGTAAAAATCTTCCAAGAATCTTCATGACCTTTGTGAGTGATGTTCGAGGTTTTGTTTCTGAAAATTAATAATGCATTAGCATAGTTCTGAAAATATTCAAAAGCGCTTATTCACTAGTTTTCGATTAACCATGACTCAGAAAATTGTCCGGGGCATCACTGTCCGTCTACAATATGACTCGAATCGTTGCTTCTGTCCCCACCAATTTCGGGCTACTGGGCCAAAAAAGCCGCTCAGAGAATGACTGGCAGGAGCGCAGATCGGAAAACGAGTTTCGCGAAGTCCGTCTTGGAGGGAAGAAATTTCTCGCTTGTTCTGCGGGGTTCGTTGCACTGGAAATCGGCGGGCGGGGCGGGGCGGGGGCGGGGGCTGGGTGGGGATTGAGGGTGAAGCGGTGAGGGGGGCGGGGGCGGGACCCCGCGGGAGCGTCCCGACGACCCGGCCGCGCCGCCATTCGGGTGCAAATCAGGGCAGGCGGAGCGGCGCAGGGGAGCGTCCTTTCTCCTGCACATATGTATGCGGCGGGCGCCCCCGGGCTCCGAGCCCGCGCCCCGCCCGCCGGCCCACGCCCCGCTCTTGACCCGCTCCCGCAGCCCACCCATCCTTGCCCCCGCCCCGGTTTGCCACCGTCCCCACACCGCTCCTCAACACCGACACGGCCTCCGTCCTTGCCCTCGCTCCAACCCTCTGCCCCCGCCCTGCTCCTCTGTCCTTGTCATCACCCTATCCCTCCCCCCCCATCCCGCTCCTGCTTAGGTCCTCAACCTCCGCCTCCGCACCTCTCCGTTCTTTCCCCCGCCTCCCAACCCTGTGCCCCGCTCCGCTCCTCCCTACCCCCGCCCTAACCACCGCTCCAACACTGTGCCCCCCGCCCCACCCCTGTCTTCCGGCGCCTCCCGTCCTTTCCCCTACCCTAGCTTTCATCTCCATCCCTTCTCAACAATCCGCCCCCCCCACCCCAACTTACGTCACCATCCACCCCGCCATCCGTCCCTACCCGTCACTCTGTCTTCGCCTCCGCCCCACTCCTTCCCAGCTCCCGCGGCTCCGCTCCAGCTTAGCCCCGTCTGTTTGTCCAGTGAAAGGGGAGAAACTTCTCCTGAATCCAGTCGTCGAGATCCGAGCGGCGCGGCGCGGCGCGTTGCGGCGCTGCGTGCAGGCGCCGGGCGGAGTGAGCCGGGCGCGGGGGGCGGCTGCGGGAACGGAACGTCGAGTGGGCGGCGCGGAATGGAACCGGTGGATCTAAGAAAGGGGTCGCGGAGTGGGCTGGTGCGTCAAAGGGGCGAGGGCGAGGGGCGGGGCGCGGGGCGCGCGGGAGTGGAGCAGTGCGACAGGGGAGACTGTGCTAAAGAGCCGTGCGGTGGAGGTATTGAAGGAGGGCAGGGACGTACGTGATTTGCAGATGAAAATACGGTGGACTGCGCTTGTTAATTTGATTTTGGTCCTTTTACTCCTATTTTGCACTACATGAAATTCTGGTAATATATTAAAACTACAAGCACTTACTGCTGAGTCATTCGAATCTTTATTAACTAAAGATCTAAGGAAAAATTCACGTTCTATGAAATATTCACTTTTATAGCTGAAATACATATTATCATTCTCTTCGACTTGTAGTTTGCTTGACAACCCACTTTCTCTGTTGTTATTTGTTCCCTAACTGAGACTTTCGCTAAAGGTTTTAGTTTCGCTTCGAAATGTACGCTTCTATTTTTTTCATTTCTAGAAGATAGCTCCATCATATGATAAACGTATTACTATTTCTCTTCTACAAACTCCACCACAAGCTTGACTCAAACAACGATTCTACTTTCATAAAGCCTTTTTATGCGGTACAGTTCCCGTGCAAATTAGAAGTACAGAAAGCAAGCAGACCAGACTGCACGATTTGCGCATGAAAACGTTTGAACATATTCGACTTTTTCATACAGAAAACGTGTAGCTTGACTCTAGAACCTCGAGCGGCAGAATAATTTACTAACAAATATATTTACGGTGGAAACCGTCGGTCTTTTTTCAATTTTGTAAATATGTTAGGTACGATTCGTAATATTTTGTGTATTGATGTGGTGAATTCGAGTTGTCGGCTTTTATGATTGGTTAATTTCACTACCACGTACAAAAACAAAATACCAGAATCTTGCTTCTGCAGACTATATTTAGACCATTTGGGACGATTTTTTACTGAGCACCATTAAAGCTTTCGCTGCCAGAAACATGCTTGAATCAACAACGATGACGACCTTTCTACTTTTTTCTCTTCATGATTCAATAATACTTTTAAAAAGTAGCTATTAAAAAAGTGGACCAGAACGCGCGTACGCACATGCCGAGAATGACCGTATTCGGACAGCGCAATTCATTTTTCTACCGCAAGAGCCCGTGACGGCGTCATGTGGTAACTCTTGGGGCCGTATAAACTTTTGTCTTGGTGTTCTTCTGGTTGGAATCTTCACGAGAACTGTACCTTGGAGAATGGCCTGTACGCAAAATGGTGAGATGGGTAGAGACACCCAGAACCTAATTATTTTTTATTCTAGTTGATTAATTTTATTTTCTTAAGGACATAGGAGATTCATTTTAGAAATCGATTGTTTTAAATGTTGCCTAGCCATAATGTAAACACTGCATGATAAAGCGAGTTTCAAAAACATAAAATCTTCACGTATAAATATGGAAGTGTAAGTGTGTCTGTATGTACCGCAAACCTTTTAAACCACTTGCACAAACATTTTGCACAAAAAATAGAGGGTTTACGATTTCAATGATATTGGTCCAAATTTGATGGCACCCTCGAAAGTTAAGAGCCCTGAAACGATACCACCCGCAATGCATCCTGTGGATGGCTTTGTTGGATGACGTGAGCGTGGCGAAGAAAGCGAACAGGCGCCAAATTAATACGCGAGTGATAGTAATAACCCGTGTAACTTGCAATCACCTTGATAAAAGTGCATAATGAAGCTTGGTGAAAATATTTTATTCCACTGCAAAGTAGTGATGATAAATGTTGCAGAGTTCACCATCAAAAAAGAAGCCCGCGCATGTATGGGTACCTCATGGAAATTATTCTTCCATGTCATAAATAGTAGGACTTCAAGAATATAAAGGAGCCCCCTTTAAAACGCTCTGAAGCCGTCCTCGTTCATGGAGACCGAACAAGATGTTTGAAAGAGTTGTTGATCTGCCAGCGGTCCATCGCGCAGCGCCGGAGCGCAAGCGAGTGTAGGCGGTGGCGGCGGCGACGGCGGCGCCGCAACGCGTGGCCCGGGGCGCAGGCGCAGGCGCAGGCGGCGGCAGCGACGCGGACGCCTGCCCCGGGCGCGCTCGACCGCCGCGCTGCGAGGAATTCCCGCAGGTTAAGAGGCCCTTCCAGGCGGATCGCCTGTCGCCGGCCAGCGGCGCCGCAGCAGCGACAGCCTTTGGCCGGCCTTTGGCGGCGCGTGCCTTTGAACGCCGCCCCGCTGACCCTCGACCCCTCCCCGCCCCGCCCACCGCCCCGGCCTCTGAGCGCCTCGGCGCCTGGCCGAAGGTCGCGCTGTTGCTGTGCCACCCCGCTCATCCACGAATCCCACGCGTAGGGTTGTGCCCAATACTACCCTCAACATTACTATAAGCATGAACTACCGATATGGGACGCGGAGCGAGCGTGTTGTTCGAGGGTGTTGTTCTCAATTTTTTTATGCCTATAACCGATGGATTGTGCCGATTCAGTTGGCTCATCAGAAAAAAAATACTGA
This sequence comes from Gryllus longicercus, assembly GCA_038098605.1. Taxonomy (NCBI): domain Eukaryota; kingdom Metazoa; phylum Arthropoda; class Insecta; order Orthoptera; family Gryllidae; genus Gryllus; species Gryllus longicercus. The sequence goes on from JAZDUA010000463.1 coordinate 933,470, forward strand.
TCTGAATAGCATACCTTGTAACTCCAGATTGGACAGTTTTGCAATGTAAAGAATGAACATAGCCGGGATGCAGAATTTTAGTTTCCTTTCTTGTTCAACTTATAAATACTGGGGAGCTTAATTATTTATAATGATCGATTTTGTATTTGCTTTAATTTATTACTCTTGTTTCGTAATTATATTTTATCATAAAGTAAACAGAAAATAAAGGAGGGAATACGGAGTTTCGAGGTTTGTTAATTAGCATGACCGATAAATATTCAAGAGAGTTCGGGATTATGTGCTAAATTCTAGGTGTATCCGATTATCAGAATTTACGAAGTTTGTAATTATTCTTTCAAAGTAGAAGCGACGTAAAATAATTCTACTCACGAAGTTATCGAAGTCATGCAACAAATAAAAGAAAGATAAATTTACTGGTGTTGTTGGAATATAATGTCCACCCGTTATTCCACTGCTAGCCCAACTCCCCTTTTCGCAACCGTCGACACCCGTCCCGATGGCCTTCTGTGAGCGCCTCGTTGGCACGAGGAAGCACTATTGCACCGCCACTCCGTTCAGCAACAGCTACTGTGCGCCTACTAGCGTTAACATTCCTACACACTTAAGGTTCCGTGCTCTGGCGTTGTTGACAAGTAATTTCGTTCCCCAATTGGCTGTTCCATTCCTATTCCTCGCCGTCTACTTGCTTTGTTCTCGCAGACGCCTTCGCTCTACCAGCTGATCCAGTTGCCGCCCATTCCTCGTTTTCTGGCATCCTCTCCTCGTTGACCGGACGATCGCCACCCAGCTATGCCACCACTCCTGTGTATTGTAACTACCTTCTACTAGCCATAATGTTTCTAGACATGCAGTCCCACTGCACTGGAAGTTTTGTAAGATATGTCTGCTCCATTATGCCACTTCTATTTGGTTCCCAAACCGCCAGCTCAACAACCCTCTCCCGTTCCTCTGGACTGAAACTTCCCGGCGTTCTTTTCACCCGAGGTTGACCAGAGAACGCTCGTGGTGGGGTCCTGCCACCATTCCATCACCCATCGATTAACGCTAATATTCCTCAGAATAATGTATTGTGTAACTTTCTTGCCACGCGAACCTATCTCCCAGACGGCAATGTAAATATGAACGTCGCCCTCTTGTGGTAAACTTGTGTTCAATTTTTCATTATGCACGCCACCGTTGATCCGACTCGAGCTGGCTTCACCGTTTCGCAACTACACACATCTACTTCTACTACCACTGATTTCCCCTGTTGTCCATCTACCGGCTTCTAGCCATTGATCGTATATACTTCTCCCGAGTCCCGTAATTATCTTACGTTGTTAATGATATTTGACGGTCAACAGCACCTCCAACTACCATGCTCCTTTTAAACCCCAAATATAGTACGTCTTGCCCATTTTTGTCCTAAGGGTCGACCTCTACAGCTTCCAGTGCGTCCCAGATTGTCATTCCGATGCCATTAAGTTATTGTTGTCAATCGTGTCACACTACTTATTCTCTTCCCCTTGCTGGCGTTAGGCCCAGGGTCTTCTAGCTTTATTTTTCCGACGCATCATTCAGCATGGACGTTTTGCCTTGTCCATCCGTTCCATTGGCCCTTAAGTCCTCCCCTATCCTCCTCTTTCTTGGCATTTGTGAGATTGATACCTTGTTCCTTTCAATACTATCTCATCGAACCTTCTGTCGAGCAAACAAATCGCTCCATCCTTTGGCATGTCTGCCCTCTACTAAAATTTCCATAACGTCTCAGCACAGCCGGAATCTAAAGGTGTAGTTCAACACTGGTTCACCTTACGTGTCTCCTGCATCACTCACAGGACATTGTTGCATCAACAATACTCGTCCCGTCTCGTCTCCGCCTGCCGCAAGCTCTGAGACACCCCCGCTTCCTTCGAAACCTTGACCCCCTGCTGCCCTCGTCGCCGCCGGGGCCCTGTGCTCCCGTTTGCGCCCCCCGCCGTTCAGGTGTCTCTCGACGAGGGCTGCTAATGAGGCTATACATCCAGACAGTGCGGACGAAGCGAGCGCGCTGCGACGGGGATGGGAGCCCCGTCGAGGAGCAGAGCTTTTGGTGTCTAGAGGGATAGATGAGAAGACCTCGTCGCAAGAGGGCAGGTGTAAACGCAAAGCCTCAAATAAGGCCAAAAGAGGAAGCAAGGGATGCGCGGAACCTGCGGAACGGGCGCGGGTGAAAACTGAACAAGCGATAGTAATGACGGCGAGGTGTAAGCCCGAGTGGGGGAGGGGACAACACAGGAGATGCATGCCTGGGAAGCGAGGGTGGAAAGAGAGGCGGGGGCGAAAAGGGCATAAGGGGCGACGAGGGTGGCGAGGGATGAATGGGCGGAGAGGTCTTCGAGCGCAGGAAAGGTGAGAAGGGCAGAAAGGGCGGAGAGGGTAGGGAGGGCAGGGGGGCGAGTAGGGCGGACTGAGGTGTGGCTGCGGAGTACGCACGGAGGAGCTCTGGGCGAAATTAAAGCAGTCTCTCAGCGCAAGGTCGAGATGCCCTTTTGGATTTATGCCCGCAATATGCCCGCGGCCGCCTAGTTAAGCGCAGATGAGTGCGTATACCTTGAGTAGTCATTAAATTCACAGCCGCTAATATACTGCTCCCTGGAAATATTCGGCGCGACCGCTCGCTACCTGGAGATGCACAGTGCAAAATTTTCCCCAACCCGGAGGACGAAAATCCAAGAACTGCCGCCCCATTACGGCAGTATTAAAAGTAGAGTGAAATTCCAGTTTACAACTGAGGTAACACTTTGGAACCTTCTTACAGAGTACAGGTACCGGTACAGGTTCGAATTTCAACTTAAGACTGAAAAAATTAAATAAAATAAAATAAAAGGAAACTTCGTAGATTGAGAATCAGCTCATCCGAAATAGTCGTAACTTGAACTATATACTCATATACTACCAGTTCCATTATTGATTGTTTAAAAATGTTCATTTTTGTTTATAAATTTTAACAATATTAACTCTTGAAGCTCTGTAAACTTTATTTTGAATATTCAACCGAAAGTAAAGTTATTCCGATTTCAAAACGTTTCTGTATCTACAGGATAAATCCACATCCACTACATTTGCACTATTTTACTTCCAGGCAGCGGTGACAGAATTTCTATTATCACGTATAAATTAAAGGAAAAAATATCAGACAAATCAAAGCAAAAAGGAAGAAATGTCTGGAAAGTACAGATTTTTCTACAGTACGTTACATATTTAATGTGATGGGTACTATTCTGTGTTAATGTCATGGAAAGTGTGGAAACTGACAAAGACTTATCTTCCTTATTACCACTTGGCGTCTCTAAATATAATATGACGCAAGAAAGAGTATTTGGTATGTAAGTCTTTCATTCGATCACACCTTATTAAAATTTTGGTATTCATCTTTTGAGCTTCAGAGCTATACAGATAAATATTATTTCACCTCCCGTTAAATGTTATTTCGTCCACTTCAATAGTTGAATTACACACTGTGACTGTAGATGGTGAGGCGCCACTGTGACGCCGTTCCTTAGACCCCCGAGGCCATTGCAGGAGACGGACGTCTTCTTATTGCAATACAGAACATCTTTCTTTAGAAAGACATTTATTATTCCTTTTGTTATCGTTCTGTATCATGCACCACAAAGTATAACTTATCAGGCTGATTACTCGGCGTTTCCCGTATATTTATCACAGCCATCTATTAAACACCCTGGTCCTCTGCCCCCTCTCTTTTGAGGCCCTCCCCACTCGACCAGCCCTCCTGTTAGCCTAATTAGGGCAACATTTTGGGTGCAGATACCCCCTATGAATTTTTTCTCTCACAAAGTAGCTTGTGCAGAATTGGAGAGCAATTGCCCCAATAGATGCCATCAATCGTCGGATACGTGTCCTTTCACAAAAAGTCCCGTAATTATAAATGTGTGGTGCATTACGTTTTTTTAAGGTAAGGTGGGCAGCAGGGTATTCTTGGCCTTATTTCTCTACAACATACATGTAAAGATCATGGAATATATAAAACAATTCCATTAAAGTTTCAAAAACATATTGAACTCTGAATTCACAGTGAATAGTGACTGTATTGTGTCCAGAATGAGTAAACCTCCTTTGTTTCATTAGTTTTCGAGACTTAATACTGAACTTGCAAAAATGTTTTGGGAGTTTTCTATTATCAATATAGTGAATATGTGAAACTTTTCTAATTTTTCTACAGCAACATCCCACACCTCACACATATATAATTTTCGTCGTGCATTCAAGCTGCACGGAATTATAAGAGCCCAAATTTGGTGTGCCCCAACTACGCGTTCAACGTTCGTGCGTGCCCCAACTTTCAAAGCCATTTTTCAACTATACTGATTATTGGGGCTTAGATGTTTTCTGCATAAATTCGTAAATTGTAGATCTTAAATGACGTCTTTTTTAAACATCTGAATACACGAAGGAAAAGTATAAGGTAGCCGCGCATTAATTCTTGTCCTTACTCAGTAATCGAGTAACCAGCGCCCGTTTGTATGTGCAACAACAATGTAATTGATGTTGAAAATAAATTGTCAATAAATATTTATTTATTATTTTGAGAGATTTCTTGGAACAGTTCATAACACTTCCTTAAAATATTTTAAGTAATTATTCAATATTCTTTGACAGCTTTTCGTGATAGTAACAACAAGATTAAAACAGCCTTTTAATCTTGAGAAAGATCCGTGGCTGAACATGCTGACTTGAAAGTTTCACTGAATCACTGCTGATAACGAAAGTAATGGTACAGGTAAAACACAAACCAAACCTAAGAAGACACGTCTTTACTCTTCTCTGTACATCCACATCCCTCCACAATTACTTGTAGACCTCGGCAAATGTTAAATGAATGTTTTTTCTACACGCATAAGAAACAACTTTCATAGGTATCAAGCAACTATTAATAGTACTTCTAGTTGTTCCTGCGAAAGCGAATCTTGAATTAATAATCTATACATATATAAAGATAGAAGTGCATTGACTTAAAGCGCGATTATCTCTGAATCTACTGAGTCAATGCCGATGAAACTTTGGTGCTGGCTTCCTTTAGAGGTCGAAAGTACTCTGGGCTATTATTTAGAAGCACGAACCATTACCTATTTACAAAATAATTACGTTTCTTATAATGTATTATAACCTCCTTGGAGAGGACTGTTTGTTTTTTACTTTCATTAGTCTAATCTGGAATCTTTATATTTAAGAAAGATAATGAAATTTTATTTACTTTTTATGTACAAGTTACTTGGATATTTATTTTAATTGCGTCTAGGCGTGAATGTTTGAAGTGTAGAAAAGGCATGAAATTATTGAAAAAAATAATTTTGCTGACTGATGTTTTTGATTTTGTCATAAAAAGGTGTGAATACATGCTTCTTTTCCGTATGAAATAGTTACAAGGTTAGGGCTAGTAAGTTAAGCATGATTATTATGCATTTTCTAGTTGAATGAGGAAAAGTGAAACATATTATGTATTATTTACGTGTCATGCTAAACCCGTGACAAACGGGCGAATTTTTGTAAGGAAGTGATTTATTGTAGTGCAGAGTGAATGGTGTCTTTGGATAGCGAAGCAATTGTTATTTAAATTCGTGCCAGTGAGAAGAAATATAATTGAAGTAAAAGAGAAATTTCAAGGAAACATTTTTTTAAAAAATGAGTAAGTAAAAAGTAAATTTGACAATTGATTGAAAGTATTGATATAATAAATAAATTTCACAAAAAGAATATACGTGAGTAAATGTATTTTATTTTTTGTTTAGATTTGTTTATTAATGTTAATTATGAAGAGTGAAATTGGGGGTCGGGAACCCCAATAATAAAAACTATAAATATCTTTTTTAGTGAAAAAAATCAGGAACACTGAGTATTTCCAGATGGAAGCAAGGCAGAGAGGAGCGGACCGGGGATACAATAGAATAGATAGAAGTACGAGTAGCTCCGTCACAGGGCGGAAATAGAAGGAATTCATTTTCCTGGCTAATTATGATAAATACCCTAGCAACGCGGGGTACTTTAGCTAGTTATGCAAATAAACCTCGTCAGTCTGCGCAAACCACAGTGTGCACAGAAATCGTAAATAGTATTCGAGGAATCTAAGCCTTGTAAGCCTGACGTACAAAGATGGCCACCGTCACCAAGGGTTGAAATATAGGTAGCATTGGTAATCTCGATAAGTGCCGAACCAGCAAAAATTTAATAAAATGTCCAATAATATCTTATCCTGTAGTTACGATATAAGAAACGTTTCTTTGAGACCTGTGGCTTCAATAAGTTTAGTTTCTAAGGCCCTTGAACGCTTAATTTATGAGTTATTTAACTGACTGAGCGCTGCGGATTGTATTTGACGTATTTGCATGAGATTGTTTTAAACATATCCGTCATATTTTTGATAGTCAAAGTGCAATTCTTCACGTTTATATATTTATATAGATATATTTAGATAGACTTTATAAAGATCGGTTGCGAGTGAGAGCCGCAAAAGGTTGAAACTACTGAAATATGTAGGTGACGATGCCATTAGGCCTACAGGAGTCAAAGTTTTCAGAGTTAACACCTCACTGCAGAAGTCAGTAAACCCACATTGAGATATTGAATAGGTCTGGTGTATTTTGATTAATCTTATATTACATAATCTAAAATCGTTAACACTATTTATTTAAGGAAGTTTTGCCTAATTTGCACTTCCATTGCAAACATTATTGCAATAACGTTAATAAACAAAATTAACTTTATTGCAATACATGATTGCCCGTAAATGTTATCAAACATTGCACGTTATTCTCTTTGCGTAAAGCCTGGGGCTTATTCAATACTCCTACAAAATTGTTAATTTTAAATCAATGATTTAAATTCAGTTATTAAAATCCAGCATTCGTGCGAAATATATTACACTATTAGTTACGACATACTGCATTCCTCACTGTTACACGCATTCATCACATCTAATTCATAACCAGCTTAATGTATCCACGGACGATACATTCTGGTCGCCCATGCCGCCTGCAGCACCTCTGGCGGCCGTCGGGTTAATTAGTCTCCCTCCAACATCGAACGGCGGTCGCGTGAATAAGGGATGGCCTCAGGGGCCTGGTCCCCATCAAACATGTACTGTGACTGCGCCCTCTGTTGACCGGACTCAAAATGTTTGATGACAAATATCCCTGTACTACGAGCGTTCTTCTCTTTGTTTCCCTGAGACTGACGTCTTTGAACAGAATATACTAATCTCTCATAAATATGGACGTTTTAAACAGTGTGAAGTGAAATACAATTTATTCCCAAGTGAAGATTCACAGTTATGTGATAATCGGTCAATAATACGAGACAATGTGAAGCTACATGAAATAATTTGAAAATAAATACAAAACTCGCGAAAGAGAACAGACATGAATATGTGGCATTGCTACGCTGACCACATAGTGTTTAGTATTTTGAGTGTCGTCGTAAGTAATTTACGAGGAGGTTTCAGAGGAAACGCAAGGAATATATTCGTAATAGTTGGAGGGACTTTGAAGAAATTGATTAATATTAAACAGTTGGGTAAAATGAAATCCGAAAAAACGAGATATCGTAATTGCGTCATTTAATTTTTCTCATTGCTTTAGGCAAGCGCATTTACGGAGAAGAGATTCACGATTCGTGGACGGTTTATCGAAGTGCAAGTTCCTCCTCTTTCCTTTTCGGGGCAACAAAACAGGAGAGCTATGCGCATGCGTACAGCGTGAAACCAAAACGGAATGGAATGTATTCCTGGAAACTCGGTAACAGGCAATATAGTTTTAAGATCTTAAAAGGATATATTAATTAAATTTCCAGAATTTTCATTATTTGTTTCTCCTTCTCTTGCCTCAGAGCAATTAAAATGTTTTAAGGCTCTAGAGATAACAAAAGGAAAAATAGCTTATTCTCCTATTGTTTAAAATTGCAGGAATAGTTTTAAAAACTGCACCTATCGTATCTTAAGAGATAAATTATTTTGTCATCCATGCTGAATACGATTTAAGGCTTCATAAGAATTGAAAGACATGGATACGCGACACGGAGGTAACTACGAATTAAGTTTTTCTGAGTTAAGCTTTCTACAATGTTCTCTAAGCAACCTTTCTTACCACCGTATTCCCGGATTCCTTTCCGATGTTTCTGCAACCTAACCAATGATTTGCGAAATTCGGATTCATAATCATGAAATTCAAATTCATCAAAATGCGGATTCATAATCCACATATATTTTCTCACTGCCGTAGAACGTGCCTCGATTTAAAACACCATTACAATAGTAACAGAGAGGTGTTCAAATAAATTACCTAGACAATGTTGGTGAAGATTCCTAACATCCAACTAGCAGTACAATCGTTACGGAAATAGGTATTTGGGCCAATCTGCATTTTTGTAAATAAAAGTTTTAAAATTGAAAATAACTTCGTATTCGAACAGAGCTGTACATGGCCAGGCTTTGAACACTGCATTGCATCATATCACCTCGGTATTTCGCATGGATAAATATTTTTAAATATAAGCAATATTTAAATCCAATGTATATGCCAATGTACTACCTTATACATAAGTGTTTGTTTAAATGAAAAACTCCGTTCTCTAAATAGTTAGTTGAAACACTTGTTCGTCCTGTCAACTTTTCATTCCTCAGAGAAACTGTGACAGCCGTAAACCGATTAGCTCAAAAATCGCCAAAACTGAAATTCTACAACGAAAACGAGGAGATGCATGGCATACCGAAAATGTTTCGTCGCAGAGTTGTTAAAATGTAGAATTTGGAATTTGAAGTGATCTCGAGGAAATGCCATAATTTAGATGCTAGTATTGTTTTAAAGGTTTCTCTAATATTTGTAATATATCAAGGTACTCCCGGTCCCCGTAGCGTAGTGGTGACGGTGGCAGCCCCGATCTGCAGGGCCGGAAGATTCGAGTCCCGCCTTGGGAATGGATATTTGGTTTAGTGTTGAGGCACAACCATTATGTAGTGACGTCAATACCCAGGGGGGTAACGATATAAGTGCGGGGGCCCGTCCGCAAAACATTTATCCGGGCCCCCTTTATAAAAGTGTAAAGCTAAAACAAGTAGTGTTACTACCTTAATAAAAATATCTCCTAAAAGCGAACCGCATCGAACCTTGGCTCGCCCGCATTACGGGTCTTCTGGTCCCGAACGTTACGCCACTGCCAATCCTCCTTTGTCTCGGACCTGCCCCTCTCCGAATTTTGTGTTAATGAGGTATTGCAGTGTGACTTCAGTGTGACTGCATGCGTGTCAAGAGAAACAAGCATCTAAATGTTGGGGAAAAGAGAATTATGAGGTTACAGGGAACATGCTAACTGATTGGTATCAGAAGGATGTGTATGCGAAAGTGCTGCTATACTATCTCTCTCAACACACTAAAAAAGTGAAAAGAGGGATCATTACAGGGCTAGTATATAAAATGGTCAAATTATCACAATCACGTTTTCACTACAAAAATATTGATTGGATCTTTAGACTTTTAACAATTATGAGGTACTTTGAAAACAAGTGAAAGTATTATCAACTATTTAATTTTATTACAAAACTTCTGATTTCTAAATTAAATTTGTAGAAGCAAACAAATAAAAACAGTTATTTAAAAAGGTATACATGAACATTTGCTATTTGCGGCAAGAAATGTCTCTGCACGTACTTCTTTACGAAAACATAATATTTAAATTGTTGTATTTATCTTTTTAAAGCGCTAACATTCCACTAGAATCTCGCGGGCGTGTTACCTCAAATTTTCCATGCATTGCTGGATACTATTTTATTTTACTGGTCTCGCTTATTAATGACATGTGAGGAAATTCTATTAGCTATGCATTATGATTTATTTTTTAAAAATTGACAAAAGCGAAACAATATGTTCATTATACGATTCATTACTTGACATATTATTTGCTTTGAGTAATAACATGGAAATACACTTTTAATTACTTGTTGGTATTAAACTTATAATGGAAATTAATTAAAGTATAAAATTCAATTATAATTAAATCGCAAAGTAATTACTTCCATTTTAGTAAAAAATAATTACGTGATTTATTTGCTTTTTGACTGTGTATACTCTTTTGGAATTATTTAGCATCAATATTCCACTATGGTGATTTGCTTTGAGTATCAAACTGAATCGATTTCAGGTGTTTTTGTTAATCGTTCTTTCAACATTCTTGAAGCTTGAAAACATATTTGCTCCTTTTTGTAAGTAAAATAACGAATTCTTTACTATCGGTATCGTAATAAAGCGATTGTTGTGATTGTGAGATTCACTTTCGATTTAAAGATAAAAAATCCTTCTTTCTTTTTTTCTTTCTAAAACGTCCAATTCTAACTCATGAGTGAATCGCGAACCCAAAAGTTGCTAAGACTACATGCCTTTTCGTTGTGCTACAGAATAACATTCGTAATCGTATTCTTGTATTTGTGAATTAATTCCTTTTGAGGTAAGCTTTAATTTCGCTTTATTTTCCCTTTAAGTTGCAGGATGTCTTCCATTACTGCTGAAGACACTGCAAGAACATTAGTGTTTTGAAAACATTACTAAAAGCCCAAAACACATCCTACTGCAGCGCTTGCCTTTGACGCCAGAAAACGCCCTTCAGGAAGATGCATTTCCCTCGCACAGAACGAATTACGCCGAGGGGAAAAAATCTCTTCCGACGGCCACAGCCATCATTTCATCTCTCGGTTTTGAACTCCGCGACCGCGACGGTGGAGTGGGGGGGGGCAGCGCAACTTTCGCCCGCGCTGCCTCCCTCGCACCTGGGCCCTCGCGGGGCGGCCGGCAGGGCCGGAGGGCGCGCGGCGCGGCGCGGCGCGGAGGGCTGGGGAGAAGCGTAATTTGCGGCACTTTGTTTTTGTTCCCGTGGCGGCGAGGGCGGCGGCCCTGCGGGGGCGGCGGCGAGGGCGAGGCCGAGGGCGGAGGGGGCCGTGACGAGCCCTCCGCGCGAGAGGACCCCGCGAGAGGCGGCAGTTGCGCAACTAATTACCGCGGAAGTGCTAATTAGGAGCGTCTCAACTTAAAGTGCCGCGTTTCTAATGAACAGTGCTGCCAACGGCTCTCGTTACCAACTTCTTCAGCCCGCAGGTGCGATTCCTGTGATCGGACGCGGCAGCGCGAGGGAGGCGCTGCGGGAGGCGAAGGCGCGCGAACGGCGAAGGGCGCTTGGCGGCTCGTGAGGGGCTTCAATGGCTTAAACGGTTATTGACGGGGGGGGGGGGTACATTGATTGCACTCGTCTTCTCTGAAGTGTTTTTAGTGCTCATTGGTTATTTGCAAGGAAACCACTGCTTACGATACATCCACCAAACGTAAATATGCAATTCTGCATTTGTTTTTAATTTGTCATTATTTATTTGTAGTTACACACCGAATGGAAGGTATCGCTAGAAGCTGGTTCAATAATTCTGCAAGGGACTTCCAACGACTTGTTACTCCATGCCTTGTCGAGTTGCTGCTTTTCGCCGGACAACAGGAGGTCCGACACGATATTTACAGGTATCCCATGACTTTCACCACCTCAGTGTAAATCTCCTATGTACGAATATATTGTGTACAATAACATTTTCATATATCCAATGGAAACCCCTAAGTAATTACAATGGAATTTGAAAATTAAACAAAATTGAGAAAAAAGTGAAAGACTCGTCTAAAAACCAATCCGAAATCGCAATCAGAGTCCAAACAGCAATAAACGGAAGTACAAATATGTAGATGGCTTGTTATCACATTGTGTGGCGATAGAAATCAAGCGCTTAAGAAAAAAGTATCTTACTCTAAACACAGACACGGAATTTGTTTGCTTTACTTAATCGAAAGTTGCCTATCGTCACTTTAAGTTAATTTCAACAATTCTGTTGCTGCGGGTAAGTTATACCTGACCCCATCGTCACTACACAACACAAAGTGGTGGCTGCAATGAGATCATCACGCGCTCCCTTGCAGTCACCCTTCCTACTCGTAATGTGTTCAGTTATCTTTTTATGTCGTCGGAAGAAGGTCAGGGATGGGAAGGAGGTAAAATTGCTTGTTTGAGACAAAAGAAGGGAAAGTGGTGGAATATGATTTGAGAAAATTATTTCTTCCCATGTGAAATAAAGGTATAACGAAATATTTACAAGACATACCCAATGATCATAAAACTCACGCAGAATTTCTCCTACAGAAGACGTCTACAACTACTATTGTGCAACATCTGCATTGCAACTATTGTGCATGTTGCAGCTATTGTGCAACTATTGCGCATGGTGCAACTATTGTGCATGTTTTTGCACCTTTCGACGACCCTTGTAAATTATGTTATTATCAATGGCAATTGCAGATGTCATTGTTGTTAAGTTGCTAAAACTGTGCCATTGAAGTACACATTTTAAGCATTTTAATGAATGTCTATTCACTAATACATTTCAAGTAAATGTTTCTGTAAGTATTTGTTGTTTTTCATGGATCATGTCATTGTCTCAGTGAAGTGTGTCACATGCTGTTTTTATTCACAAATCTACATCCTTTCCTCCAGCCACCATTTTACTCATGTGCATGTAATGTATTGGTCCTCCACGGATCAGGAATAAAATTCGACCACGATAATGGATGCGTCGATCATTGAGTCACCTCGTTTCACTTCTCCGCAGCGCTTCCTGTCGCTACGTGCTCTCAACAAGGGGAAAAGCTACACGCGCCCCCACGCACCACGCTCGCCTTGGGGCGCGGGCGCAAGTAGAGTTGTTCCCGGAAGTGATTACGGCTCTTTCCACGCCCTGGTGAGGCTCCCCTTCTCTTCCTGCTCTGAGCCCTGTTTCACCCTCGCCCTCGCCTCCACGTAAGCCCTCAATGTAAGATAACTCAATTGAAGGGGCTTCTAAGAGTGATTTATTTTTGGTTCCGGTTGATGAACGGTTTACTAGAACTTTTTTTCACTCTTTAATATGTGTCTAATTCCGTTCGAGTCTGGTGGATGTTCAGAAAACATAAATGTATTTGTCATGTAATGTTAGCTGTAGGCTAACGATGTCGTATCAGGGTTACGGTTTGTGGGAGAACATGTAAGGAACATACGGGGGACATGTGAGAAACGTGTAGCAAGGCATGTGAAGCTGGCGTTACGTTTTTATAGTAGTGTTTTTTCTGTGGGGCTATATACACCAATGGTTCTTATGAAGAATTGAATCATGTGATGCTCGTGTTATAGATTTTTTTGTCAGCCTATTTCACTCATGTCTGTCCATGTAGTAAGTAACAAATTCTAAGCAAAACTATTTTCAAATTAAACCAATCTCAGATGTCGATCGCCATAAAATTATTATATTAATATCACGAGAACTCCTGTGTTACCCGGTAAATTCACGACTCGCGAAGCGGGGAGTGAATTTATCGCATATCACAACACTTAGTGATATTTAGTGTGACTATTTCACTAATTAACACATTGCATGCATCGACTGGATAATTAAAATCACAGGAATCACGAAAGAGAGAAATATTACTCAAAATTGCTACCGGAATATGTGAAAGTTCCGAGTTATCACTGCCTCCAGGACTAACTTAAAATCAAGTAAAGTATGAATAACAGTATAATGCGGAAAATGATTTCCAATATCTTTCGATTTTATGGTAATAAAACTTTCAAAAACCAACTATAACAAATCTACTTACAAGAACATTTATTAAAAACACAATTATTAAAGTTGTAGGAAGTTGAGTTTTCCATGTCTTGGTATTCCGTGGATGTATTTGAAGTGAAAGATGTACAAGCTGAATTAGCAGCGGGATTCGTCAATTTCGAATGGATTGAACACACGTGTACTCATATTTTCCTGAATAATTCTGGTTGTATCGTTACACTTAGTTTCGATTGCATATATTTTGTACTTTTCACTATATAATCTTCGCATATTAATTGCCCACAATACGTGTAATTTCTTCATTTGTAGTTTGTGCTGTATATTTGTATTTTCTTTTTTCAAAAAATTTTTGAAATTGCTTCCACACACTTTCTGTTGTTGTTTTTGCTGTTTTTTCCTGTTTTTTGGCACTGGTTCTTTAATAATAGATTCAATTTCTGTTTTAAACATGACCAAAATGACACATGTTAAAATTATATTGATGCTTACAAGCTATTATGAACCTAACATACTTGCTATCTTTGTATTAAAAAGGTAAACAAAGTAATTACAGAGGAGAGAAAAAGAGAGACAAAGTGATAAATTTATAGCTAAAAATAATATTTATTGCATTATTCCTTGGACTAATGTTATTTGGAAGAAAAATGTCCCAATTTTAATGCTTTAAATTTGCTTATTAACTTATTTTAATTTGTGAATTGTTTTTGAAAGAGAGATGTAATTAAAATGACTTAATTATTTGAATTATCATAAAAAATCATTTAAAAAGTACACTTCAACCAATTGCAAACGCAATTTTCTGACCCTATTTCTTAATAGTTCCACCAAAAGTTTCTTTAAAAAAATATAATTGTGCTCTGTTCACCTCTTCAGTGTCCTCTTCTCTCGAAGAGTTGAGTTTCCCGTGACCTCAGTATAGAATTATCTTTCCTCCGCCAACTCTACTCTTTCTCTACTGCTCAGCACCTTTTCAACTGCCGCACGCTCATCCTCCGTTCTCGAGATGTCTCAGCGTGGCATTGTTGGAGAGTGGAGAATCTTTGTTTCGCCCTCTTCATTTGCCTAATGCAGGCCCAGGTGCGCCATTGTGAGTTCTGGCCGCCTCCGCCTCTTCTGGCGCGCGCGCCTTCGCCTTCGGGCTGCATAATTAGAGGAGCGCATCGCGGTGAAAGGAAGAGACGGCGACTGATGAGAGACCCAGATGCGAGACACGGGGAAATAAGAGATAGATGACAGAGAAGAGAGAGGCTATGATGACGGTGATTTATTCTGAATACGTATGATAATGTCGTACTAAAAATAAATTACATCAACCTTTGTTGAAAATATATTCAAGCACCATTTCAAATAACTGATTGTTTTACAATTTGTGCTGTCTCTCTCCTGCCCCGCATCGCCTTTCCTCGTCCCCCCATTCGTAGGTGCGTTGTGATATTTATTTTTTTATAAGCGTACTCTCTATATTTTCATCTCCTTCAACCCCTATTTAACCCTTTCGATGTTACGATTTTTAATGAGATTTTTAATGATTACTCAGAGTGTGGTAGAAACATATTCTAAATTTCATGTTTGTAGCGTCAGTAGTTTTGCTCTGCATTAATAAGTCAGTGTTATCTCTTATATAAGGTAGACACAAGATATTTTTTTATTATTTTCTTCTTCTTCTTATTATTATTATTATTATTATTATTATTATTATTATGAGGGGGCGGATTTTGATGATGTAAAACATTGCAAAAATGATCAATAAAATGCTCTTAAATGCCCTAAAACAAAGAAAAATTAAAAATTTCAACAAAACCACTTTAGATGAACAACTCAAGCTGTTGGATATGTTAGTGATGAAATCGAGGCTTCTTCCTTTTGATCAAGTGAACTCAGCTTGCAAACTTTACATTTGGACTGTTCTTTAAAATAAAATCTCTGCCTCTATTTATCGAGAAATCGGCAGAACTCACAATGGCGCCGATAAATGTTACAGAAACCTTAGATTACATAGTACTCACAACGGCTGACATTAATATATACGAGCGGAGAAATCGAAAAGGCTACTCAGGATTTCTGTTGTGAACATGTTTTGCACCTCGTAAATATTGTTTGAAGCAAGTACCATTAAAACGATATTAAAATCGATGAAATCAGCGAAAAATGTAGCAAAAATTACGTAAATAGGTAAAAATTTCTTATTAGTCGAAATAGACAAAAATGTAAAAACCAAAGACATATAAAAATGTGTCATATCGTTTCGTCATAACATAAAATGAATTTCTATACTAAACGACATTGTTCTAAAGGGAGAAAATGACATTTCATTAAAATCCATCCAATTATTATTATTATTATTATTATTATTATTATTATTATTATTATATGAATGTTACTGTTTGCTGCAGAAAGAAAATTTAAGTAAAATACAGAGCTCAAGAGGTGTCACTGGAAATGTTGTCTGATAGTGTTAAATGGATTGTTGATACAAATAGTAATTCCTGGCGCAGCGTGTACGGAAATTTTTTTTTAATTTCTCTCTGAATATTGTTCTTTTACTATTAGAGAGAACATTTCGTTTGGGAGATGACTGATATTAAAGAGACAGAATCGTTCCTTTGCTACTTAAATGAATTTCTGTGCTGTAATATACATCATTAACCATCTAATGGCAGTCATTAGCAAGGTTATAATTGCCCATTATTTTAATGTAGGAGGTCGATGCCTTTGGGCTTAAATTACCATTCTATTCAGTGAGCGACAGCTTTCTCATTATTTCTGCATGTAATTTAAGGCAGTCGGAGTAATGCATATTAGCCATTCACGCTACTATTTCATCTCAGCTGAGCGGCTCGCCCTTTAAATATTCATTTGCGGTTCACGAGTAAATGAAATAACGGCAACGCTAATGTTTATCCGGTGAATTTTTAATGAGTTCTGAGTGAAAAACTTGATCGTTTGTTTATTACTTTTAGGCTTTGTCGTAGTGGTTGTTTGGCATGTACCAAAATATTAAAAGTTCATCGAACTGTGAGGTTTAATGTTAACGACGCATATCTCATACACTATGTAAGATTAAATTTTATGTCTAGTATTGACAGAAAAAAATGAACTTTTTGCATTACATTAATATTTTATTGAGCTATTTAAATTATTTTTCATTGACATCAATATTTAATTAAAGTATTCCGTTATGAGTTAATTTGTTCTTTCATCAGTTTCGAGTCCACATAGAGAGAACTGAATGGTCTACACATGACTGAATGTATTGTTTCTAAATTTGTAATAACTATTTATGAAATCCAAAAGCTCTCCAATAAATCCGGCCGGACTGCATTATATCTTAACTAGCGTATCCGTGCAAGAACTCTTGCATGTTAATGCCACCCTCTTCTCCAACTCTATTCTCTCATTACAATATTAAGAGAGAAATTTGTTAACAAAAGGTATTTATTTGTTTAATAAATGTTTAAATCACTTCCAATATACTTAGAGAATATTATATTAAAAAGACAAACAATAAAATTGATGTTTGAAACAAATTGTGAATAAAGGATTACTCTTAAAGGATTACTATTGGCAGACATTCTTGAAACACTTCACAACAATTCCTTAAAAACAACATTTGAAATAATTAGACAACCTTGCTTCACATGACCTTTTCGATTTCCTTGATAGCCACAAAATATTAGAAAAGCTTTCTACTGCACGTCTCTGAACACGTGGGGTAGTATCGAGAAGCGCCGCACCAGCAAAATGTAATATAATGTCCAAGAATCTCTCTTTCTAGATTACGGTGCGTGTTTTTGAGTCCACCCGCCTCAAAATTCCACATTTTAGAGCCCTAGAACGCTTCGTTTAGAAGTTATTTAAGTCCTAAGAGCATATTTTCAAAGTTTTGACGTTCCCTTCCCGAACACCCTGTATGTACCTTTCATGTTCTGAAGTGTAATTAATTCACCACTTGGTAAGAGCTTTATATGACCGTTATATATATGACCGTATATTATATGACCGTTCATTGTAAAAGCGTATTAGAATATCTGTGTTTCACGTCACAGTTGGTCGCAAGTTGCCTCGCTGCAATGCCATTACCCGATTGCATTGCAATCGTGTATTACATGCGACGTCGAAATACAATTGACCCGTCAGAACATTCCCTTAATTAATTTTGCGTCTTTATTCGTTCAAATGCGGCATGCTGCTGTTAAATACGCCAATCTCGCAATCAGTTAGGTCGCTTCTGACACCATATCTGCCTCCAGCCATGTCAACATTGCAGTTACTGCAGATGCCATCATGACTTGTCTCCACTTCTCGTCTTGGTATCTCCTCTTGGCACCCCCTCTTTAAAACGACTTGTAACACCAGGTTTGACCCTACCTCTTGACATCCCTTCTTGACTTATCACTTTCCATCTTCTGTAACCACCTCTTGACACGGTCTCTTGACACGGTCTCTTGACACGGTCTCTTGACACGGCCTCTTGACACGACCTCTTGACACGGCCACTTGACACGGCCACTTGACACGGCCACTTGACACGGCCACTTGACACGGCCTCTTGACACGGCCTCTTGACACCACCTCATGACACCACCTCTTAACACCACCTCTTGACGCCACCTCTTGACGCCACCACTTTCTGTCACTAAAGGTGAGTTATTGCAGAATTAGTCTCCATTATTAATTCTACTCCTGCGTGAACACTCCTATGGCTCGTGTTATCTCTCACCTCTATTTCACCCTACCACTCTCTTCTCTCCTCTCTCTCCACTCACCAACCATGTAATCCTCGATGAAAGGTTTGGCCTTTTCATAACCATCTCCATTTCCGTGGAATGCTTCGCGTATAATTTAGTTTCCGCTGTAATCGGTTTTCAACTCACTGAGTAAAATCGTCAATTTCAAGAGTTTTCGTGATTTTTTAAAAAGAAATTGAAGGGGATATTTACGCTACATAAATCAAAGCGGAGCGTTCTTCATTTAATATGACAATAAAAGAACATCATTTTGAATTTCATTGAATAACCAAGTGAATCCTTTGAAGTTAATATTCAAATTTATGGGTAAACAATATTTCAATATTCTGTGTGTTACTTTTAGAGCTTTCTCCTTTTACTTAAATGTAATGACTTGGAATGACAACATAATTCTTCTCTTTGGTGCGAATTACAAAGTTTAAAAGCTATTAGAATTGTTACGTTACAAGTGAAGATAAAGAAAGTAAAATATTATAATATATTTTTCTTTCATAAAAAGTAAACTACTATCTAGAAGATGTTTGTCCGCCAAGAAATGGATCTGGAAATTCAAAAATAATTTCTGAATTATCTCTTTATAAATTTTTATGATGATTTTGATAAAGTGCTTAGGAATGTCATTTTATGTGAAATAATGAATATGTTTGATAATAATTGCCTAAATAATTAATTGATATACAAAACAAAATAATTTTAGGTAATAATACCTTTACAACACAATCCCTTTCAGAACACACAACAATTACAGTGCTGAGAAGCAATAAATTGAGTATGTAACTCTGATGAGAGATAGTTACATATAATGTACGTAGAACAAACACGCTTAATTGGAATTATCACCTTGAATAATATTACAAAAGACGATAATTGAAAATTTAGCGTTACTTCTCATGGTATATTTCTTAGTCGAAACATTTCATAACGATATGAACAAAGTGCCATTCAATATTGTAAACTAACCTAATGTGAGCGGGGGAGGGCGCCAGGTTCAGCTCCTGAAATGTGACTGGATGGAAGTGTTGGGAGGTCATGAATTAGCACAGAGTCATTTGTAACAAATAACAGTTTATTCCTGGCACCAAGAGCTGCCAGGGAAGTTACATGTCGCAAAAGGCGACGCAAGTTTTTTTACTAAATCTACTCTGTGAGCTGGTTATCTTAATTACTAGTTGTTAATTCCCTTAAGGCTAACATATTAGGCTTACTCTTTGATGAAACGTGCTATTCATCATCTAAGGTCTGCAGGGCCTGAGCGCGGCCACTTGCAATTTCTCGCCGTTACGATTGTTCTGCGAGACGGCTTCGTCTCGTAGTTTTTCACCAGTGGCTGCGTTGTCTCCGCGGGCGGGCCGGACGGCAGCCTCGAAGCAGGGGCGGCGGCAGTCCCGGGTCGCTGACCTTCTGCGGCGCGTCCCCTCTCGGCAGGCAGCGGCAATCCCAGGACGCCGGCTCGAGCAGGCTCAGTGGGGCGAGTGGCCACGGGCGTTGACGTAACGCGGTGGGCTGTCAATCTGCCCGACGCGGGAGGCGGCAAAGGCTGGCGGGCCGATGCGGAAACGGCGCGGGATCCAGTAGTCTCCCGCCCGAGTTTCCTCCGCGACAAGTCCACTAGTCGCGTCCTAACTAATTCGACTCTGGGAAAGTCTTTCCCAAACTCGCGTCCCGATCGTAAGTAACTGAGTAATCAAGCAAATTTAGCAACCAAGAAGTATCTTGGAATTCTCTCGAAGTATCTTAGAAGTATCTCGAAGTAACAAAAAATTAGCTCTCAAAAAATTCTTAGGAGCGTTTCAAAAAAATCTTAGAAGTGTCGCCGAAAAAATCTTAGAAGTATCCTCTTTCCACTGTGCATCACGTTTTTAAAAGAACTCCCTTTCCCCTTCCCAAAATGCTTCTAGCTCTGAATTTCTCCCTTCCCTCATGGCGAAGCTTCCCATTGGCTGAGGGTGGCTGCGTCGCAGAATTCTGATTAACCAATCATGTGGCAATTTTCCCGTATTTTTCCGTAGATTGTTCTCTGTCTAACACCGGCTTCTCTCTCTCGCTCGCTTCCCTTTGTCAACGGTTCCAGAAACTTTTGGCAGCTGTCTGGACACGTGTTCAAGCAGGAGTGCATTTCGACGATCCTCGACGGTCGGCATGGGCTAATCGACAGCCTACTGTATTTAGTTTGTAAACAGCCCCTGCGGGAATTCGGGTGCCTAGTCCAGGCGCGTGCCAAAACGGGTGCGGGGCGGGCATTGTTTGGAAGGGGATCGGTTGATGGCCGAGAAAGGTTTCGTTCACGACGTGTTGTAAATGCGTCGTCATCTTAATTGACACCCGGCCAACCCCTCCGGGGGGCTCCGCCTTCCTTCCAGGGTGGTGGCAAAGAAATGGGGCGCGAGGGTGCGTATTGTCCGACCGGGCTCCGGCCAGGGAGCCAGAATGGATTTTATGAGGGGGGCAATAAACGGGTCGCCTCTGAAAAAAGGCCTGAATGCGGTCGGGGCGAGCCCGGCTGCGCGACAAAGAATCTTCGCGGCGAAGGCAGTGTCCCTTGACCCACTTCTGCCGCGACGGGAGCTACCATTAGATGTAGAAATTATTTTGTTATTGGCGATGCCACAATAAAATTATACTTAATTAATTGGTGACGCCACAATATAAACATTTAAAATTTGGTAGGATTACCACTAATACGAGTATTATGAGAATCTGTGTTGGTGCTGTCCATCACTAGTTTAGCAATATCTAATTTGTTGATTTATTGATTGATTATGACGTGTTTCCATGCGCTTAAGTTGGTGTGAGCATTAGCGCATTTTTATTACGGGAGGTGGCGGAGTTCTTGCCCCGGTGGATGGTGAGATCCGGAGCCGACCTGCACCCTGGTTTTACCAGCCAGATTTTTCCCGCCTGCGAGGCACCGGGCACCGCCCCAACCGCGCACTTAGCTCCCGAAGTGTCTCCCGGCATTTGTGGTAGTGTAGTGCATTTAAGTGTAAGTGTGTAAGGGGTGAAGAGAATGCAGCGGAAGGAAAGATTGTGTGCGTGTAGTCCGTTTTGTTAAAGAACTGCTCCGGCATTCGGCTGGTATTGATCGATTAAACCACAAAACTACTGATCAAGGAACCGGCAGCTAGAATTTTCCTCCAAACAGGGGCCTGCTATGCAGCTAGAGTAGAAAACCTTACCACTGCACAGTACGTAATTTTAGCCTTCTACGGAGCAGAAAGTCAAATTTTCAACTTCATCAGAACGTGTAACTTGTTCCCTTATTTCAGTAGAAGGACGTTCAGACCACATGGTGACGGTATAGATTTCACTAGAAATTTGCCGAGGTACAGGAAATTCTTATCTAAACATGTATCAACTCGTCCGTAGCGGCACGGCTATGTTTCATTCATTTCAGTGCAACGTGTTCGCTTGTCCTATTTATTGTCTCTGGTGATATTCAAAGTACCAGCTATTTCAAAAGTGCAATCTGTTGAGTTTTTTCTTTTCATTGGTGCTTTTGGTTTTAGAAATCCATCTTCCGACGACTTGTGAGATCCTTTTGAAAGGTACGTATTCTTTATTTAACAGAAAACACATTTCGAAAAGTTGATCAAGGGTTTTAGATTAGAGATCCCTGGAGAACCACTTTGGGACCAAATTGGTATTAATGTATGTACTTTTGAGAAGTAAAACATTGAAAAACGTTTGCGAATTTTGGCGAATCTATTAATTTTTCCATTCTTTACAGAATGTCGCATTCGTTTTCTCGGAGGGCACTCTTCGAAATATGGGTCCCAAAACCGACAAACTCAAAGACAGATGCTTTATTCGCACATATTTGGCAAGAAATGAAAATGCAACAAATTCTGAGAGTGTTTTACAATGTGTAAACCACAAAGTAAAGAAATTTTACTTTGTGTTTTACCAGACACTGAGTATTAAGTGAGAGAAAATAGGGAGACATCAATAACGTTTTATTCGTTTCATTTCTTCTTGTATCGATGAGGAAATACTTTTTGAAAATATTTCCAATGCACCAGAATCAGCAAAAACTTCCCGTACTGCAATTGGCCGGCCAACAAAGAGTTTTGTTGATTGTGCTCCAAGAACTAAAAGTCAGAAAGTTAAACACCTGCATTCAAGCAGCAAAGAGTTGAGTATGGCCGCAGGCATACAGTTAAGGGAAGAAGTGAAAAACGATTCGGCAGCAATAGTAAAAGAATTATCCACTTCATCACCAAATAGGGAAACTTTTTATTAAGAATTCTCGAAGGTCCTTGTTTCAGAAATCAGAGCTATCATCGGAACAAGCGTTGTCATTAATAGTAGATAACTATATGTCTAGTCGTCAATACAAACTACTTCGACAGCAAGAAGAAATATTAAATTGTAAATTTTACCCGCATTATTATAAAGTGAAAGAATCCAAAAAGCTATGCTATCCACAAGGTGCTGTGATTACTGAAATATCAACAGAAATACTTGTACAGACCACACAATTCATCGATTATGTCAAACCTGAGAGATGTCTAAGAAATTGCAGTTGACAAATAAGTGTAATTTTAGCATAATCATGATATGGAGCTGTGATTGTATGGAGCAGAATCGATACCAACAAAGGTTTTCTCAGCAACATTTCAGTGATGAAAGTGTGTTCAGGATAGATTCAGAAGTGAGCTAGGAATTTTAATGCTTAAGCCTAAAAAGCAGTGTGGGAATGCAAACGATGGGAATGCGGCAATTTTTTTATAAACCCTGAGAAATAACTGGAGTTAATCTGGAATTAATCAAGAGGTTAGAAATTATTCTATGATGCATAAATTCTGGACAAATATTTAATTTAGATAAATTCGAAAAAATCTCCATATACGTTGAAAATCTGTATATGGAAAACTACAGCTGGCGATGCCTGTAAAATTACACAAAATTTTATTTCACGAAAGAGACATTATTGACGCTTGTATATTGCCTATTGGGCAATATTCAGAAGAGGTCCAACCAGCCAGAAAAAAACATAAGCAGTACAGAGAATTCTTCACTACGAAGACCTCTGGAATCGACCCCAATACAGACCTGCTGAACAATTGCTCATTACTCCTGATCCATATATCGCTAGTTTACGGGTTCCTCCAAAACCCAGAAAAAATAATATTATTGAAAAAGTGATTTGATGTAAATGGATCAGTCACCAGCAAAATAAGATGGTCAAAAAGATTCTTCTGATATCATCAGTGATTCTGAATATGTTCATTATTTTCATGTGTAAAGTTTTGTCCAGCATAAGTTTCTTGTTTACTTCTCTTGTATATATTGTTTAATGTGTGTTTTCATTATTTATTAGGGCAACAATTGTAATATTGTGTCACAATTATGTGTATATATTATATATATATATATATATATATAACATATTTTAACTAGTTGTATTGTATAAAATTGATAATATTTTACCTTTTTGAATAATCTGGTAACTTATAAAATGATTAATCGAGTTCAATTCTTTAATTTTTGCTATTAGACTTTCTGCCTCGTAGATGGCGAAAATTACACACTGCACCCTCGAGCTGAAGCGACCAGAGGCAGTGCATTGACATCAATTAATACCCTGAGCCACCTCAACCGGTATCTGAATTGAATTTATGGCATTTTAGTTAGTGTATCTTGTTTAAAAACACAGTCGAAAATTGATGTTATTTTGGAAGATTGTCTACATTGCTGCTGTGGATGTAATTTGAGAAATCATTTTAAAAATATTACTTACAATTTCTGCGGAAACACTCATAAATTCTGCTTATTTGTAGTTGAAAAGGGGAAGTAAAAATTTTTATTAACAGAAATTTTATCTAACACATCCAAAGGCTTTAATGTTCATTTACAATGTACAAGACCACTTTTATGTACGGCGATCACTTTAATCTGCCTCGTACTTGCCGTAGACAAAGCGCGCTCTATAAATCGCTAGTAGTAGCGCCTGCACGGTCGAGATACTCTAAGATATTTTATCTTCAGGTTTTTGTGATTCTGAATGGTTCTGTCGAATAACATAGGATCAAGTTTTGGCGTTCACGTTACATTTATGATTAAGTTTCATTGATTGAGCTTTAAGAAAACTGCAGAATTTGTTTAACATTAACTTACCTTACAAAATATTGCTAGTATTCTCCTAATATCAGCTCTATAACGCTACGCGTGTTTTGTACTGTTTGCTTCTCTCTGGTTCTTTTGTAGTAACGACAAATATTTATTTTTTTCTCATTAATTGTCACCTAATTCGGCTCATTTATGTTGCCGAAAACGCTAAAAACCTAACCTAGATGATGGTTGCGATACTTTTTTTCACATTAAGCCTTTTCCCGAAAAAAAAAGAAAGGCCCCGAAATAATTAATTGGACAGCCGTCTACAAAAACGAGAAGGCAAATGAAATTTTTTGCTTGATGCGGTGTTCACACTCCGCCGGGTCTCTACCTCCCCCCGGAGTGAATTTCTGCCAGCTGCGCGCAGTATTTCGCCCTGCAAACCCACTGCGCCTACACTCCCTGAAATTGACACGTAACGAGGGAGTTTTGCCCGCGATGAATAAAGCTCGTCATGACATGTAGTCCCCCAACGTTCCCGAAACGTCACATGTCACCATGGCGTCGCCCTGCATCACCACGCAGCCGGTGACGGCGGCTTGTGATCGCTGGCGAGGGGTACGGGGGTGGTGCCGTTTTATAAATAAACACGAGCGAGAACAGATGGCGCCCAGCGCGGCCGCTGGTAACACGACGGTTGTGCGGCCGCGGGACAGCCCGCCGAAAAATATTAATTAATGTAAGAGCCAAACCGGAGTAGTAATTTGATCAATTTACGGCCAAAGGACGCGGCAATCGAAGCGTTATATCGACAATATATTTTTAATCGTCATTGTGAATATAAATGGATGTCGGATTCGGGCGACTGCATGTGTAAATCCGTATTATTTTGCGCTTTCGCCGCCTGCTCCATAGCGAGTGAATTGGCTTTGTTAGGGACGAGGCGCCATCATAAATATCGGTGGCAATCGTGGGAATTTCTCCTTGTGTCAAATATTTTTATAGAGCGTTCATTCGGAGAACGGCGGAATACAGGATTTTGCGCATCGTTTCGGAAGTGAATAATGTATTCGCAATGCATTAACATGAACGAATGGTTTCCGGTGCCCTTGTTTTCCCTTTTTTGCGTTTTCCCCTTCGGATTCATTGGTGTTAACGAACTTAATTGTAGTTCAAATACCTCCTCGCGTTCCAGCTTACCCTCTTGAACAAACACGCGGAATCATGTTTCAAAGGAATCACTTTTAGAGATTTCAAAAAATGATTGCCACTTGTGTTTATTTATGTAAATGTGTTGGACTCCATGGATTGAACTTTGCATTGAAATGCATTGTTTTATTTAAGTGCGGCTAAATAAAAAGATATATCACATACAAACCGCACCATTTATACACGACATTGATTTCGTATGTTGAACATAGACTTGCAATTTCTGAGGAGCTTTATGATAAAACTGCCGTGTAATGGATGAGTTCGAACACTATTGGCAAAGCTACTTCAGTGTTAGTATCTCGTTTCTAAATATATTAGATGGTTAAAGTTCACACAAACAATAAAAAATGAGTCACAGATCTTTGACTGAATTTTTTAATGTCAGTGCTGTGCGTTATTTTCTATTAAACCATCACATATATTCAAGAAATATACCCTCTTTTTCCTGACATAAACTCGTGTAGACAGCTTTTATTTTTTTTAAATCCCTTATACTATTTTTATCTAAATGTTAAAGTAACTCGTAATAATTTAGTATATGCCTTTCAAAGAACTAAGAATAAATAAACAAGTAAGTTATTATCTTATAAATCCTGACTCTGAATAATAACCATAGTATTAATTTTAAGTTCACTAATAGAGAGTGTTCAACTCAGCGCCTCGCTCGGAAGGGTCGCGGGCTCGAGTCCCGCCGTGGACATGGTTGTTTGTCACTTGTCTTTCATGTATGAGTGTTGTCGCGGAAGGCTTTGTCTGTCTGCTGTCCACAGAATGAGGATCCCGCATGTGTATCTAGGGTAAATGTTAATATGTATCCCCAGAGGGACATAGTGTCTACCCGGTGCAGATGGCCGAAATCGGCATCCCCTTTAAGCTGGAAAAAGCCTCACAAAGAAAAAAATGAAATAAAAGTTAAGTAGCAAGTTTGATTGTTGCATTAAAGTCAACAATAATTGACATTTTAAAACGGATTAAATATGGACCAACATTTGTTATTATACACACATTTACGACTCTCTACCTGAACCCCTGTGATTACAACGCACGAAATAACTGTAGAGAAGTTACAATAGAAAAGTACAACGTAATCAACATAATAATAATAGAAAACCTCAAAATATTGTTTCATGTCCTAGACTCTAGACTATAGATATGTGGGATATTTTCATAAATCTATTGCAACTCACACAACAAAACGGTCAAGGCCAACTACATTCCAACAAGAATACAATGTCGTTAGCCTTGAATACGACGTAATGACAAATGGAAGCTGATTAGTAGTCACTACATTAATCTTCTTCTTTTTCGGCATTTTCCCCTAGGAGCTTATCGTATTCACCCTCCAAACTCTCGGTCCTCCCAATCTCGGTTTGCGACCTCTATCCTCCATAACTTCTTGGATGTATTTTTTTTTCATTCTAAAACGGGTCTTCATCTTCTCAGGTAGTTGTCATTTTAAGATCTTGTGTGGCCATCTGTTTTCAGACATTCTCTGAACATGTCTGTACCATTGTAGTGGCCTTTTTTCCAAGGTCTTTGTAATAGAAAAAATTATATTAATCTTTCTCCATATTTCTTCCCATCGCACTCTGTCGCTACGAGTAAATTGTAAGCATCGTCCCATGTAGTCCATTTCTACTAACCTTATCTTATCCCTTATTTCTTGTGTTTGTGGCCACATTTCCGCTTGGTATAGAACTATATTTTCTAATACACAGTGCACAGTGAAAGATTCTCTTTTTTTTGACATATTGGTGGAGAGTGTTATTCCACAATATTCGTTGTAAAGTTTTGATTGCTTTCTTCCCCATAATTACTCTTGAGTTTATATCTGTAGCACATGTATCCGAATTGTTTGTTATAGATCCAAGATAGTTGAAGGTGTGGCAGCTATTAATTTTGTTACCATCCACGTCTGTATCCGTTATTACTTGTCCAATGCACATACATTCAGTTTTATTAAAATTTATTTCTAATCCCAAATCATTATATTCTTCTATTAACTTTATTAGCATATACACCACATCCTTTTCATTTTGAGCAAAGATTACCTGGTCTTCAGCAAATAGGAGGGAGTTAATGGTGTCGTCTCCAATTTTTTATTCTCATGCCTCAATATTTCCTCTATTTATGTGGGGCTTGTTCTAGGTAGATATTGAACAAGATAAAGAGATAATCCACATGTTTTAGACCCTTGTTTATTGTAATGTTTCCAGTTAATTTATTTCCTATTTTAATTTGCGCTCCGATATTTTTTTAGTTTTTTAACCAGGTTGATCCATTTTTTTTATTAATTCTTCTCATTGCTTCCCATATCTTTTTTGGGACACAATCATATGCTTTTTGGAGGTCTATAAAGGTATCATAAATATTCCTATTTCAGCTTTTATATTTCTATAAAATATCTGATAGAGTAGATGTTATCTAGTTCCTCCTCGTCTAAAACCACTCTGTTCTTCACTCAATATACGTACACCTTCTTCAATTTGTTTTTCTCAAAATATTAGAAAACAATCTTACTGTTGACGGTGTGACACTTATTACCCTGCAATTACTTATAATACCACGTAATTACTACTAAACTGTATTAATCTTATGATATTATTAAAATTAAGAATTAATACTATAAAATATGTTAATAAGAGCAAGTGCTAGCACATCTAAGGTCTTCTACCATTTATTTCAAACAAAAATCACGAAATTTAGTGGAGTAGAGAGCTCAAATTCTTTCTAAACGAAAATCCTATAGTTTTAAATACGTATATTCCGTGATACATTCTTGTTATAGACGTTTCGTCTATCAAAACACACAACTGCATTCTCGTCTTCGTAAGACGATGGTTGAATTTACCTATCTCAAAAGACCTTCCCGGAACACGACCTGTGTACCTCGCCAAATGTTTGCTATGTGGATGACTGGCTGCTACTAAGCAAGTTTCTCAATTAACGATATCGAGTGTACAGTGTATTATTGAATGCTTACCCTAGCGTTAGTTCCTGAAGTGCTGTTCGTGACATTGTAATTTGAGAAACACTCGGTGTTTCACTATTATTTAATAATATCTAACGAGGGGATGATATTGTTTTTCTTTTAGTGATTAGTATAATCACAAAATGAGGTTGGAAGTTATATTATTTTTCGTTTGCATTGCATAATGATTAAGTAAGGTTTTTCTCGTGATCTGACTTTTTTTCATATTTTCTCTGCCTCTATTCTCTCTAAAATGCCATGTGTGGAATAAACTTTGTTTTATCAACAAAAGTTTTAAGTAAATTCCAATATTCTCCCGATTTCATCTAGACAGGAAACGGACACTATCACCAAGTTGACTAAATACTTATTATCAATACTGTTTTGTTTATTCCTGACAGTGTACTCGTCAGCATTATTCTCTTTCCAAAATACCCTTTGTTTGATTTAGTTTCTCTTTCTCAATTTGATGCTGTTGTGGCTTGATAACAGATTGTTCGCAAAGAGTATATAGAAGTATTATTATTTTAACCACCCATTAACTAGCTGCGTTTCAGCTAGCAAGTGAATTATCATAATAAAATTTCTATTGCGGCAATTGAAATTCTGTTGATAATGTTCATTTTAGTGGCAATTTCATTTGGTTTTTAGGAATCAGGCATTAAAACGAGCCCATATAGAGATACGTTCATTTTAATCCTAACATTTTCGTTCATAAATAATAATAACGTAAACTGAGTGAATGCGACATTATCAAGTTACAAATTTATCCCATTGCGAGCCTAAAATACATTTGCTTCGTTCTAGCGATATCCTATGAGAATGAAATTCAATGAAAAATGACACACTCATATCTTCTATATATTTTAACAGTGTACCATATAAGATACCTGTATAGTCACTTTACAAACAATTTATGACTATTATAAGATATATATATATATATATATATATATATATATATATATATATATATATATATTGAAACAAATAATGTGTTTCATTACACTAATTAAACATTAGTGTAAGTAATCAATAGATATTTTGGACTGCGCGGTACGTACGCCAAGCGCTGCGAACAACGACGGGAGCTAGCAACGGTCGCTACCGCCACCGGTGCCACCGCCGGGAGGCCAGCGTGAGAACGTCGGTTGCAAACTGGGCAGCGAGCACGTGCGAGCAGTCGTTAGGAGAATTGCGAAGAGGACAGACGTTAGCGGAGCGGCGAAGAGTTCGGACGTGTGGCGAAAATCTCGCCGGTAGTGCATGGACAAAGAGAACATGCGGTATAGTTAATGAACTATTAGCGACTGGAATATAGTAGACACGTGAATGAGACATTGAAAGTATCAGTAGAATAAAAGATTCGCGTTGATAGAACAATCGATCGCGTTCGTGTTAATTAGCGTAGTGGAAACTTTACCGAAACCGTGTGGTACGGAACTAGGACCAGCCCGCATTATAGGTGCAGGTTGAGTAATTAAATCCATCGACGGAAGGTGATTCGAGAGAAGTGCAACGCCGCGGTATCAAGATCCGAGTCGGGGAGGAGCCGCAAGGTCACCAGCCCAGGACGACCGCCACGCCATCAGCCGCCGACGGCCCACAGCTGCTGTAGAGGTCGGCAACCCTGTCGATACGAGCTGTTCTACGAGCATCAAAGGTATTTGGTCGGGACCCCGAAGGTATAATAAATGCATATTACAACTAATCTTGGTACCAAGGCAAAGTGTGTAAGCGTTGTCAGATCATGTAATTAACCTATTTGATTTGCAAATAAATCTTGTTCATGATTGTATTTCCATTTCTAATCAAATTTCTCAGTATTATACCAACTTATCCAGGGACCCATTCACGGAAAAGATACCCTCCTTTAGTGTTATATTGCAGTGAAATACCAGGCATCACCAGGTACGTCACAGCTGGCGCCCGAACAGATGGAAAGCGTGTAATTAAGAAATGTGGCCTTAGGAAAGTTGGTAAAATATTGGAAAGCACTGTGCATGTATTGGATGTATAGTAATGCGCGTTAAAGATAATAGACAGGCAATGTAAAGCTTATTATTATAGGGAACAAAAAGTAACAGTACATGTATTAACAAAGCATGCAGAAGTCATGTAAGCATAAGGTATATTTGATAATTACAGAAATTTTGTTGTGTAATTAATTGTGGGCAGATATAGAAAGTTATTTGAGAGTAACCAGTATAAAGTTACTACTGCAGTTACTGAGTTTATGAAAGCCACACATGTACATATTGTAAATGATATAATGTAATAGAATTTCAAATTTTATAAAACATGTTAATAATGGTTGAATTGGTTGGTAGTTTTTAATAACATGGAAATTAAAGAATTGGGAAGCAGTAACAATTCCTGTGGAAATATAAGGGTGGTTAATATTATTGTATAAATTGTGCACATTACTTGTTGGGAATGTTCATTCAGCAGTGCATTATCCATTGGTGATGGTAAAGTTTGTGGAATTCAATGGAAAGGATACTAGGTTGGGGAATGTATAGCAGTATTGTGAATGTATATTGTTAATATTCATATGGTACTATTGAGGAAAATTTAGGGAGAATATATATATATATATATATATATATATATATATATATATATATATAGTCAGAGTCTACGTTTTTTGTGAGTCCTTGAATCCTAAAAATCGATTGAGGGCAAAACTTCTGTTTGCTATATTTTTTAAATATATATTTATTAATGAACGAATGTACATAGTTCAGTATTACTTTATACTAGATCATATGTATTTTCTGACTTATATTTAACTTAAATGCTAATCTTACAACTAAATCTAACTACACATGAATAGGAAACTCACAGATTATATGTGACTAATTGAGTTCTGAAAATATGCTCAGAAATGAATCTAATGGGTAACTATTTTTAATTCTAATTGGGAGCTGATGGGTGGTGGCTAGGTCGTTATGGGTGGATTGGGTTATTGTATTTATTTTGGAGAAGAAATTGTTAGATAGGTGCGCAATATGATATTATAGGAGGCAAATTAAATTCTTTGTGCAGTTGAATGTTTCAGATGAACCAGGGTGCATGAGTGGCAAGTCTGAGGAAATGATTTTGGATGCTCTGTAATTTATTGATGTTTTAGAGGCGTTGATCCAGATAGTGCATACATAAAGCATTAGGGGACTAATTATCGATTTGTATATGGTGATGGATTTATTTAATGAGAGCTTACTATTGCGATTTAAGAGTGGCTTTAGTTGAATTAGTTTTATTTTGGCTTGCTGTGCTTTTACTGTTATGTGATTTTTCCAATTTAGTTTGGTATCAAGATTCAGCCCCAAGTATTTGACAGATTCATCGTGTGGGGTCCATGGAATTGGGTGATTGTTTATTTGGAGTGGAGTTGGGGTTGAATATGTTCTTAATGAGAATATTTTGGCGCATGATTTTGTAGGATTGAGTTGATTTTCCATTTGACAGACCATTCATCAATTTTATTTAGATGAGTTTGAATTTGTTTACAGATTAGATAAGTTGAATGATTGGACATGAAAATTGCGATATCGGCGAATTGGGCGATGTGCGTATGTGATGTTATGGGAATGTCAGCTGTGTATATGTTGAAAAACATGGGGGACAGTGGTGAGCCTTGAGATAATCCAGCCGTAATTCTGCGGAGATTGGATGTGTGTTGGTTAACTGTGACTGAAAATGTTTCTTGGAGAAAGCTATTAATGATATTAATTATATAGTTGGGAATACATATTTCTTTAAGTTTGAATATTAATCTAAGATGCCGCACTTTGTCAAAAGCTTTCGAAATGTCTAAAAATGTAATTATTGTATGGAGTTTTTTTTAATGCAGTGTATATGTGCTCCGTGATTCTTAATAACTGATGAGACGTTGAAACTTTATTAGTGAAGCCAAACTGCTGCATTGGATTGTTTGAGTATTGTTCAGATGGGAATTTAGTCTTTTAAGATTTTGTCACATATTTTGTGGTGTCCAGGGACTTTTTTAACAAGTGCATGAATATTGCAAGTTATTTGTTTATATTCCCTTAGTGATTTTTTTAGGATGTTGGTCAGTAAATTTAACTCTTTCTTAAGCTGTGGGTTTCCCTTGATGCACCAAAGTCTTCTTGTTTTGTTTCTAGTGTTAATAATTGTGAGAATGATTTGGAAGTTTTTTATTGAAATGCTTAATGGCGGGGGCTGAGCATTATTATTAAGAATGTTGATTGTGTTAAATGTTATATTATTTAAGAGGGCTATTGTTCTATTTCTACGGGACTTTTTAATATTTTAAAGTGAGGTGATTGTTTTTAAATTGTGTTCTTAAATTTTATCCAGTGGATGTTTTGTGTGTTAAGTGTGAAAATTGGTGTGTGAGGGGGGTGATTTGTTGAATTGAGATGATGCTTGGTAGATGATCAGAGTCTAATTCAAAGAAGGAAGCTGAGTGAAAAATGGTTTGGGTGTTAGAAATTGCAATGTCTAATATATCTGGGTTATTATGGTCTGCGGGTTAGTGAGTGGATTCTGCTGGAACAATTAACTGAAGTTTGAGGTCTGTAATTATTTTGCTGAGTGGGTGTCTTGCAGTATTGGTATTTTTGCATCCCCACATGGTGTTTTTAGCATGAAGATCCCCAATCAGGAGAGTGAGCAAATTCATCTGGAAAAGCGAAGAAATATTCGAATCAGAAATTTTTGTTTTCGGAGGCTTGTAAGCCACTATTAAAGTTATTAATATATTATTTAAAGGGAATTTAATGGCTATAGTTTCGAGAGTGTGTGGAAGGTTGATTTCAATAAATGGTAAGGATGTTTCTATTAGTATTAGTACACCACCTCCGTTTGAATTTGATCTGTCGGTTCTGACTACACTATAGCCTGTTATGTTAAATGTAACATCTGATTTTAAATGCGTTTCCGTCATGCAGACTAGATTTACATTGTTATCTTTTAGAAAATAATTTAGTTCTAATTTTTATTGTTGATGCCATTCGCATTCCAGTTGAGCAGATTTATATTATTTTTGTGGTACTGTTGCATTATTGTTGTTAAAATAGGCTGAGAGAGATGCTTGTAAATTGTTGACTATTGTTGGGTTGTTTTTATTAATAATATTGACTAAGAAGTAGGTAATTGAGTTAATAGTGAAATGAATGAATAAGTTATTATTAGAATTATTCATAAGAGGAGTTTGTGTGAACGGGTTATTGTTAGATTGGTTGTTTTGATTTGTATTTTTGGGAGGGTTTGGAGCAAATGTGAAATTTGGAATATTGTTAGAAGTGAGGAGAAACGGGAAGTTTTGTGGGGTTATTTGAGGGGGGTGTCTATTTGTTTTTTATAATATGGACATTATATTGATCTTAAATCAGCTCAGTGCGATCCATTGCAATTTTTACAGATTGCAGGTAAGCCTGTTTGAGGGCAATTAACAGAATAATGATTCTGTGCACAGAAAATGCACGGGATTGAATTGTTACAATTATTCTTCGTGTGTCCAGAGTACAAGCACCGCATACAGTATACTGGTCCTTTTGGCCTTCTTCTTCTTTCTGGTTTAACACTAATGTTTCAGATCTGATTAATTTGAAGCACTTGTTCGATACTTTGACTACCGTTGAATTTTGCGCCATTCACTGGAATGGTCACGTTATTTTTATAGTCTTGTTACACTGATGACTGACTGATGGAAATGATGGAAATGGACTGACACTGATGATGGAAATTTGTGTTGAAGGTCTTTTGTTGGGTGAATATTCTTGAAGACGACAGACATTTTTTTATTGGCTGGTTCTTTGTAGGTGTGGAACTGTCTTTTGGTTTCAATGGGTATTTGATGGCTCTTCTGAAGTCTGCTATTGGTTTAAACATTATTTTAATTCTATTTCCCTTATAATCTGTTGTAAATTGGTTGGTTAATTTGTTTTTAATCTCTTTGTTAAATTCCGAGATATTATGGATATTATTTACAAAAATGGGAGGAATTCTTAGATCTTCGTCTTCTTGGGACGGAGTAATATTGCCAAACTCAAATCTTTTGTCTTGATTTGAAGGTTTCTCTAGCACTGTAAATCTGTTTCCCACTGGTATTTTATACTGAGTTGATTCTGAAGTGGTTGATTTCTTATTTGGGAGAGGGAGGTGTATTTCTCCTGTTAATAATTAGTAGCTACTCACTGTTATTGTCAGAAATGACTGCTTCGCCGCTAGCCGCGTCTTTTGCTGAGCAGAGTTTACCAACCTGGAGGTTTCTGGCCCCGGTGAGCTGTTGCAAGCTGCAATCGGCCCCTTGAACATTTGCAAACTGCCCATTCTGCATATTAGAGGTAAACTATAGGTTTTGGCAAGCTGGGGATGGCTCCGAATACGAGATGATGTTGTTGAATTTCTGGGCTGCTGGAGATACTGTCCATGTCACTCTCGCTGCCGTATAGAGTTTCCGTGGCTTCTGCAATGCTGTGACCTAGGTCACAGCTGGCTGAAGGGGGCTCACTGTTAATAATAACTGATAAGCGACTGTTGATTTATGGCGCCCTGTATATTGGTCGATTGTACTTCACTTCACTACACAACGAGTACTTCACTGTTACACACTTAGAAAGTTCACTAATTAACTGCTCTGACTAGGCCGGAGCGAGCGATGTTGTCGCCACGGCTGTTCGGCGCTGAATGTCTGTTCGCCTGTCCGTTCTGTCTGTGCTCGACGCTAGCGCTAAAACCGTTCAGCCGATTATTCAAAATGATATTTCTTTGTCAATTTAAAGGAACTCGAAGCCCTCTAAATTTGAACCGGATATTTTGATTTTGGGGAGTATTTGGCATGAAGTCTCAATTATATTTTCAAAAGTGGCCGTAAATTTTTGTATTAAAATTTGTCATATCGTAAAAAACGCTTAAAAGAAGGCCGCAGCCCTCATTTTCGTTAAAATCCTTGATTTTTCGAAAATCTCAAAAGATTATTTTTTCGGCGTCTTCCTTCAACTACAATATTCAAGATAGATTTTTTAAATGCATTCTGTTCTTCTAAGAATGTTTTGAAAATATGGGTAGTTTTCGGGTTTTTAAAGTATAAAAAATCCCCAAAAAGATTCAACTTTAAAAAAAAATCTTCTAATGTACAAGGTGCGTGAGAAAAGTAATGAGACTGGTAACACTGCGGGCGATATGGCAACATTGTGTCTAACGGCCTGTGCTAGACCGTTTTGTTTATCCCTTCCACATCCTCAGTCCGAGTTACAACTCCGTACAAATAACACATTATTTTTGACAGCGCCATCAGTGAAGTTGTGTTTTTGTTGTGTGTTAGAGAAATGGAGCATCGGAATTTAGAGCAACGTTGTGCAATAAAGTTTTGTGTTAAACTTGGTGAATCCGCGAATGTGACTTTTCAAAAGTTGAAACAGGCCTATGGGGAACATTGCTTATCAAGGGCACAAGTTTTTCGCTGGCACAAATCATTTTTGGAAGGTCGAGAACACGTTGAAGATGACCCTCGCTCAGGGAGACCTTCAACTTCAAAAACTGACGAAAACGTTGAACGTGTGAGGGCTCTTGTGAGATCAGACCGCCGTTTAAGGATGATCAGTGAACAGTTAAATTTAAACACTTTCACCGTACATCAAATTTTGGCAGACGATTTGAACATGCGAAAGATTTGTGCCAAAATGGTGCCGAAAAACCTCACAACTGAACAGAAGGACAATCTAAAAAACGTGTGCGCTGATCTTCTTGAGAGGATTGCCAATGACCAAGAATTCTTCAATTGTGTGATCACAGGTGATGAATCGTGGATATTTGAATACGATCCTGAAACAAAGCGGCAAAGCGAAGAGTGGCACACTCCGTCATCTCCTCGGCCAAAGAAATGTCGAATGAGCAAATTGAAGATCAAGACCATGCTGATTTGTTTTTTTGACAGTAAGGGAATCGTGCACAAAGAATTTGTTCCACCAGGACAAATTGTCAACCAAGTGTTTTATAAAAGTGTCCTTGAAAGGCTCAGGAAAAGAGTGATTCGTGTGAGACCACACATTGCAGACAAGTGGATGCTTCATCATGACAATGCCCCGTGTCACACGGCCATTTCCATCAGTGAATTTTTGACCTCAAAACTCATTACTGTTGTTCCTCAACCCCCATATTCACCTGATTTGAGTCCTTGTGACTTTTTCCTTTTCCCTAAATTGAAGCATGTCCTAAAAGGACGTCATTTTGGAACTCTGGAGAACATTCAAAAGACCGTGACCGACCAGTTAAAAGCCATTCCAGTTGAAGACTTCCAGCGCTGCTACAAAGAGTGGGAACAACGACTCCGCCGGTGTATAGCTGCCCAAGGGAACTACTTTGAAGGGGATCATATTGTTGTTTGAAAAAAATAAAAAATTTAGTTAGTATAAAATCAGTCTCATTACTTTTCTAACACACCTTGTATAATAAATTATGCTTGTCGCATTTCCGGCGAACACTGAATATTCGAAAATTGCAAAAAGTTAACATTGCAAAATCTCATCTTTGAAGATATAGGTTTTTGACGTAAACAAAAATCTCTTCTAAATAATTATATCTGTCCTAATATAGAAGAAAAATATATAATTCTTTTTTTTAAACGAGTAGTTTTCGCGCCATTTTTGTTTAAATTATTGCAAATTATAAAATAGTTATTTATGATACGAATAGTAAAAGTGACATTTGATTTTCGTAGTAGAAAATGTTGCGACACGAAACCGAGAGGCAGAGTGGTGCAATGGCCTAAGAGCAAAATAAAATCACTTTTACCACGCGTGTCATGCACTTATTACACACTTTTACTGACATTCATTTTATTTTTATACAAATACTAATCACTTCATGGTACAACAGACATGAGGTCACAC
This sequence comes from Gryllus longicercus, assembly GCA_038098605.1. Lineage (NCBI taxonomy): Eukaryota > Metazoa > Arthropoda > Insecta > Orthoptera > Gryllidae > Gryllus > Gryllus longicercus. The sequence continues at coordinate 970,991 of JAZDUA010000463.1, forward strand.
GAAAGTATTTCGTTTTCTTTGTTGCATTCACAGATTTATCTGAACACTTCAGCATCGCATCACTTTTAGTAAATTCAATTTTAGCATGTTATCATGCCCTGAAAGTAAAACTTTACTAGAGAATGTCTAAAAAGATATTTTCTCAAAACGGCTCCATTTTTTCACGAATAGAACAATGGACGCTTAAAAGAATGTCGCGAGCAAATATGTGCTGTTGTAGCACCTCTAATTTCGTCTCATCTTCATACACCTTTTCTCACACACGAATGTGATTAAAAGTATACGGACACGTCCAAAATGGTGTTATGGTGTGTTCGTGCTTTTCATGGAGGGGGCTTGCACCCCTTGTTGTTTTGTGTGGCACTATCGCGGCACAGGCCTTCGTTGATATTTTAAACACCTCCTTGTTGCGTTGCTGCTGAAGAGCAATTCGGCGATTGCATCTTTCAACGCGATCAAGCACCAGTGCATACTGCACGGTCTGTGGCGGAGTGGTTACAAGACTATAACATCCCTGTAATGGACTGGCCTGCACAGAATCCTGACTTAATTCCTCTCGAACACCTTTGGGATGTTTTGGACCGCCGACTTTGTGTCAGGCCTCACCGGCCTACATCGATACCTCTCCTGAGTGCAGCACTCCGTGAAGAATGAGCTGCTATTCCCCAAGAAACCCTCCAGCACTTGATTGAAAGTATACCCGCGAGATTGGAAGGCTAAGGGCGCCAAGGTTAAGAGCGCATCAAGGCTAAGGGTGGGCCAACACCCTAGTGAATTTCAGCATTACCGATGGAGGGCGCCACGAACTGGGAAGTCATTTTCATCCACGAGTCTGGATACTTTTGATCACATAGTAAAGTTACGTAAAATAAAATCTTGTTTCATGTGTATGTAAGTCAAGTCAATTTGTAAAATGTTAACGATTTATAAATAGCCTACTTTAGATAACAGGTAAATTAAAGCATAATGAAATGTGGATAAAATTTTGAATATCTATGCATTTTCATTTAAAAATATTAGTGGCATTAAAAGTGCCTGTTCATAAACAAATTATTTCCATAATGATACAAATACTATTGCATATAATGATAATACAATAAATAACAGTAACGATAATAAATGTAACTAGCATAGTAGGGATTTTTTTACTCTCATATTTTATTTGTAATTTATTTGCGGACAAACATTTGACAAAATTGCCTAAAGGAGGTAAGTAAGACATTTCAATACTTAAAGTATAAATTGTTCAAACATGGGCGAAAAAACATTAATCACATTTTAATGCGAATTTCAAATTTTTAATTGATAAAATTGGATTAAATTTTTTTCACTATCGTTCACATTATTTAAAAATCTGAAACAAATATATGCTATAGAATGTTAAAAGTCACTTTCTAGGGAGGGGGGTAATTGAGACAGCACTCTAACTTTATCACGTTGAAAATCAGTTTCGAACATTTATTTATTTCTATTTGAATTTGGCGTCAAAATTGATTGACAAAAATACATTCAAATTCATCTATTTTTACCAGTCCTTCCATTTTTTTCAACCTTATACATTCAATAGAATGTAAGAAATAATTTAATTTTCGTTTCTCTCGTCGTATCTCTGCAACAGATGGCCATAGGAGTCTGATTTATTTAAAATCAACGGTGTTTTTTTTTCTATTTCATATGAGCATCGCGATTATTGATTTGGTTTGGGGGCACTTTTCACAACCGGTTATACCATCTGTGCCTACTAGTACTTGAGAGGAGTAAAGTTCATTGACCGTACTCTACCGACCGTATACTACATTTTTAGTAGTTAACAGCTGCACTAAACATATTTAATAAACATACCATAATAGTTTTTGTACAATAATAAATACACAGGACACAAAATTTCTGAAATGAACAATGTAAGTATGCAAGATGTAAAGTAGGATGTCGTTGAAGTCGCTTGGTGGTGTCACTATTGTCTAGTAAGTTGATGGCTGGAATTTTGGAACGGTTATGTAGTCGCTGTAGGTATTTTGCACTTGTCTCGCTGACTTACAGGTAGTGGAAATTTTAATGAATAAAATAATTATACATAATATTACATATATATAATATATTTATTTATTTGTTTCAAATGTATTTATTTAAAGTCTAATGGACATCAACATAGTATTTTTGTCCCAACGACTTGTATTCAAATATCTTGCAACAAGCTTATTTTTCAATCACCTTCGTATATTTTGGCATGTCTACCGTACAAAAAAATATTGTTATATTGTTATATTTTTGTGCTAGTGAGAATATATAATACATTGGCGAAAACAATATAGTTGAATGTGGAATAAAATAAAGCAAAGAAGACACAAATTTGATGTTGTTGGCATTTTCAATTGCAATTCATCCAAAAATTCATCAATGGTAATTCGCCTATGTGTTTACTGAGTTTTCCGCCACACCGCGTAACAGTGGTCACTTATTTATTTTCTCTTAACGACTTTTATTTTAGCCGAACGTGGGTGGCATCGCTTTTTCGTTTGTTCATTGATTGGAAGTACGCCAGTGCCATCTGCTGAGGGGCACATCATTTGCAGAGAGCAAGTTGAAAACCATCATCGCCTCCACACCTTTTCGTTTCCGTTCACAACAAAGATCAGCGGCTGATGCTGACGGGGGCTTTCCCGCTCCCACTAATCCTCTGGAGCGCGACCTGTCGGCGGGCAGCTTCACCGATCGACTGTTTGGAATCAGGCGCCGCCCTGCCCCGGCCCTCGCTGTCAAAGCCCCGACCTCGCCTCGCCGCTCGTCCCACATCCGTACCCGCCACGGCTCTCGTCAAAGTCGCTAACCTCGAAGCTCTGCTGTTCCACTCACCCACCCCCGCCGTATTCTCTGCCTCCGCCGCCGATCCCGTCGCCATGCTGCCATTCTACCACCCTCTCCATGTTGCCACACTCCTAAGCTTTCGCCGCGCTCATAGCCATCTCTATCAAAAGCATTGCTGCTACTATCTGCTCTCCCATCAGCGATTTCCATCTGTACCTCTGTCCACGTCCCCAGCTCCATCAGTGGACCCACCTCTATAACAGACCCCGCCTCCATTATTGTCCACACCCAATTATTGTAAACACAATTCCTTTGTCCTTAAACTTAAAACCACTTCCACTATCATCCACGACGCAATTCTACACATGCTATCATCTTCGAATACCACATCACGAAACTTACCCCTCTTACGACAGCCATCACCCACTCCGCGCGCCGTCGCAGCCCTGTGACTCTAGTCCCCGCTCCCACGCCCCCTGTCACCCCTGTTCCCGCTTCCCTGTCACTCCCGTCTCCATCGCTGTCCCGGTCCTCCCCCGCCCCTCCTCCAATGCAGCAGCCGCCGTCGCGGCCGCGTCGCCCGTCTCTATGCAAATGGCGGCCAAAATAAACACAGTCGTCGTATTTAACGGGGCTCAAGAGCAGTCGAGCGAAACAGGCTTAGCATTAGCATGCAAAGCCTCGCCGCTACATATCACTATTAAAATCTTAATCTGGCGACGCGAAAAATGCCGCTGACGTATGGGGTGGGGGCGGCGGTAGCGGTAGGCACCGAATGGCGAAACGTACAGGTCCTCCGCGCGCATGCGCAACGTGCTTTGTCTTTCTTTTCTTTTTTTCTGGAGTTTCTCTCGCTGCTGCAGATAACCCGCGAATTCTATTGAGTTTTAATCTGAGAGAGTTCATGCGTTTGTTTGATTTTTAAGGAGCCAATTTTTCAGGAAAAACTTCGTTGTATTAGCAGTATACATGTCTGAGCGGGTGAGATCAAAATTCAGTTTTGAGGGAAGTTTCTGGACCCGTTTCCCCTCCCTTACGTAAATATCAATATTTTCTTAATTTTTTATAATGTTAGAGAATTATAAATCATTGAAGATATTAAATCAGTAATTATTCTATATCATAGAAGATCATAATATCAGTAATCAGTAATATGTTCGACATCATTATAATTTTAAAAAAGAATAGTTAAAAATAATTATCATATTCATGTTGTGGCCTCGCTAGATATTGGGGTCGCAATATTCCGAAAGGATGATAAATGGAGTCGGGTAATCTGTTAATTTTAGAATATAATTTATTTCAATAAACAGGTATTCTTTGAAAAAAATTGTATGTATCTCACAAAAAAATTGAAAAGAACCATCGGGTATTTTACATACACGTATTTCCTTCAAAAAATACAATTGGAAACCACAAAATCAGATTTTGAGGGAAGAAACAACATACTATGTATACTTTTCAATAAGAGCACAGAAATATCTTTAGAAATTACAAACAAGCACTCAAAAAATAATACTATTCATATTACGACTTATGCATCTAGTCTTAAGGGTTCGTCCACAAATCATTTGGTAAGAATCAGTTTACCATGTTTTGAAAACGTCACTTCAATCGGTTACATTCTTATTAAAGTTTCAATAGAATTTGTTCTGAAAATAGGGAGTGACCAAGTTATACTCTTCCCCCTGACGCCATGTGAGGTGTTTGGCGTTCGACAACAAATCGTGTCGTTCACCAGGGTGCCTTCACACACGGGTTCTCTAATCATCGCCGCCCAGTCATCGCTGAACACCACTCGCTGCCAGTCTGCCTCCGTCCACGCCTTTCTGCTACGACACCATTCCAACCTTTGCTTCCGTTCGCGAACAGTTAAGGGATGTCGTCTGCACGGCCGGCGTGAGCATAATTACCTTTGAGGTGTCTGACAATGGTACATCAGGACGGGATGTCTTATTGCTGGTCCTACTGCACGCTGAATAACCGAGAGCGACCTCATCGACTCATTTACAGCCTGAGGGACAATCATCCTGTCTTCTCGTGGTGTGGTCTGCCGGGGCCTTCCAGACCCTTACCGCGCTTATGGCGCGCGCTGTCTTTAGCTACTGGACTGTCCGCGTCCTAGAGCCAACGTGCCAATGTTTCGGCCACCATTGCGCGACCTACCTCAGGGTGAAATGGGCATTTCGCCCTAAGGAAGGTCGCAGAATGGCTGAAACGTTGGCACCTGTGCCTAGGACACGGCATCTCCCGGGCAGCCAAGTAGACACTGACTTCGGCCGTGAAAGTATATTCTCTCGCGCGCCGTCTTGTTTCTCATTACTACTAACATCGTACAATGATAACATCTTCACGGTCCATATGCTGTGCGATGCGTCGCAGTGACCAAGCGGCTTCATGGGGTCCCACGCTGCGGCCCCTCTCGAACGCAGCCAGCTGCTGGTGTTGATTCCGAATCCGCCTCCGCGGCACATTGCACATCCCACGATGGCTACCACGCCTCCGCGCAACAGGACGCCATTCTAGAGCCGGCCGACGCGCGCACTCTCTGCCGGCGCACGTTGTGCGGTCAGCCATTCGGACTAAAACAATGACATGCCTTCCGATATGAAAATGAACAATATCTGGAATGGAACAGTATCTGGAAGTCAGTACATCAATTCCCAGCTGTAAACTCATATTATAAATAATCCATCGTTTGATATTAAACGTAAGGTACCAGTTTGCTAAGATATTTAATACGCAAATATCGTTTGAGCAACATTCCCATTTACTGAAGTGAAGTCTAAGCGTACATTATTGTTCTTAATGGTAACAAATGGTATTCATTACTCTAAGGTAAAAATATTCTTTTTATTATTTTTTGGCTCGGAATTAATTTTCTTGAGGTGCGTGAGAACGCAGAATATAATCCAATAGTTTTAGAATACAAACAATTTTTCAATTTTCGCACCCCAGCAAGCTGGCGACTTGCCCCTTCATAACCTCCACTATTCCTCATTACAAATCAAGGAAAGTTAAATATTATTGCAAAGCGTAGGGTTGTACTTGCCTGATCCTGTATTTTTGCATGGAAAACTTTACTAGGCTTTCTGAAGAGTAACAACCTTTTCTAATATTTTTGTGACTATACTTTGTGACTATTGTTCTACATATAGAAGGTATTGAATTGAACCACCAAGTTTGAAACAATTCGCTTACTTCCTTCTTGGTGCGATTCTTTTTATGTGTAAGAGTGTATAAAGAAATATGTCTGTCGAGAAATGCAATGCTCAGAGAATTCTAGAAATTTCTAGAAGACTCCAAAATTCAATTAAATCAATTTTTCAAAGATTACCTACCATTTTCTGAAGAAATAAGTGATAGCACAGACACAGAAAATAAACCGCAATTGGTTATATTTGTCCGTGGTGTAGACAACTCCACACAAAACAACTGGGTTTGATGCATTTAATGCTGTTGAGCAGTCTGTTGACAGCATGAGCTTAAATTGGAATAAATTGGTGACTGTGGCAACGCCTGCTGTGATTGGGGCAAAGTCAGGTTTTGTAGAGCGGTTAAACCCTGATTTACAATGGAAGTACAATCGATCCATTATCGTAATTCACTGTTTCGTTTAACAAGAGACCCTTGGCACGAAATCACTGAAAATAAATCATGAAATTGACACCGTAACAAAATCAGAAAGTTAAGGATTCCTGGATTGTGTCATTGGCAATTTAAAGATTATTTGGTAAACACACACACACACACACACACACACACACACACATATATATATATATATATATATATATATATATATATATATATATATATATTGAGAGGAACGCTGGCTAAGCAAAGGAAAAACATTACTACATTTTTTGAGGTACGGCGCATAATATAGAAGTTTTAAATGAAAGGGTAAACATTTTCTCAGATCACAGACGGTAAGTGGATTACAGATCTCTTCTTCTTGGTAAGTGTTACAGATTATCTGAATGTATTAAATACGCAATTATAGGGAAATGATCACTAAATATCTTATGTAAAAGAAAGTGTAGTGGGATTTAAAGTGAAATCGATCTTGGAAAAAATAGATTTTCCAGCAAAGATTTCTATCGTTTTCCAAATTTAAAATCTCTTGATCATGTCAGTGGCACGTATAAATGTGGTCCAAAGTTTAAAAAATAAATGCTAGATGCGTCTAAGTACATTTTTTAAGATCTTTATTGTAGCGATACAGATTTCCTCATACGTTTTAAACGAAATTCACCGGACCAAAAATTAAACAAACAGACTCGGCCACCCTGAGTTCTACTGGGAGGATAAACAGATGGCGACACGCGCGCAACTCCGCTTATCGGACAGCCATTTGCGCCCCCGGCCCATTAAGAAAGTCGTTATAAGGGTCAGTAGTCGAAAGATTCACTGAGAGAGGCACGTGTTCGCAGGACCAGCTGCGAAATTTCTAGAACGCCCGCTTACATCCGGGGAAACCCAGAGTGATAAATTCTTTCACCGGACAACGCCTGCCTTGTGCAAGCATGGCTGATGTTCTAGAAGGAATTAGAATAACCCTGTGCACTCGCAGCTGGCACGGAGAGCGGAAAGTTCCGTGGCTTCTCGCGCCGCGATTGGGTGAAAATAGTGCAATGCGCCACTACCTTTGGCCAATAGCGACACGACTATTATAAGGAGCTGGAGCATACGAGAAAATTGGGTGGGGGCAAAAGTTGACTTGATACAATTTCGACTGATAGAATAGCAGAAGAGCTTGGGCATTAGACGGGGAGCAGTCGGGAGAGAATCTTCTCTGGGGGGGTAACTATTCGTCGGGGAGAGACCAGTGTGTCTCTGAAAGACTTGTAATTTTTGTCAGACGGAGCCTGAATATTAGGCTGAGGGCAGTTGGGAGAGAAACTTATCTGGGGTGGGAATTATTCGGGCGAATGTGCCTATGTGGGACTTATATTATTTTGCTGCGAGTTTTGAGCATTGAGCTGGCTGCAGTAGACAGAGAAAATTCTCTGGGGTGGGAATTCGTCGTGAAGAGAGGCGAATGTTTCTCCGAAGAAGTTCTAAACTGTCCAAAGTTGTGTTCGACAATTATTATCACGGAAATCAGAGAGACGCATGGTTGACCACTACGTTCCTGAGATTGAGATCGCCCGGCCACTCCGAGTTCTACCAGTTACTACCAGTTCTACCAGTTACTACCAGTTCTACCAGTTACTACCAGTTCTACCAGTTACTACCAGTTCTACCAGTTACTACCAGTTCTACCAGTTACGCTTCGAGTTCAACCAGACTACCAGACGCCGTTACAACGCCGCCACGCGCCACTGCCCCTTGGTGACGTCAACGACCCGACCGCTCAGCTGTTGGCACGGGAGGCCGTCGACCTCCGCTGAATTTTTTTTGAAGGACGCCCGCCGCCTCCTCGACCGCGCCCGCCCTCCCGGGCGCGCAAAGACCATTTTCCAGGCAATATCATTCAGGGCATTCGCCCCTGTGTAAATTTTGTAATGCGGCGCCGCGCTATGGCGCACTGACTTGTAACTTTTGTTTTTTTTACCATTGTAATGTTAATTATAATTCTTCCTAGTTTTTAAGCTTTACTCTGAATACTAACTTTTCATCTTCTTTTCTTTTTTACCTAATTTTCTCAGTTTTTTTATTTTATTTACAAGTGTAACTTCCCTGGGGCATTTTAATTTTATTGCCCAGGAATAAAAGTAATTTTTACCAGTGATCAAAGTGTTTGTTTCATGTTACCAGTATCTGTTTAACGATTCCTTCCATCACCGACTGAGCTATTAACCGGGCCGCTAACCGGGCGTTCTCTCACGAGACGACCGGGGGGTGTTACATTATAAAATAAAAGAAAAGTTACAAATGTTTGCCGTTCAATTGAAAACAGAGGATGTGCCATACAACTTACAATTAGAAACAAAAGAACTATAATGCAGAACGTTACTTCGGAAATAATTTAATATAATCAGTTAAGTGAATTTTACAAATCATTGTCTCTTCGTTTGCAATGCATTCGAAAATTTTCAGGAGAAATAATTTCAATATTTGGGACCACATACAAACCCTAGCAATTTTTTCTCAAATGAATCTGGACAATTCTGCTTAGATATCACATTTGACAGATTCACATTTAGACTCTGTTATGAGACTCTTTTACGAGTGTCTTTTACGTAGCAGTACAACCTAACATTTCAATTTCTCGAGTCATCAATTTTGTGTGTGAGAATTGAAATGTGTTCTCTTAAAACTGAATAACGTTTCCTATTAAACCGGGAACTGAATAATTTTTATTTTTATGCACCTTATTACTTTATTTAATGTTTATTTACTTTTTTAAATCTACTTTGTATCTTGTAGTTTTGCCAGGGTACAGGAATATGCATGAATGGAAAATTATTTTTCTGTTTCAATTTGTGTTGTTTTATTAAATAATTATATAATTTTATGTAAATAACTATAATATGAAGTAATTTATTGTAACTTATCTGTGTAGTTTATCACCTGTAGTAAATATTATCTTAGATTTACCATATCACTCTTACAGACGGACAATAATTTGTGCTCCTAAACTGAACGTATTAATTATTGTTAAAGCTATTATTGCACTTCTAAGTAAATGCAACTACAAAGTCAAAATCCTGTGAATTGAACTCTTTAGTTTGATTCTCAGTTCATAAATCAAATATGTGCGATGCATTTTATTTTAATGGATAATTGGTTTAGGTGAGGGAATGGGAATTCTAATCACTCAATTTGAGGTTATAACTCAAAAGACCTCTAAACGACTGTCTTGGGACACGTATCCCGTGAACTACCCCGGCCTCGGAGCACTTTGTACAACCCTTACTTTTAAATTTTGCGGCAGATGCTCACGACGCGGTGTCCGCAAGCTCCAGGAAGCTAAAAACCTCATATGAGACCTCGACTAATCCACGATATACCTCGCGACCTCGATATTCCTGCATTTCAACAACTATCCAATCCCGTAAAACAAAATAAAAACTAGTGGAAATCCATTAAAAAGTTACGGTGTCTGAGAAGAAAACCACAGACGTGACTATATATTTTCCATACTTTCTGACACCTTCCTTTTGTCGCAAATATACTGGTGTTTTAGGACAAACGACAATACTTTTGGTCTCAACTTTTGGTCTTCTTACTTCGTAAGAAGAGAAATGATTATAATCGTACTCCGGAAATCAGCGATTTTTAAACGGAATTGTCTTTATTGCCGGGATCTGGTTAAGAAAAGCTGGAGAAATCTTGTTCATACAGGCAGTAAATTATATCATCTAATATGCTGTGTGGTCAGAATCCATGTTTTTGGGTCCTTGATACCGAAAAATAGACTGACGGCAAAATGCCCGCCCGTTTATCCGCCTCTCCATCTGCCCGCCTGTGTATCTGACAGTCTGTCCCTCTGTCCATTTGTCAGTCTGTAGTCAACGCTAGCACCAAATTGATGTTACCCGATTGATTTAAACGAACGTAAGGCCTTGCGAGTTTAAAACGCATATTTATTTTTAGGAGTCACTTTGTATGAAGTGTCGACAACATTTTCTAAATTTTCTCCAAAATGGCTCAATTTTTTTATGAAATTTTAACCTCGGGTGTCGTCAATGACGCTTGAACGAATGGCGAAGTTTAAATTTTCGTTGAAATCTCTGATTTTTCAGAAACTGAAGATGTTAAAAAAATTTCTTCCGCGCCTTTCTACTACTTCAATATTGCAGATGAAAATTTTCTCCTTTAGGAAATAAGTTGTTTAAAGACATCTTAAAATTAAGACATACACAATTTTCTGAAATATTAGATGTTTTAGTTAGACTAATCTAATAGTTAAGTGTTCATCTATTGCTTGTAGGGTTCATCTCATCTCTACTGACTTCATTAGTTGAGGTTTTGTTTTAGTAACGATCAACATTTACATTCATTTAAGAGATGGAACTGGCATGACTTTATAATATTTAATATAGTTCCGGCTGAAGTTTTGTTCGAGAACATTTCTCTTCATTCTAACACACGTAGTAAAATTTTTAACCCTTTTTTATAAAATTTGAAGATTTTTTTAAATTTTCAAATGATTTTGAAATTATCTTTTTCATTAGTTACACTTTGGATTGCGTATAAAATTCTTGTATTTATTTATTTATTTGCAAAATTGTATAAATAAGGTTGTTTTGAGTAATAATAAAAATATGTATAAAGGCAACGCATCATTTAAATGTAAAAGATATTCTTTATCTCGGCGCTCGTGACGTTACATCCGAAAATTTAGTTTGTTTATTCAAAAGACAGCATAGAAAAATCCTTACAAAGGAGTTTTCCATGTTATTTCTTATTCTGTAAAATACACAAGACATTTTCTCTACGATCTGTATACAAGTGCAACCATTTTTCTACTCAAACAGAAACGGTATTTTAACAAACTAGATACGCGTGCACTTAGGGTATTAATGAGGGAGAGATATGTTTGCATTTCCCGAGTTGGTTTGTGATAGCTTGCTACGTGTTTACCAATGTGGCTATTAGTCTTTGCCTTTGAAGGAGATGGCTGTTTGGGCGCTCTCGGTCAGGAAATTCGTGTTTGGAATGAACCACAAAACAGCTCATTTACGTGTTTGTCAACAAACAAGTTTTACACAGACACATAAAAGCTCTGTTAGTCATATACTGGAGTCCCTTTAATTACCTACTACAAAGGTTGTGTTGGAGTATATTTTATTTTATTTATTTTCCTCGTAATACAGTAAGTAAAAACTATGACGTATAAGGGAGAAGTATAATCTGCACAAATTTTCTTGAGATCCAGAATCCCTTTCCCACCCTTTTGTTACATAGTTGAATCATACCAACAAAAACTTACCAACCAAACGAGGTACCAACAAACCAACAAAACGAGGTTAGCAACACTTGAAACAGCTTGTGTGTACAAATATTTGGAATTGCTATAAAGAAGAGCTTCTTTACACATATTATTATTATTATTATTATTATTATTAATAATAATAATATTATTATTGTTGTTGTTTTTATGTTTAAAGGTTTAAACCGATATCATTAATTTCCTGTTTATGTATTACAATGGTGAATATTGGACATTTTCTCACATCATTTTCCTTTAACATTATGTTTCTGACGCGAATCTTTTCAAAGAATTGCGCGAAGTAAGAAGTTATGATGTTACTTTCTCATGCTTGGACCTTCTTAGGAACACACACACACACACATATATATATATATGCTGCTTTCAACAATATATAAGATCAATGTCCAGACAATACAACAGAGAAATCAATTTAATGAATGCAATGTGTTTGAAATACAATTCTTTCACAATCGTTGTATTCATCGATTAAACATACACAAATTTGAGGAACGTGCCAAATGTCATTAACAGCATTTATTGGAATTGTTTAAATAATATATTTTATGAAGGATGACGAAATTTTAATATATTATTTAAATATTAAAATATGGTGAAATTTGTCCTGCAAAATGAATAATTGAATTCTTTTTATTTTTTAAATTTCTCGAAATCTGAGGAAAAATAAGTTCTGTGTCTTTTGTAGTTGATTCGTTTGGTTTTTGTTCTTCAAAAGTATGTCGCTTTTTGCAAAGTATTAAATCTGTTTCTTATGTGAATATGTTTGTAGTAAACACAAGTGCTCTTATCGATCTCAAGTTGGACAAAACCAAATTAATTGTGGTACTGGTGATGAGGTGTTGTTGACATTATTCAAGGATCAAATATTGGAAGTCATCTTTGTCAACTTCATTAAGGGAGCCTGTTTTGGACGGCTTTGCAGTCATCATCAGTATTGAAATATACAAAATAAAAACTTAATCTTAAAAAATAATAAGCAAGAAGACAATACGAGAAACATTAAAATTAATATACGAGGCGGCCTGGTTAAGAGTCGGTTGAACGAAAAAAGGTGGTTTATATACGAAACAAAGATTTGATTTTGATGCCGGAATTCAACTTATTTAATTGAGTGCTAAAATATAATTAGGAGTATTATGAATATTGGTAATTACTGGTCATTTTTCTGTATTTGTGTAGATTTGTTAAATAATTATCATGTATCCAAAGAAACGAAATTTGTGTAAATGTTATCGACAGTTATGGCAGTTGAATCAAATCCATTTAAACAAACTGTGCTAATTTTATTATATTAATTTTCAAAAAGAAGATCAGTAAGGAATTCATGTTTTAATATTGAAGGAATGTAATTCGTTTTAGATCTTTGTAATTGTACGTAATTTATTCCATAGCCTGAAGATGACAATATATGAAAGTTGTCGAAACGTTGTGTTAATGTGAAGAATGTAATTAAACAACAATGTGAAAATTTAATTGTGTTGTAAATAAGCCAACTAATAAAGGGGTTATTATGAGTTATTGAAAAATAGAATTAATACAAATAATGAAATTACCATAAGCACATTTAAAAATCGTTTTCCAATAAAAAAAGTCATGCACATCCTCAAAACCAAACGAGGCAAAATCAATTGAGGCTCCACTCAAACGTCCAGGGCCGTGCGCGGAGACAGTTGCATGTGCGGCGCCGGCGAAGGCAGCTGCGGAGCGCAATCAGGCGCGACGCGAGATAAAAGCCCACCCCGCCGCTCACGCTGCCACGCCCAGCGCCGGCGCCCACGCCCCTGCCGCTTCGCTCTGCCCCTCTATTCGCCGTTCAACTACTCGTATCCAGCCATCCAGTTGCTCCTCTCCCATTGCAACTCCCCTTGTTATCCGCCTCTTCGCTACCCACTATCCTCTTCACTCTCCTTCGCCTCTTTGATATCCATCGCTCTGCCATCCATATCTCCGCCATTCTCCGTTGTCGACTCCATCTCTTTCTACACTACATGGCGACATGTATATTTTGTTCTTCCGTCTTTGAAAATTTTCCTTTACAAATAGAACGATAACGGACTGGAATGGGTGACTTGAGTCAAGCATTACACCCTTTCCTTGGGTGATAAAAATATTAAGAAGAAAATTAATTAATAATTGTAAATTTTATTAATTAATATGTTATGCCCATTAAAATAATTTTACTACTAATTACATTAGTTATTATTAAATACATAATGTAATAATTTTTAATGCCGTGTTTGTACCAAATTGCCCTGATGTGGGGTGAAATAGAACAATTAAGCGTATTCATTGCTTTTATTATTATTATTATTATTATTATTATTATTATTATTATTATTTTCAAATAAAATTATATTAAAATTTTAAAATATAGTATTATTATATAAATATTCCTAATTGAAGGTTTGTAAATTACAGTGCTCCTCCATCAGAATGCATAAACTTACCAGAAGAAGTAATAAATATCTGTATATATCTTCTACCTTTTCATTCACGTTCCTACCATTTGCCACCCCGCTTCCTCTCTCGTCAGACTCCCGCTCCCGTTGTCCCTGCGTCGTCACACTGTTTCCCTTAAATTCTGCCTTAGGCGCCGCGCCGGCGCTGTTCACGGCGTCCTCTCTTTCCCCGCAATCCCACCGTCCACGTGGTTCTCTCTGTCTGCGTTCATCCCGACGAAGTTTATCAAGCCATCCCCCTTGTCCATACCATTAACCCCCCGCGCATTGAACTCCTCGTTCTAGAACCCCTTGTTCCCTCGCGTTCTCTGTTCTAAAACCAACGCCACCGCGCTGCCACTGTTGTATATCGGTGTCACTTTCACACCCACCACTGCACTCAATCACTACGCACACAGCGCCCCCCGACGCCACCGCCCCTTTCACCCCCTCCTGCTCCGCCCCCTCAATTACCCCGCCGCGTCTCCTTCCGCCCTGTCGCCACCCCTATCGCCGCGGCCCCGATAGCGCATTGATTGATGAAGGCCGCGCGCCCTCCCGCCCTCCCGCCGGGCAGTCACTCGACGGGCCCCGCCCCCGGCCCGCCCCGCCCCCGCCGCCTGGCGCCGCCGCGCACCTGACGCCCCCGCCCCGCAGCAGGTGGCGCGGCCCCTTTGGCCGCCCGCGCATGACACATCTGCAGCGGAGATACCAATACATTTAGCGCAATCTGACCCAAGACTAAATGGATATGGCGCGTTAATGGTTCAGTGGAACCTCGGTAAATCGAACCTCATTTAATGGAATTACTCGATTTCTCGGTGATTTCATTGTTCGTCTCCCTCCACACGAACTTTTTCGGCAATTTGAATCTTGTGGTTTCGTAATACATCCAAAACTGAAACTGTTTTGTTTTTCCTTGGAGATTAGTGAGGACTAATGACTAGTTAATCGTCTGCTTTAAACATGAATAATCCTTTTTAATTTTGTGACCAGTATGTTTAACAGGAAATTTTTAAAAATAATGATAATAATAATTTAACACAATAATAATTATTATATAAATATTTACTAAAAATATTCACAAAATGTGATAGGAATATGACGATGTTTGGACTACGTGAATTCCCTCTTCAGACATGTTTGCAGTCAAAACCGTCAAAACCAATTTGTTAGAAAGAATAATGGTCAATTTACAATTTTTAAAAAAATATTAATAGAGTACCACAGTGTTATAACATTCACGATCCTATAGAAATTGTACGATCCTAAAAAACACACAATCGTCTTCGATTCGATTGCTGTAAATATAATTCATTTAATGATTGAAATATAACTTCCCAATAAAATAATTTTCGAAGTGTCTTGACCCTTGATTGACATTTAATATAATTCACTCATGAAAAGATAATGATAAAATTAACACAATTCACTAGAATACACTAAAATACAAAGTAATGAAATTAATTAAATGTTTCACTGAACTGATGAATCGCACATGAAAATGAAGAACGTAGTTCAAATCGAACACGAAAATGGAGGACCTGGTTACGTACTGCAATGTCGTGACGTGCCCGCTGGACCTCACAAGTCGGGAGGCCGGCGAGGGGGAAGGGTTGGCCATCTGGCGGCTGCGAGTCTCGAAGGGTGCGGGTTGGGGCGTGTTGTCGGAACGTGGGCGTCAAAGCGTGGAGATGATATGTGACGGCAGTCCCTTCCGACAGCGACGACGGGCCCAAATTTGCAATGGGCCCAAAATTCGTTAATGAGGTGACGCGAGCCGCCTGCCGACTTCGTGGAGGTCGGTCACGTGATTCCTCGAAAAAGCCGCTAGCGAAGAAACGGCCGTCATTCGAGTTGGAACCGATTCGCGGTGCGGAAAGCACTTGTCAAACGCCAGTGGTTATCGCTAGCTTCAGCTGCGAGGTGTGGCTGTTCGTCTCGGGACGAGGGACCAGGAGCGGTGCTAAGGTTAGCCGCTGGGGTCTGTGTCTGGCTGGGGCGGGGTGCCTCAGGGATGTGCAGTGCTGGGAGTGCAGCGCTAATTCCTCAGGAGTGTAATTATTGTAAATAAATCTGTACATAACAACTCCATGTCTGTGTTTTACTCGCACCCCAACGACGTCACAGTATTATTGTATGTCTACCCTTCATTATTAAGTACGTCCTCTGAAGTGCGCTTTTTTGAATTAATAATTTATGTGTATGTTCATTTTATAAATGAACTGGCGATGTTCTTGGAATGCAAATCGCATTTCTAGAGAAGGACTGGAAAACGAATGAGTTTGTGTATATTTATTTTACATAGTGCTCTTAGCTTTAAAAGTTTGTATTAGAAAATAGTGAAACCCTGAATACATACCAAGGAATTTCATGTGGCTGGTAGAGACGCTATGAAGAAATCGGGGAGCAGAAGATCAAGAGCAACTAGAAATGTAAGCGTAGAAAGTTCATAGACAAGTTAATAGAAAACTGTTACTTTTTAATAATCGAAATACATTCAATTTAATAATAATAATAATAATAATAATAATAATAATAATAATAATAATAATAATAATAATAATTTGATATATTTTTGAGATGGATAAGCTTTAAATAATAATACTAAGAAAACAATTTGCAATTCATTCAAGGACGTGTCTTCTCTTTTTAATCTCAGTCGCCACCAGATTATAGAGTATCCTTCAATAACAAGAATACTACTACAATATCTTATCTTATGAGGCCAAGTCAGTCATACTTTATCATGTCACTTTGTCATGTCTTTATCATGTCTCTCTTACTTCTAAATTATGACTCTAGTAATTTGATTGCATGTTGCTCTTCGTAAATCATTTCTTTTATTTGACCGTTTATTAATTATCATCATGGTTACACATGAAAAACTGCAATCCTAGATATGGGAGTGTGTTTTGTAATATTTTTCTAAACAAGGAAGGCGCTTGAATCAAATCATGATAACTTCTTTGAGCTGTTTATGTTTAAGATCACATTTCCCCATTAACATCAAAATCAATTTTCAAGTAATTTTAAGATAAGAAATATTCCTTCGTCGATCAGCGAAACAAAATATTCCCTTGCCAATCCAGAGAATATTTCATGTCCCTGGAGAATCTGCGAGAAGGAACAGAACGAGGACTGTTCCGGGAGACGTCACAGCTTGCCGACCCCATCCCTCGCTCATTCCACTTCTCCGGCCTCCCGCCGCCCGCCGCCCGCCGCCAACGCTGCCGTCTGTCTGTGGGTTCAATCAGCGCTCCGTCCGAAAGACTGCGGCCACGTTAATTTGCTTTCCGCCGCTGCAATTTGGTTGACACTGTGCGCGCCCCGTCGGCAGCTGCCGCTCTTTGTGAGCAAGTCGCCCAGCCGCCGAGTGTGCACCGCCCTGCAAGCAGCTTATGAAGCGCCTGCTGACCCCCCCCCCCCCCCGCCCCCTGCGGTGCCATATTTCCTCTCATGTCCGTCGCCGCTCCCTCCCTCTCCTCTCCCTGGCGCGACTCACTCGCGCAGCTCTCACTGCTCCCACCGCCCACTGGCACAGCACACGCCGAGCCGCCCGCCTACGCCTTTATTGCTCGACGAAGATTTGAATGCCCCCGACCGAAATGAGGACGCGGTGGTTGCGGCCGCGTGTTTGGCCTCGTCTACTATGCTGTATATACGAAATGCAGCTAAATGTGAGATAGGTTTGCGTACGTGAGATATTTCTGTGCAAAATACATCTGCCAATACTGATATATTACAGTTTCAGCGACCACCAACCACTGATGATGAGTATTAATGGTGCCTGGTCATGAAATTAAGCGTGATTAATCATAGGCATGAATCGAACATGGGTTAAGTATAATCGATCAACTTGGCATTGGACGAAAATGCTTAAAGCTAGTGAACTTATGATGAGATGGATATTTATAGCACTGAGGATAATAGCTCTCAAACGTGACTGTTTTCATCCTGAAAAAATTACACAGCGTTGCTTAAAACTCAACACACCCTTGTAACATATAAATACTAAATAAACCCTTGTATACTGATGTAGCCTCATATTCTACCGTCCAGTTGCAAATGAAGGAAAATTCACGAACATGTTATTTTTAGATATTCACCACTTTGTTTATATCGCCAGTACTCAATAGAATGTGACGAAACATTTCACAAGAGGATTATTTTTCTGTGCATTCACATGAATAAAGGGAAAATCACAAAAAATGTAAAGATTGAAGGATGTCCATATTCTCATGAACATGTTAACGTCGCTGAATGTGCTGCCTATTTAATACTGACAAAAATTATTAGTTAAAATGCTTTTTTTACTTTTTATTTACTCAAAAACTATTATTTTATTTTCTTTATGTTAAGTTTTTTTCAGATTGTTGTGCAGTCTTGTTTTCTCTTCAGTCTTATTGAAGAGTATATCACTAAATTTCACTAAGTCACCTAAAATTTATACTGGAACGGTTGTCAACACTACTATTTTTTTAATATTGCAAACTTACTGTCGATACATTCCGAGTAAAACTGGCTCACACTGCCTAACGTCCAATTGTATAAAGCCTAAGAAGTACGGTCTTGGATAATCCAGATTATAAATTTGTGAATATTAATAAGAAGAACAACAATAGCTTTGTTTAGATCTATTTAGAGTTGTTTCTTTGCTATTGCATGATCTTTATTGTCTTATTCAATTATTGCAGTTTCAATATTTGAAAATATCAGTCTGATAAATAAATATTTGTTTATCATTTATTTTGGAATCAAACAGACTTTTCAAAATTCAGTGCTAAAATAATAGAAAATGTTTGTATTTTTTCACATACTACTGAATTGAGGGGTGTCTGACTTACAAAATCTGTTATTAACGTTCGTCCATTGCATTACAGAACTTAATGAAACATTGTAACTATATTTTGAGTTACAAAATGACACTTTTCTTACTATAATATACCATTACCATAGTATATATTTCTTATTCTTACCATAATACTTTATTAATAAATTTAAATTCAAAAATGTTGCAAAACGGTAAATTCCGTAACCAAGTTGCTACTCCAAATATATTTTTAATGTGAGAGAAAAGTAAATAACTCAAGATTGATGAAAATATGAATCCTGAATTCACGTTGCAATAGTAATATACTTCTAAAAAACAAAATACAGATAGTTACCATTTTTAAAGCAGTTGTATCATTTTTCTCGGCTTGTTGGTTATTCGTGACTTGTTCCACATTGTAAATGGACGACAAAATATATGAGAAATGTGCAAGTACGAGGCGCAACCAGAAAATAAGTTTTCTTCGGTCGTCAACCAACAAAAAAACGTAATTTCATGAGAAAAAAAAATTGTAACGGCGATTGCGATTTGCACATTTTTTTGCATCTCAAGAAATTCCTAATTGGTCAACATTACGCGAATGACGTAACGCATAGCTGCATGTACCATGTGTTCAAACACCAGTTCCTGTCCCATGCGGCAGACTTCTACAACGCATGAAAACAAATATTAATCCCACAGAACGAGAAATGATGGCGATATGTGAAAAAATGTGCACAAGTGCTGTATCTGCTGCAATGAAGTAATTCCATGAAATTATGTTTTCATTTTGTGGACGACATAGGGAAACTTACTTTCTGAATGCGCATCGTAATACGTAACCAGGTACGTTGTTCCATGCTGCAGCCAAAGAATTCATATCGACTGTATTATATCACTCCGCCTCCGTTGAGGATCTCCTTCAGCGTCACTACTTCAAAGTTGGTTCGTATCATCTCCGCCAGCAGCAGCAGCGGCAGCGGCAGCCGCCTTCGCCTTCACTGCCGCAACGACGTTCTCTATTAGCACTTTCGCCGCAATCTCCACCGGCGCCTCTTCCGCTAGCTCTCGCTTCCCTTCCCGGCCGCTTGCGCGCTCTATATAAGCCCAACAAATTGAGCCTCGCTTGCGGTGGCCGCAGCTTTTCATTATCCGTGTCTTCGCTCTGCCGGACAAGTCAAATAAATTCGTTTCCGTGTTCATAACATGGCGCAGGTGCAGCGGATGAGGGATCGGAGAAAGCACCGAGCAGCGTCGCAACTGGAGGGGGGAGGGAGTAGCGGTGGCGGTGTGTGTGTTGGTAGGGGGACTGTGTCTCGGGCAATGCAGCTCCAAAATGTGTGCTGTCCTGGCAAGACGAAAACTAATGGATCAATTTCGCTTTAATTCTGCGTTTAAGCTAGCAAATAATTGTTTCACGTATTCTTTAATTCATGTACCGCGTCTCGATCAATTCACGTACCTGGATATCCAGATCAGTTACTACTTTTATCAACAAACGCACTTGAATACGATGTGTTTTTGTCCCCCACCATCCCCATACGTGCAAATATGGTGGTAGCTACAGAATGATGTCTTGTTTTATCCCAAATATTAGCAATTAGGAACCAATCTAGTTGTAGTGAAACTCTTGATACAATTATAGCAATTAGTTTAATAATGATCTTATTGACGTTTACATTTTCATTTATATTCCTTCAACGTGTACGTCTCATGGACGTTCTAGATATGAGCAATCTTTAACTGACGAACACCTTCAACAATACAAAAACATGAGGAAACTGATACAAAGCAATAGGGCCACCGTAATGCAAAAACGCTTAACGGTCCGCATACGGTACGGGGGAAAACGTTTTAGAACGATAAACAAATTGTATATACGAGAGAACCTTCGCACTGGCCGATCGACACAAATGATCGGAGCTCTGGGATTTGTTCCTCAAAATTTATGTAAGAACCTGGTCATTCAAAATACTCGGAAGTTCAAGACATTGCTTTATTGGGAACACCCCACATTTTGCGCAAAGTATTGTAGAGGCGCCGACAGATCATAGATCTGCTCCTTACAAATCTGGTTGCAACGCGAAGTAGATTTTAAACCAAGCGACTCATAATATCTTTAGTTGTGCGTAATAAGAACAGTAATAATAGATACAGAACAGAATGGAACAGTGATAATAACAGTAATAATAATAATAACAGTAATAATAATAATAATAACAGTAATAATAATAATAATAAATAATAATAATAATAGTAATAAAATAACATTCTCATTGAGGATTATCAAATGTTAGAAAATGGATATTGAATCCTTGGCAATGCTTATCATAGTCCAAACGACTCGCTTCCAACTCCAACATCCCAAAAGCTCAATCCAAAGGGTTACACTCCCAAGAAAGATGGGAGGTCGTGACATTCTAAAAATCAGCAATATCCATTCAAAACAGATCAACATGCGGGAGTACTTCCGGCAAATAGCTGTATCATCTCATCTACGTAGAATGAAACAAGAAACAGATGTTAACTGGCGGTGGTGGTATGCTGCAGCAGACTATAATTTGTCAGGAGTGACTTTTTGGTATATCAATCCCGGTCATCCATCTCTAACTCTTATTTTCTTACCTGAACGAAGGACTATAATTGAATCGTAAAATAACATTACAAGGAGTTGATGAGCAAATTATGGCATGAATTACTGAATCAGTTATGCAAAAGGATATGAGTGTCTTTGTAGCGCATAAATGTGAATCAATTAATAACCTTTGCAAGTATACTTGTAGCCTTGTGAAGGCGTTCGGAATACATGTTGCAAATTAACGGAATTTTGAGGCGAGGAACATACGTCCTGCCTTGATGCTAATCTGACGACAACTGGCTGTGTCGAGCGAACAGTGCACCGCCGCTCGTCCTTGGCGCCCTTTTGGGACCTTCAGCGAAGAGAAAAGTGTCTCACAACGAATTGTAAATTAGGAACTAAAGTACCTGTCATTGATTAATGAAATGAAGTATAAGATTGTAGAGCGATTTGAATTGTAGAAATTATAATGCATATTTTGTGGTTAATTTGTTGAAGTAGTTGTCTTATGCGACAACGTTATTCGCCCGTGTGGAGGCACGTGGACTGTGGGCCGTGGGTGAGCTTCGTGAAACAGGCAGGTGGAGCGTGGGAGGGGAAGATTCTGAGAAATGCCTATGCAACACTACCTGCTCGCTCAGGCCCACGTCCGCTTACAAGAGTTACAGATACAAATGGTTGTACATATTTAAAAAAAATAATTCGTACTAAAACCTGACTGAATTGATGCGCATGTGTCTCAGTAAATAATTAAGCTTATAAAATAAATAGCTTGCGTAACTCAACAATAACTAGACGCCGTTGTGCCTCATCCAATATGAAATTGAACTCCAGGAACCAAGTGCGGTGCATATATTTACCTTTTAAGTATACATTACTGGTAATTAAAGGACATGATGTGAAGTGAACTGAAGTACAAAGTGATGAGTATATAGATAGCATATTTTACATATTTTTCTATATTTGTTTTTTATGTTTATGTTTTCGAGTTTTTTCATCCATGTGCCTAACTGCCCCGAGTTTACGT
The DNA here is from genome assembly GCA_038098605.1 of Gryllus longicercus. Classification (NCBI taxonomy): domain Eukaryota; kingdom Metazoa; phylum Arthropoda; class Insecta; order Orthoptera; family Gryllidae; genus Gryllus; species Gryllus longicercus. Next base: position 993,557 of record JAZDUA010000463.1, read on the forward strand.
TCTATTATTATCATTATTATTATTATTATTATTATTATTATTATTATTATTATTATTATTTTATATGCCATGCGCTAAACGCGTTTTCTCATGCTTGTGTTCCGTGTACGATGAAGCTATTTTTTTAATGTGCGAAACATCTGTAAAGATTCGCAATTGTCTTTCGTCTTGACGAAGTCTTTGTTTTTTAATTAAAACAATAGTGTGACGACAGTGACTTGAATACATTTACTTTTGTACAAATAAGATATAACTAGTTATATGATATTTAATTTATATTCCTTTACTTGACGCATTGAGTTTTGCTCACGACGCGTTAAAACAAAGTATACGCAACACGGGCGCGAGGTGATTCACGCACTCCTCTCTTTGTCGTCCTCGCTACGCGTGGTCAACAAACACGACCCGTGCGTGAGTTACCTGCTTCTCGCCTTCGTTACCTAAATTATTATTATTATTATTGATATACCACACTCATCATTAATAATAATTTGATTTCACTTATGATCATTCTGATTTTAGGAGACAAAGTGACCATTTGTGACTTACATGATTTTAACTTTAAGACTTTGATGCCAATAGTGGTCGACAAAATTGAATATTCATTAATAAATTTTACGATAACTAATTTTGAGGACAAAAAGCTTAGCACAAAATAAATTATCTTCTGTATTAGACCTTCGAGCCATTTTAAACTCAATTATGAATTCTGTTTCATTCATAAATATTCTGTTAAATTAGAACAGTAAGAATAATGAAACAATCAAATGTGATTATTGCTTTTATTAAATCATTAATTTCGTATGTTACGTAAATGTGCCGTTCGACTTGTTGCAAGGGGCCTTTAATTGAATATCACAATAATGAGGCACGTTCTTGTCACGCGTTTGGAATAACGCAGCCTGAGAGCACTGCATACCAGCCATTACATTTGACGCGTAATATGCGTGCAACCTTAAACCAAGTGCTTCATGTTTATGCAGTACTTAGTAGCGCAGTTATTGTGAATTATACGTTTGGTGCTAGAGAGAGTCATGAAACAGAAATACATAATAACTTTGCTCTGAAATTTTCTTGGTACTCTGTTATTTCCGACAAAGGTGTGGAGAATTACGATAATGTGTAGAGTGTTCATCAACATTTACATTAACATTATTACTGGTCTCGAAATTGAAGAGCTTATTTCCAAAGTGACGTTTCTACATTTCCATTTGTTTTCTAGATTTATGAATCAGTATATTTTTAAGATGCTCCTCGTGCTGTGAAGTATTGTGCTAAAAATTGCGTATCTCCTGTGGTAAACGGAAATAAGTTCGTTTATAAATTGAATTTATTATAATCAACTTGTATAAGCATATTTTGCTTAAATTAAATATCATTAATAACATTAATCACAAATAAATATGTTATTCCCTTTTTTGAAAAATATTTTCATTATGTAGAATTTGCAATACAGAAGTATACATTTTTTCTCAATCGCTACAAAAAGGAAAATTCTGTGGCCAAATATAAGTAGAAACACAAGTGTCATCTTATTGCTATAATAATAATAATAATAATAATAATAATAATAATAATAATAATAATAATAATATCATGAATAGCCGATCAGATGGCTGAGATTGCTATCGCAGTAGTGCCAAAGAAGTCTCGGGCCAGAAGATGGTGGGTTCGAGTCCCGCCTCGGGCATGTGTGTGTTGGTGTAGGTATGTGTGTGTTGATCTTTTACTCCTCACTATCATCATTTCATCTTCCATACTCCCAGGTCTAACAGTCCTGGGGAATAAGTATCGGATCTAGCTAATTGCTAATCCTATGATAAAATTAAATATACCTGCCACCGAGATAATGTTACTCAGCCCTGGTAAACGCAGGGTTCATGCACCTGAGCGATTAGGATTCGCATCCAAACAAGTTGTTTAAGGATTTACCTCTTATGTCTAAAATACTATATTGAAATAGTAATTCTTAAGTGTTTCACACTTGCCATATAACTTAGGCGTTTTTCAAAATAATCTTAGTATGCATTTCCAAAATAATTATAAAATTTGACACATCGTCTAATCCCATCCTCTATAATTAATTTGTTTCTCCACTAAACAAGTATATCGAATCGATGAATCGCGAAGTGAGAAACACAATTTCACGGCATTCGTACTCGGATTGGCTGATTAGCTCCCGAACTCTCGGTCTGACTGCGCTGTTTTCACGCTGATTGGCTAATTGATTTGCTGACCGCGTGTCCGCTGCCTGATGTATCACCTCGCAGCGTGATCGATGAGTGCGCCATCGAGCGCCCGCAGTCGATTCTCTCTCGCGCCGCGCTCCACCCCTTCATCCCCCTCACCTACCCTGCTCTGGATAGAGTTACGACGTGGAATTCGGTCAAATACGAATTCTTTAATAGAAAAAGCAAAAAGAATAAGGAGTTTGTACTTTTTAATAAAATATTATGGACCTTCAGTAGATATATTGAGATATGACGTGATTGTCGCAGTGATCCCGGATTGAGAAAAATAAAATAAAAAAGTCAAAAAGGAAATAAAAAAAATATTTTGATTTATTTATTTGTTAGGAACTAAAGGTGGTTTGGTTCTCGGCCGAAAGGGGTCTTTAAAGACGTCAGAAACCTTCCTGGTTAGATCATATTGTAACGAATATTGCATCACCTGCCGAAGTCGCTGCGCGTGGATTGCGTCATCTGCCGCCGCCCCTTCCCTTCCCCCCGAACTAGACGGTTCCGGACAATCCGCGAGCCGCGGAGAAATGCCGAGAATGTGCCGGGCGCCTGGGGACAAGCGCCAGGCAGGTATAAATGCGCCTCTGCCGGCGGCCGCGAGTTAGTTAACAGGAGAGAAGTTTAACAGAAGTCAGAGTTAACAGAAGGAAGTCAGTAGTGAGCAGTAAGACGTCAGTCCGTCAGTGTGTCCGAAGTGGAAGCTGTGCTGGGAAGTGTGCATTGCGGTGAAGAGTGGTGCAGTGGTTGAACAGCAGTCAGCAGTCTGAAGTCTGCAGTGGAAGCTGAGCTGTGAAGGGTGCATCGCGGTAAGCAGTGGTGCAGTGGGGAAACAGCAGTCAGCAGTTTGAAGTCTGCAGTGGAAGCTGAGCTGTGAAGTGGGCATCGCGGTAAACAGCAGTGCAGTGGACCCTGGTGTGCGCAGTGAAGTGTGGTCTGCGCAAGGAATTGTGGTCTGCGCAGGGGAATTGTGGTCTGTGCAGGGAATTGGGGTCAAGTGCAGTGGACCGTGGACAGTGCATGGACTGACTGATACTGTAGAAGAAGAGAACTGTTTAAATAAATAGTGTGTAAGAAGTGAACTGTGTAAATAAATCAAGAGAACGGAGTCGTGTGTAACAGTGTAAATAATTAAGTGTAATATATCTGTAAATAGACAAAGTAGATTTTAGTGTATAATTGTTCCCGAATAAACGTTTTTGTTGTTTAAAATATTGTGTTGGTTTTAATTCACCACGAGAAACGTTACAATTGGTGTCAGGTGTGTGGGGTTGGTGTGTGTTTAAATCAGAATAACGTGTGGTGAATTAAAACCTTAATGAAAATGGAATTCACAAAATCCTTACGGGAACTGAGAGTAACCGAGTTGAAGATGGAGTTAGAAGACAGGTATCTGGAGACCACCGGAACCAAAGCAATATTACAAGAACGCCTTGCTAACGCGTTGAAGGCAGCAGGAGAGGATCCAGAGAGTTTTCGCTTCGAGATGTATTACGAGGGTATCTCTGTCCGAGCACTCGTAGCAGAAGTGCGAAAAATTTGGGAGATAGCTGACACAACGTCAGAAGAAAAACTGACAGAAAATTCCAGAATTTCGGAAGAAAAGGTGTCAGAAAACCTGGAACAACAAATAACGCCGAATAATACATTGGTTAGAGAAGAAATCGAGGAGATAATTTGAAAGAACGAAGAGAAAGTTGACAAAATTGAAGAGAAATTTCTGAAGAGCGAGGAAAAATTACTAAATCCACTAGAAGCAGTAGCGAAAGAAGAAGCAGCAGCGAAAGAGGAAGCGGCAGCGAGAGAAGAAGCGGCAGCGAAAGAAGAAGCGGCAGCGAAAGAAGAAGCGGCAGCGGAAGAAGAAGCGGCAGCGAAAGAAGAAGCGGCAGCGAAAGAAGAAGCGGCAGCGGAAGAAGAAGCGGCAGCGAAAGAAGAAGCGGCAGCAAAAGAAGAAGCGGCAGCAAAAGAAGAAGCGGCAGCGAAAGAAGAAGCGGCAGCAAAAGAAGAAGAAGAAGCGGCAGCAAAAGAAGAAGAAGAAGCAGCAGCAAAAGAAGAAGAAGAAGCAAAAGAAGAAGAAGAAGAAGAAGCAGCAGCAAAATAAGAAGAAGCAGCAGCAAAATAAGAAGAAGCAGCAGCAAAAGAAGAAGAAGCAGCAGCAAAAGAAGAAGAAGAAGAAGAAGCAGCAAAAGAAGAAGAAGAAGAAGAAGCAGCAGCAAAAGAAGAAGAAGAAGAAGAAGCAAAAGAAGAAGAAGAAGAAGAAGAAGCAAAAGAAGAAGAAGCAGCAAAAGAAGAAGAAGCAGCAGCAAAAGAAGAAGAAGCAGCAAAAGAAGAAGAAGCAGCAGCAAAAGAAAACGCAGAAGTAGAAAAAGAAGTTTTTAAACGAGTGGTAGAAAAAGAAGATGACTCCCAGAAGAGGAAAAATGATTTTGTCTACCGAATTGAAAGGTTCCAGTATGAAAACACGCGGGTCATCCATTCCAGTCGGCTGGCCCCGTGCGCGGGAGGTAATGAAAATGACGGAGAAGACACCACAGGAGTTTGTGAGTTGGGCATGAAAATGTTCACTTTTGACGAGTTTATGTCTCATAATGGCGGGAATGATATGGCGCGTTGTGGTGTGGCAATGGAGGTGCAACAGGATCTGTTTACGGTACGCCAGAAATATTCATTAGCGCATTGTGTTGCCCAGGATCTAGATATGACCAGAGGTGTTGCTGCTGTATTCAGAAGAAAATACAGGGAAATGGAAGAATTGGAGAACCGGCGACCGGATATTGGGAATGACCTTCTCCGCGACGTGAGTAAAGATGTGCATTTTGTTATCACAAAAAGAAAGTCACATCGCAAGGCCACCTTCAGAATCTTGGGAAAACTCTGCTTGAATTACGCCAACAATATCTGCATTATTTCACTAAACGCGATCCGGGACGGATCGCATCTAAGGAGGGGGCAATGTAACGAATATTGCATCACCTGCCGAAGTCGCTGCGCGTGGATTGCGTCATCTGCCGCCGCCCCTTCCCTTCCCCCCGAACTAGACGGTTCCGGACAATCCGCGAGCCGCGGAGAAATGCCGAGAATGTGCCGGGCGCCTGGGGACAAGCGCCAGGCAGGTATAAATGCGCCTCTGCCGGCGGCCGCGAGTTAGTTAACAGGAGAGAAGTTTAACAGAAGTCAGAGTTAACAGAAGGAAGTCAGTAGTGAGCAGTAAGACGTCAGTCCGTCAGTGTGTCCGAAGTGGAAGCTGTGCTGGGAAGTGTGCATTGCGGTGAAGAGTGGTGCAGTGGTTGAACAGCAGTCAGCAGTCTGAAGTCTGCAGTGGAAGCTGAGCTGTGAAGGGTGCATCGCGGTAAGCAGTGGTGCAGTGGGGAAACAGCAGTCAGCAGTTTGAAGTCTGCAGTGGAAGCTGAGCTGTGAAGTGGGCATCGCGGTAAACAGCAGTGCAGTGGACCCTGGTGTGCGCAGTGAAGTGTGGTCTGCGCAAGGAATTGTGGTCTGCGCAGGGGAATTGTGGTCTGTGCAGGGAATTGGGGTCAAGTGCAGTGGACCGTGGACAGTGCATGGACTGACTGATACTGTAGAAGAAGAGAACTGTTTAAATAAATAGTGTGTAAGAAGTGAACTGTGTAAATAAATCAAGAGAACGGAGTCGTGTGTAACAGTGTAAATAATTAAGTGTAATATATCTGTAAATAGACAAAGTAGATTTTAGTGTATAATTGTTCCCGAATAAACGTTTTTGTTGTTTAAAATATTGTGTTGGTTTTAATTCACCCGGAGAAACGTTACAATATGTAACACATATTTCAGTAATTTCCATATTACGTATGTCGATCTTAAGAAATAACAAGAAAAATATATGAAACAAAAAAATAATAATGCTATGTGAATAAATACTGTTAGGTCAGATGATTATTACTACATTGGGATGATCTATTTTATTGATGTATTTGTAAATAATTTAAGTGCTCATAATTAACAGGTTTTGGAGTACTCGTATTCTAGTTGCGTATGAAATCTTAATCTTTTCCATCCTTTTAACCTCCTTGCCTCTTCCCATCGTCCTCCACGTGTCTTCAGAAGCAAGCGTTCAATTGCGGTCATGATGCTCACTTGCTTGAAGTCGTTGCCGAACGAAATGAGGAATTAAATATTTGATCACTTTCATCCGAGAGGTTGTTGCTCTAGCGCTCGAAAAGCCCTCGTCTTTGTTTTTTTCCTTCATCTTCTCCCTTCGCCGTGTATTCCTTAAGCCTATTTGCACACAGAATTCTTGTGAATACATTTCTTTCTCGATGCCTTGAGGAACTCATCAAAATGTGAGTCGTATCTCCCCGCTGAGAGGGTGAGCTTCAGCCCCCCCCCCCTCCATCGAAGTCGCGCCCTCCACACTTCTGTCTCTCTTTCGCTTGTCTGCTACTCACTGCTCATTTTGCCTCGGCCTTGCATCCTTCTCAACTGTGTGGTTGCTGAGGCTCCTGCGCCAAGGGAGCATTCGACCTTCATTGAGCGTTCATTGGCGTTTTAAAGCGTTTCATATTTTAACATGCCTTCATTTCACCTTCTATTATCAAACTTTTACACTCAATGTTCCCATACCCTTGTGTCAAGGAATTCCTACCTCGGTCATTCGCACTACTTACTACACCATATTGCCTACAAATTGCATCGTGTCAATGTAAAATGCCAGTACTAATTTCTCTCTCCCTTTCATCATTATTTCCCTTTTCTCATTCCTACACCTACTAATTAAAATACATGTTATAGGTCTTTTACATACAATATCTTCGGTTTTTCCGTTGTTCGTTTTTAGTAATGTTTACCTTAATTTCCAATATATAGCTTTTTATCTCCATCAGTGCTCCATACATGCTCTTCTATCTCCATCAGTGCTCGTTATTCCTTTCCATTCCAGCACAATCTGCTGACAAACCACATTTGTTGTTTTGTGCCTCCCCCGCTTCTATCCGTGTCCACTTTGAAACCGCTCTGTGTATCCACTCTATGACATTCACGCCCGCGCTCCCCCCTATCCCGAGGCTAATGACGACGTATCCCCGGCGCGCGCGTATGAGCGCGCGTGCGAACGGGCGAACGCCGCGCCGCCCGCCCGGGCACAGGCGACGCAGCGAGAACAAAGGCCTCGCGCCCCGCCATCTCCCCTCCTCTTCTCCCCGTCCTCGCGCCCCGCTCCATGGCGCTCGCAAAGTAGCGCGCGACGCGTTCTTTCGCCGGTTGAGCGCTCCTTTGAATTTCGTCGTTTCCCTCTCGCCATTGTCCTTCCAAGCGGCGAAGATCATATCGAAAACGTCTAATCGACGGCGCGGATGGGTCTTTTAAACCGAGGCGGGGGCGGGAGGCGGGGAGGCGCGGGGAGGGGCCTGCAGCAAACTGCTCCGGCGGAATATGGACGCTGGATAAAGGCAGCGGGCCGCGAGCCGAGGGTGGAAATTCCATCTCTAGCAGAGGAGGTGGGGATGGTGGAAGGGGGAGGCGCGTGGGCTTGCGACGGTGGTGGAGGCGAGAGAGTTGAAGCGGTGACGGCGAGGGTATTGAGAGCGCCAGCTGTGGAGAAGTCTTGGAGGTGGTGGTGGCAGTAGGTGTGAGGTGGGGGTGATGGAGACGGCGGTGGGCGTGGCAGCCGTTGTGGAGGCAATGGAGTGCAAATTGAGGATGTGAGAGAGCTGATGCGGGAGCGGAGGAGGCTGCGGAGGTGGCAAGAGTGGCAGCTGAAGAGGTGGTTGTGAGAGAGGTTGGAGGATTTAGGCGGCCGTCGCGGAGACGGTGTTGGAAGTGGCAGCCGCGGCGTAGGCTGTGGAGTGGGCGGGTGTTTGTTGGGGTGACGGTAGAGGGAGCGCGGGCAACGAGATCAACAGTGGAGGTAGCGGAGGGGGTGGTGCGAACGTTGGTAGCATCGTCGTCGGAAAGCTGGTGTTAACGGCAGGGACTGCAGCTCTCGGAATTAAAAGTTGGACGTTTAACGCTTCAGCAGATCTCCATCACGCGCTTAATAATCAAGTGTTCCTAGAGAGCCGTTCACTTTTATTCCCGGCGTAGATGTTATTTCAAGTTTTCTGTTACGATCCGAACGCAAGAATAAAGTGTAAATCTCCCGTTCTTTTGTAGTTTTTCTTCTCTTGAACAGAAAGGTCGGCGCAACATCTCCACATCGCGCGCAACTACGAGGGAGTTGTCGTAAAAAGTACGAAACATGCATGAATAAAATGCCATCGCCCTCCACCTTTTTCGTTAAAGGAAAAGCCGCTCCTGGGAGAGCGAGGCGCGCGCGCGGCGCGGGAGGTCGAGGGTCCGCTGGGCGTCGGCGAGTGTTCCGACACAGCGACGCGTCGCGCTCTTCAATCTCCGGCCTCTCCGCGCCCGGCGTCGCGCCCCCGCTGCGTCGCGCCTCGCCGTGGCAGGTGCGCCGCCGCGCGCTCCGCCGGATTCCAATCTTTTTAACGTTCGACGGCGGCCGCCATCTTGGACGCCCGCGCCCGCCTCCTTGGAGAGAACGCGAGGGAGGAGAGACGAGGCGGACGTGCTTTTGAGTGGGTGGGGGCTGGGTCGTCTTATATGAAGGTTTACTTTCAGCGGGTTCTTTATTTTGTTGCTTTTTATTTACTCACAGTTAATGATAAAATAGTTGGTGCGGGTTTAGTGCAAAACGTTGGAAGAGATAAACATAATAGCTGCTGGAAATGGTTGTTACACGTAAGAAATCCCTCCCGTCATTTTCTACTTGCCATCTCATTTCTCTAAAGATAATCTTTTACTTCCAACTCGAATTCCTTCGGCAGTATTATTTTAATGTATGTTTTGTGTAATTTTATGTTTTGTGAAATTATATTAAATGTAAATCTATTCGAGCTAATTTCTAATTCTATACGAACATAGATCATACATTGTATAACATTCGTTAAATTACTTCCCACAATATTTCTATCATTATCACTGATTTTTCATACCATTCATAGTGTGACGTCGTGTTGGTTATTTCATTTTAATTTTAACCAGCCCCCATGCTTGGGGCAGGTATTTGTAATATCGACACCTTGTTGGTACGCTAGGTAGCTCGGATTCTACCATTTTTCCGTAGAATGATTTGAGGCGTTGTTGAAAATAAACACAAGTAAACACTTGTTGAAATAAAAATTTAAACATAATTTTGATTTTAATTCTATAAGATTTACTAAAAAATCACAATATTTCTTTAAATTCTTCCCATTTCTTTCAGGAGCAACCAAGAGTCCTATTATTTAGGAAAGTTGCTTGAAGAGCTTTTAAGCCTTTGCGTGATTTTACATCGAAAGACTTCACCGTTTCTTTGAGTGACGAGGGCTCCGTCGCGGCGACGGCGAGCGGTCGTTGACCTGTCAGCTGTCTTCCACTGGAGGTGCTGGCACTAGCTGCGCGGCCTCGCCACACTAGGCCAAGCCGGAGCGGCCTATTGACAGAAGCTCAAAGGGCACCGGCCATTCGCTGCGGCCGGCGGTGCGGGGCGGCGGCAGTCCACACCACATGTTCCGCCAAATGACATTAACGCACTCCCCAAATGAGTGCGGCAGCTTCTGAACAATTCACGGAACTTCGCGAATGAACGGAAGTCATAACTTAACGGCGGTGCGAGATAATGCACCTAGCCATCGAAATTACCTTACTCTGCCATTACTGTGCCCCTGATTACAACTAACGCACCTGGCATTTCGAGCTTCATCATGTCCGTTACTACTCTCAGACGTTCCATCTCGATCCGAGCTTCGATCTTTTCACAAGTGCCAAGATCTCATTACTAAACGATCGTGTACGAGATATACGCCATCTGTCATTTCGCGATCCACTCAAATGGACGCCCGGACACTGTCTTTCCGTCTGAGAGACACACTCGTCAGTCGCGTCCCATCTATATCTCCTTGCTCTCTGCTTCTGCCCTATCTTTCCAAGTGTCTAGTCTCTTGTTCTCCCTGCCCTTTAGATTACGCGCTGTGAATGGTCAAAACCAAATGCGCATTTAAGTTTTCTCGGCCAATCGCTGAAGGCGTCTCGAATGTTCCACAGTGGAAATGTTTCTAGTACTCTCTGTCACTCCGAAAATGCTGATGCGAGCCTCGAGCTCCGCCGTTGAGTACTGAGTACGACGCAGGTGGGCCTATTCATTTATCCAAGTCCTAATTGTCGTCCTTCGCAAGTCGGGAATTTTTCATTTACCCAACATCGTCCACGCCGTGGCTGGAGCGTCGTGGAGGGTTGAGGGGGGTGAGAAGTGAGAATGGAAATAGGTTCGGGCCATCGACGCGGAAACAGAGGGAACGGTGGGGTACAGCAACGGGCACGGCTCTCGACCAGCCCCTTGGGCCGGAGGGGAGGGGGTAAAGGGGCCTTGGCTGTCCTCGGAACGGCGCGCGCCACGCACAAAGTACTACGTGTTTTGTAATGTTACGTAATGTTAAAATAAATTTAGCAAGAACTGCTCATAATTTCATATTAAATAATCCCACAATCTGCGTGCCACCACAAAAGAAAACTATATGAGGAGCAACTAATCAAAACGCATATTGTCTACTTGTGGAAAAAAATGTGTTTGATATGAAATGATACTTTTTAATGCATTCTATTTGTTCCAGGTTTCAAAATTTTTCAAAACACATTTTAGCACATTAAATTAAATGCATTTTTAAGAACTCGGAAAGCAGAATCGTGCAGAACGTATTAAAAACTACACAATTTCATATCAATCACAATTTTTCCGACCAATGGACAAATGGCTTTTTGATTAGTTGCTCATCATTTGTACTTTTCTATCTCCTGCCAATGCCATTCCGTTACCCGGAAAGCAGCATTATTTTCAGTTTTAGAGGTCTGGCAAGGGCATACTATATTTGTAGTGTCGGGTCAGAATATGATTACTAAAATATCACTGTTTTAAGTTGAAAGCATTTTTTAGTTTTATTGGCATTTCAGAAATCATAAATGAAACAGGCATCAAAAATGAAAATATGATACCATGGCATGTTATTTATCCAGCATGCGCTTCTTATAAGTTTTCCATCGTCTATTCTCTCTTCTAAATAGTTACAATTATTACAAAATTAAGCTATCAGTTGCTGACCAAATCCTGATAAGTGGTCAAAACATAGTAACCCCAAGATTTTGTTTATTTCTTTCTTTTAAGCCACCATATCGGCAAGTCGGACCGTATGTCTTTCTGTAAGTGAAAAACACTGGTGGCTGTACTAGAAACGCATTATCTTTTGACTCTCTGGCGTCCAGTTTTAGTAGGAGTTTTTCAATTCTTGGCTGAAGCGGAGAGTAGAAGTTCCAATATTAAAATATTTCGTAGGTCTTACCGATAATACTAGAAAATAGGTACTAATGATGCACCAATAATTCGTGTAGATTCTTCTAGGCTGTCACTGGCGTATACAAAATCTCCCTTCCTCTGACGTTTGTTCTAGGTAGTGTGAAGTTCTAGGTAGAATCTGCAGAGAATCAATAATCACGAAGAAAGAAAGAGGTCAAAATTCTGTTGAATTTTCACAGATCTCAAATAAGCAATAAGCAAGTATAAATTATTTTCAGACTTTTATAATCTTCTGTGTATATATTCTGAAAGGTAATCCGAAAGTTCTTAAGTGAAGATTTAAATTAAACGTCCAACAAATACCTGATAAAAAAATTGAAAATTTGCCAAATTCTTGGTTCTCTATTTGAATAATGGTAAAGTACTATGAACTATTATTCAAATAGAGATAATTAACGTAAATGTTGGAATTTACATTAAAATGATATTTGGTTCAAACATGATAACTGCTAATTATTTGATTTACCGAAATCATACTATAAAAACAAGTTTGGTCAGTGCTCTAAAAATTCATATGTCACGTTCCGTCCAAATAAAGAAGAACAAGTTGATAGATAACAGATTTAGACCATTGCTGTAAGAAAGAGCAGTGATATTATTAGAGATATCATGATTGTATCAAGCGATAGATTTTTTTATAAATAGAGTAATGCTTTCAATTTAAAAATATTTTGAAGATATTAGAATCTGACCAAACACCATTGATATATTTTTCCTTATCTATTCTGTCGGGACACATGTGTATTTTCTTGAACTAATTCAACATTCAGTGTTTTGATGGTAATGCACAACATCTTCAAGTATCTAAGTTAGGTAATTAGGTTGTAAGTGCTTATAGGCTGCAAGAGGACGCCGGAATTTAACGGTACGATTACGCATGACGACGGTTTCGAATTGCTTTGTTTAATAATCGTTAAAAAATCTTCTATCATTCTAATCAAATACGTCCTAAACGTTGAAACGTTACCTTCTTTCCTAAACTAAGATGGCACATGAGAACTACGAAGGAGTGTCCGTTGTTGATGTCGCCCTCCACATTGTTATGCCACAATTAATGAGTTCACCATCTCCTTATTTCCTTACATTGCTTACATAGCAACTATACAGAAACGTCAATAAACTTTATAAATACCCACGTCTTCTCCTTGCCGCAATCAAACATTATTTCCCCGACACGTGGGAGCAATTTTTTCTGTACCTTAAGATCAGTAATTTTTCAATAAATTCTAGATCCCACGAGGTACTCACACCTCTCAAACCGATGCCCACAGTCTGTCATCATTCATCCTAGACCTTTCCCCGTTTCCTCTGAAACCTTCACCACATCGACCGCCACGTGTCTATAACATTGAGTTCCAACTCTCCAATACCCCGACCGCCGCCATCAATCGTGGACCAATCCGCCGTACAGAAGAGACCTCTTCCTCAGGCAAATCCCAAGTCCCGCTCACCGCCGAACGCCCATAATCGACATTCCGTCGCCCTTCACCCTCTGCTCTCGGTCGGCACCCTCTGTCCTCAGCCCTCCGCCTCCCCCCTCTGCATTCCACCCTCACTCCTCTCTTCTCTGTACTCTGCTTTTCACCCTCCGTTCTCCGCCCACCACCCTCCGTCCTCTACCATCCGACTATCTCTATTCTCAACCGTCCCCTCTATTACCTCCGTTCTCCTCTCTATGTCCTCCGCCCACCAACCTCCCTCTTAACCCTCCGCTCTCCCTCCTGCCCCCCGTGCCCTCCCCTCTATAACCTCCCCCTCTGCCCTCTCCTCTCTACCCTCCCCTCTCTGCCCGCCTCTGCTCCCCTCTCCTCTCTGCCCCCGCCCTTAGCCCTCTGCCCTCCCCACTATGCCCTCCACCAAGCTCTCCGCCGCCACTCCCTGCTCGTCACCCACCCCTCCGACCACCCCCATGCTCTCCGCCCACTACCCTCCACCCACGACCCTCCGCCCTCTCCTCTCCCCCCTTCCTCGCATGTATGCCCCCCCTCCGCCCCTCTCTATGCCCGCCGTCGTAAGCCCTCCGTCAGCTCTCCGCCTCTACTCCCTGCTCTCCCCTCCCCCTCCTCCCTCGGCCATCCGTCCGCCACCCATTCGCCCATTCGCCTCGGCCATCCGTTCGCCCTCCGCCTCTCGACTCTCGCCCTCCACGGGCTGATCGCGAGCTGCTTCCCCATCATCAATATCGGCCGCGGGGGCGGCGGCGGCGGCGCGAGGAAGCGAGCAGACAGATCGCGATCCTTCCCCCAAAGACATGAAATAAATGAAATCGGGCGAGCCGCAACGGCGCCCGCTTTCCATCAATTAAGATGACAGCCGAGCGGGCCCGCCGCCGGGGCGGGGGCAGGGTCGCCCAGACGGCGCACGTGTCGCGACGGAGCGCTGGCCTCGCCCAGCCCACGGAAATTGGATATGATTTTCTTTAATTGAGGAAAATTTTTTAATTAACTCGACAGCGCTATTATTGAGCGCACACATGACATCAAGGAGAATAAAATATGCAGTTTTATAAAACCGAATTGTAGTGAGGTTTTTTAATTCAATGTCCTAGGTGGAATAAAAAAATTGAATTAACCAGAATGATTATAATATATATATATATATATATATATATATATATAATTCAATGTTTCTTCTAGTATTTTCCGCAAGCAATTTGAAAGATAATCTTTAAATAATGTCATGTATAATATCTCAAAAACAACTGAAATATTCACGTAATTTTGCGCGAATGATCTGTTCTTGATCTAAACAAGCAGGTGATATGAAGTAAGGGATCTACTCCGCACATTCTCCACAAATACAGAAAAGTTCAGAATTTTCTTGGACTTGCTACGTTGTGTAGAATGGCATACAATGAATTCTGTCAGGAAATTGTAGGATCTGTTATATGTACCATACACCGTTAGGAAACGAAGATATTAGAAATAGGGCAGTGAGGATTAGAGTTGGGAATGAGACGAGAGGTAGATGATGCGGAGACACGAGAGCACGCGATTGAAGGATGTTATAGAAGTTGAATAACGGATAGTAAATGGAGAAGGTACAGAGAGATAGAGTAATATTCTGTGACAATAGAAATGGAGAGTGTCAAGTCACAAACGACACAGCCACAAGTACGTCATCGACTTCTGTCGACGGTTTCTTCTTATGAGAAATTAAAGTCTTTCTCAGCAACAAGAATAACGATTTAATTACTACTTTCTACTTGAGAGCGTAGGCTTCCGCGGCCGGAGTCAGTATTTACTTGGCTGTCCGGGTGACGCCACGTCCATGGCGAAGGTGCCGACGTTTCGGTCGCCATTCTGCGACCTTCTTCAGGGCGTAATGCATTACCCTCGGAGGAAGGTCGCAGAATAGCGACCAAAACGTCGGCACCTTCGTCATGGACGCGGCGTCACCCGGACAGCCAAGTAAATACAAACTTTCTTCTTTCAGATTCACAAGTCGTGTTAACTTCTGCAAACACTAAAAACGTATGTTGCTGATATCTTAGGCATATCATGAATGACACTCCACATACCGTTGAACCGAGAAGTCCTTGTTCTATCCTGCAGGACCTCACAAAGTATTGTCCTTGCTTATTCTGAGTCTTTTAAGACGATACCATGATTGAGAAAATTTGAAAAAAAAAGTGCTTTGAACGGTGTGGATGGAATCTGCCATAAGGATGGGGGAAGACCGAAAAGTTGATCCAGAACAAAGAAATTACATAGTAAATATAGTACGAGACACTCTGTTCCATTCTGTAGCATCACTAGTTTCTAATTATTCCAATAATCAATAAGGGTAATGCATTATTAATACTCTTTAAAAACATCGAATTGACATGTGTTGTACTATATACTATTATTTTTTTATTAGCTAACTGCACATCTCAAGGCAAGGACCTCCTGCTCGCACACGGAATTATTAATCCTTCTCTAATGAAGTGATAGGACGATGACGGTGAAGGAACGATCACAAATATACTCGTATCCATGCCCGAGGCGGGATTCTAATCTGAGATCCTTTGATTCGAGATCACCACGCCACTACTGCCTTAGCGATCTCGGCTATCCGGATCAACACATACTATTACTAGAGACACGTACTATTATTAGAGTGAGTTAAATATCTGCGACAGTTCCATTTGCCTTATTTGTTGTCTTGTATGATAATGAAGCCAGACGTCGTTGTTTTGTTACCTCTCCGGGTAAATGTACAAAATTAAAAATGTAATCAGCAAAGTTTATTTACTCTCCAGTAGTATGATCTCTTCACATATCTCTTTTTAAACTTCTAACATAAATTTTACACGCATTTTATGTAAGGATAGTTTTATACTGCGTTTTTCTACTACGCTTTGCATATTACTTTCTTTTATAAATAAGAAAATACATTTAGTATTCATATCTTGACGTAGTCTCTTTTTCGATTCGGCGCGCAGCTATCTTTGGAGAATTCATGAGAATTGAGTGCGCAAAAAGAGAAGCCCTAGAGTGCACTTCTTCCTGCACGACCTGAAGACAGCCTGGTTGTCGCGAACACGCAAGGAACGGCCGCGTCGAAGGTCACCGTGCTGGCTGTCCCTGCAGAGACAGAGAGTGAGCACTAGGTCGTGGAAAAGGGCAAGAAGGGGAAGTAAGAGGAGGAGTCTGTCCGGCAATGGCGGAGGGGGTGGAGGTGGATGAAAAAGGTGACGGTGGAGACAGAGATAGAGCGAGAGCGAGCTCGGTCGAGGGGGGCGGCGAAGGCTCGACGAGAACAGGCAGGGATGGAGGGGGCGACACTCCAGTGGGGTTGGAAGCGGTGAAGTAGTGTGAGTGTAGGTTGGGTTACGAGGACGAGAGCGGGATGTGGCCGTCAGGGGGCGTGATGGAGGCGGGGACGGAGGTGGCAGCTCTGGGGGAAGGTGGTCGGCGGAAGCGGAAGGATGAAGGGAGCGAGGTCAAGGAGAAACCGTGGTCAAAGATGGACTTGAAGTGTGAGAGAGGTGCAAGGTGGGGTGATGGAGATGTGGACGTTAGCGGAGATTGTGGCAATGGCAGTGGTGAAGGAGGTGGAGGGTGAGTAGATGGGAGGGTTGAGGTAGACACGGAGGACGAGTTGGAATAGGGCCTGAACAAGAGCGGAATCGGAAGAAGAGTTGACGCGCGGAGGTCAAGATGCGAGTGCGAAGGTGGAGAAGGAAGCAGTACCGCGAGGGGGACGAGGGGAAGAGCGGATTCAGAGGATAGATGTGGAGGTTGGGCGCGTGTCTCGGCAAAGCGGAGAGGTGGGCACAGAAACGATGACAGAGTCTACGGTGATGGGAAAGACTTTGGCGAAGGATGAGGATGTGGCGGCGATAGCTGAAGCTGTGGCGATGTGGAGGCTGAGGGGATGGTGGATGCTGTAGCGATGGCAGGTGCTGAGGCTACGGAGGCAGCGATAATGATGGAGGCTGTGGCGATGAAGGAGGCAGAAGTCGGAAGCAACGGAGATGGCGGAGTCTGTGCAGTTTGTGGTGATGACGGAGGCAGTTGAGAGAACGGAGGTTGTGGTAATGACGGACGCTGCGGTGATGATGGAGGTTGTGGCGATGACGGAAGTTATGTCAATGACGGAAGCTGTGGCGATGGCGGTGACAATGGCGATCAAGGCGGATCCGTTGCGCAGGCGAGAACAAGTACGTCTTCGAGGCGGGGGGCTGAAGGGTGGCGGGGTGGAAGTAAGTGGGGGGTGGAGGGCGAGGTGGGAAGGGGCGTGAAGGCGTGAGCAGAAAGAGAGGCGGTGGCGCAGGCAAGGTGGGAGGCGGGGCGTTACTGTGCTGGAGGTGGAGGAGAGGACGAAGCGGAGCGCGGGGTCGGACATGGCGGGAGGGCGGGTGGGCGGGTGTCTGGGCGCGTATCTGGGCGACGGCGGTGCTTCGGGGGCATCCATCATCGGCACAAACACGCCGCCGCCGCCCCCAGCGCCTTCTGCGGGCGCCGCGCCGCCGCCGCCTTCGAACCAGAGATTAATGGCCCGGGAGCGCGACCGCTTCATTTCTATGCCGAAACTTGGCGCCGACGAATTAAATTCTCTTCTTACGGCGCGCGCGCGCCGTCGCTGCGTGTGTGTCGCTTGGGTAACGAGGACTTCTATATGAGACCGCCGCTCCACAGCTATGTAACCTTGGTTTGTGCTTCATTGTTGAGCATGCTAGCAGGGATCTGCCAAAGGAAGGCATCGATCATAATGATCGGGTTTTTCACAGACTCTTCTTAGGATGCTGAAAATACGCTTTAGTGTATATTATGATAAAATATCTTAGAAAAGAAATGGTGCTCGTAGGCGTATTTTATTCTTAGTCATTCTTACTTATATTTCAACTTCTCTACACATTCTATATAATCGTAATATCACTACTACATTTTCTGCATTTGTCAAGACCCAGGGTCTTTTGTTGATGTTGATAAGATGAATTTATCTCCAAGACTTTTCAGGAGTCCTCCAGTTCATGATGTGTCCAAATTTTGATTATCGCCCTTAAAGGATCTCTAAGTGGAAAATGGAAAATCAACATATTTTTTTAATAAGGCTAGTAACACTAAAATGAATTGTTTAAACAAATGCAAATGTCAAAGGCAGGTAAGTATAAATTGTTCATTATGTTTTAAGTAAAACTAGAAGCTTTTAAAGTAAACAAGTAAAAATGAGTTCTCTCCCTATTCGCAGCATTTTAACACATTTGCATGTTTGACCTTTAAATTCTCAGTTTATTTTAAAGAATGAGAGACAAAAATATATGAAAATAATGTTTTTTATTATCTCATGTCTCATGTCCCCAATAAAGATTGTTGTAATGCGTTGTAGTACGAACTGTTTTTGTTTGCAACCTAAACTTATATGTGCAATATAAATGGTAATTTTTGTCAGATATTCAGCTTTTGGGAGGGAGGACAACTGTCTATTTTTTCACTTAGACGGTCTTGAAACAGAATCGTTTGGAAACATTACTTATAATAAAATGTAAAGCAAAAGAAAAACACAACTCTTTGACCTTTTACGCCAACTTCTATATTTAACGATAAAAAGATAATTTATTAATTCTGCGCGTATGTTTATACAACGTGGGGGCAGATCACTACAATATACATATTAAAATTAAGAATATTAATACAATGTACTTTTAAATTATTTTAAGACATTATTAATAATTAATAATAATAATAATTAATAATAATACTGATGTGATAACATAAAGGTGATAATAACAATAATAGCATTAATTCTACATTTTGTGACTGTCCTGTACAGATATATCAACTTATAAATATACTTATTAAACACACTGTGCTCCGCTTCACTTCTTCTTCTTCTTCTCTATTGCACTCCTCTTCACAAGACGTCACGACACTCCAATTCAACTACTACTTTAAATGTAATTATATATCTAATGACGCAATGCATTTAATTGTAAAATAACAACAACAACAACAACAATAATAATAATAATAATAATAATAATAATAATAATAATAATAATAATAATAATAAAATAACTAGCCTACCCGTGCGAAAACTCTCGCATGTTAATACCCACCCTTTCACTATCCATTTCCGTAACCTTTCCATTACGAAGGGCGTTTGTTGATGAAACGTGTTTATTTGTTAGAAAATGTATAAATGTTCGTACTTACGGAATGTCAAACAAAAATAAAAGCAAAATTCAATTGATGTTGTAAACATATTTTCAATAAAGTTTTATTCAGTATTATATAGATGTGTTCTTCGAACATGCTTGCTATGGTGCGCAAATTGAAAAAGTATTTGTATACTAAATAATATAGGCTATTTTTTGCGTTCGTACGTACCTCAAGAAACGCAATTCCGAGCCAAAAATTTATAAAAATTATAATTTCACCTTTGAGTAATAAATATCATTTGTTACCATTAGAAACAATTCAGTAGGCATTCACTTCACTTCGGTACATTGCTCAAGCGATGTTTAGATATTGAGTATCATAGCCTTAAGTATCGATACCTTAAGTATAATAACACCCTCTGAATTATTTACAATAGGAGTTTAGAGCTGGGCTTCGATGTAAAGATTTCCAGATACTGCCAACATTTAAATCGTGCATCTGGATTGTGATCGTTGGCAGTTGTCGAGTTACTTGCTCTATTTTTTCTATAATTTTAAATTTGGTTGCATTTTGAATTCATTCACATAGTATTGTAGGCTAGCGCAGTTTAATTTTTGTTGTTCGTTTATTTCAAGCTATTTTACTTTAGTTAATAAGTTTGTTCTTTGCGTTGCACCATATCACAATTTTTCCCCTACTACCTCCTTTTACCCGTGCGAGAACTCTCACATGTTAAACCCCACACTTTTCACTATCCTTCTATTTTAAGAGGAAAAATTGATTACCGAAACATATTTAAATTGTTTAAAAATGTATGAAGGTAACTTCCAATGTACCAACAGAATATCAAAAATAAAAAACAATGCGATTGATGCTGAAAAGAAATTTTCAATAAACATTTACTCAGTATTATCGAGAGATTTCTTGGATCAATTCACGGCACTTCCTTGAAGATATTTGAAGTAATGATTCATTATTGTGAATTTGTATAAGTGTCCCAACAAATTGCCCCGTATTCCATTAATTCACGAACTAGTTATAAGTAAGCTAATTATCTCGGTTTTGCAGTACTCGTTTTTATTATTCGCATAGTAAAATACAAAGACCTCCAGGCTTTCCCTACGACAAAGTTTACCTGATTTTTACAACTCAAATTTCTATCAAAAATTATTCCCAGGTACTTACAAGACAAGACTCTTTGAATATTTTCGTTGCCTAAACGATGTTGAATTTCACTATATTTGCGTCCCCTAATAAATGTGATGGTTTTATTTTTCGAACTATTAACTGTCATGCTAGTTTTTACGCTCATAAATGTAGTCTATATAGATCACCCTGCAAATCCTCGTCTACTTTTGATTGAATAACTATTTATAATACAGTCACTTGCAAATAGTCTTACTTTTGAAAATGAATTGTCTAGCAAGTCATTCACAGCGCGAAAGGTCCAATAACGTTTCCTTGAGGGATCCCTGAAATTATCTTTCAAAAGTTGAAAATTGTTGTCCATATCGGACTTTCGGTTCCTATCTCGAAGAAGCTCATTAACACAGGCCACAACTCTGGTGTCAATACCCGAATACATTCATTTATGAACCAGTTTAGCGTGAGGGACAACATCAAATGCCTTCGCAAAATCTATTATTACGGTATTTAACCTTCACTATCATCAACTTCATCTCCTATATCCTGAAACAATGACACTATCTGACTCTAGCAAGAGAAACCATTACTTAAACCATGCTCTCCCTGAAATAGCCATTCTTTTTGTTCCCATTCTTGTCTAATGTAGCTAGTTATCAAATGTTCCATTAGCTAATATACAATTGACGAAGGACTTACCGGTCTATTATTGGCTAAAACAGTTCTGTCACCCACCATCGGATCAACATCGGAACAACAGAAGGTAGCTTCCAATCTTCGGGCACGCTTGAATTGTTGATCGAAACATGAAATAATCTTGTTAAATACAGTAAAATTGCCTCTCCACTGACTTTAAATATGTCCATTATAATGGTGAGATTTTCGTTTCAAAACGGAACTGAAGTAGGCATTAAATATGTTTGCTTTTTCCTGATCATCTATTAGTAATCCTGTCTTGGTATTTTTAACCATAGTAATTTCTTCTTTATTTCCTCTTCTGAGAGCATATTTGTAAAACGCTGCCAATTATTTCCCTCACTGTCGAGAATGTGCTTTAAAAATGTCTCCTGCGCAATTTTCTTTCCCCAACTCTTTTGAACAATTACGAAAATGTACTCAATGATTTTCACTACAGTGTCTATTATTGATAACTTTTTTGTTTTTTATCTCCATATGTCGAATTTTCTCATTGTAATATTCTGGATGTGAATTACTTTTTAAGTATTTGTACGGCACAAACATTTTTAATGCATTATCTACAATGCTCTCAAACGCGATCCACATTTCCTCCATATCCTGTCTATTCTCAGAAACAACCCAACTGTTCTCTCAGGGAATGGTAAAGCCTCTCTGTATTTGCCTTCTTATACTTGAAATAAATATAAGTAAAGTTAAACCATAAACATAAATTTGTCAATAAAGATATTTTGTGTTATACATTAAAGTATATGGTCACTAAAGGCGATATTACGTTTGTCGACACTATTAGGTTTACTGAATATTATTAATTTTGAACTCGTCCTTTTTGAACAGTTTTCTTAGAATTCTTTCTTTATTGGTAAGTTATCTTAGCGAAAATGAGAATGTGTCCAGTTAAATGATAATTTAGGTAAAACTATTGAGATACTTTGAAGTTTCAAAGCCTTCAGTTTTGGATTAATCTGAATATTAAAATAAAATATAAATAATGATTTAATTCATATTGTCATGGAACGGTAAAGAAGTATCCAGAAATAAATTCAAGATAAGAGACGGAGATCATTCAAATATAGCTGGTCGAGAAATAGTTTTTTTTGTAGCTTTGTGCCAATGAGTGTTATTTTTTTAATCTGTTAAAAATCTTTAGGTTAGTTATAAAGTCAGCGTTCATGTTATTCTTGGCTTAATTACCACGAGCATATTTTCATTATTATTTACTTGGTATCAAGAAAGCGAAGCATGAAAGAACCTAGAACTACGTGTATTGTCTCTTCACGTGGTGTGGAAGTGTACATAGAGGGAAATTAATTCACGAGTTCATAGACCCCTTCCTACTGTTGAACCCTGCGAACCAAATCAAAGCAGACAGGGAAACGCGACGGGCTCTAGGGAACTGACATCAAACAAGTGCTGTATGAGGTTGAGCAATCTAATAATAACGCAGTAATACAGACCCAGGGGACAGCATTTGCGGCCAAATGGCTAACACTCTGGGACGTCTATGCGTCTCTATTGAAAAACTGTGAGACGACCAAAACGAATCATCAAATAGCCAAGTATAAAGATTACTCCTCCCCAATAAAAGCATTACAAAACCTTTCTTTAAGCATTACTCACATTAAATCAATGTTTTTTTCTATCTTAAATTATATAATTTGTTTATTCTTGAAGCAGTAGTCGAACAGAGAAACAAACTCAGAAAGAAAAGTAATATAATTGTCACCTTTCTACCAAAGGACGTAATTTAGTTAAAAACGTATTAAATTAACAAACTCAATCCACAGTATGAGATAATTCGTCAGCTGAATAAACTTTTGTGCTGTTAAATGTATATGCTCTCCAAAATGGTGTTAAAATTAATAACATATGGTAAATGTTTTGGCATTTCTTAATACATCAAAATGTTGAAACACGTTTTCTCATGTGAGTAGGAGAGGAAAAAATTAATTATGACATTCAATGACCATTCCGGGATAAAAGAAAGTTTAGTAACATTAGGTAAAGGTAACACAGTAAAAAGTCTCTGAAAACAAAAGGACAAGCAAATAACCTTCAATGTTACAGAAAGGCTCTGGAAAGTCTCCAAGACCAATAGTGAATCGTAATAAACAGATATTTGAGCATATATACGGATTTCAAGAATCATACCATGATTTGCAATGTTATTTGAATCTCCACGTAAAAGTCTAGTACACGTAAATATTCGTCATATATTTCTGTAATGTAATCACTTACATACAAAGAAATAGTTGAGATAAATGTCACCCTTTTAATTTATAAACTCTATTAAAATAGAAAAAGTGTGTTATCTTTCTGACATTATTAATTTCACAATCTATGCGAAAAATAGGAACTGGCCTTTTCCGTGCCTTATTTTGAAAGCTTCAAATAATCTGCACATTTCGCAATATTGAGAAAGCACTAGGGTTGCTCGGAGTAGAGCAACCGCGCTAGAGAGAGTGGACGGACGAAGAAAAACGCTCTCCTAAGTAGTGGGAGCACGCGATGGCCATCGGGGATTCGAATCGCTGTCCCTGTCCCCGTCCCTGTCCCTTGGCAGGGAGCGCTGGCCGGGGCGGGCGCGGGGAGACGAATGGGCGGAAGTACGGCGAGCGAAGGAGAGCCCCGAGCGGAAGCGGCGCTGCGCGGCGGCGGCCGCTCGAACGCAGCGCGCTTTCCCCCTCCGCGGCGCCGCTTCCCCCTCCACCGCGCCCCTCGCGCACGCGCGCAGCGGCCACCGGGCGGCGGGCGGCGCGCCGCCAGTCAGGCCAGCGACGTCGGCGCAGGAGGAGTGCTCGCCCGCTCGCACGCCGCCCACGCCCACAGCGCCTGCCCTCCCGCCGCACCGGTGTGCTTCGTGCTCCGCCGCCCGCGAGTGCTTCGTCGCCGCTGCCCAGCGCCCGCCCTACCGCCGCCTTCGTCGCAGCATGGGCCGAGGCCGCCACCTGAGCGCCCCGTGGGCCCACGTAGCCGCTGCCGCCGCCGCCCTGCTGCTCGCGCTGGCGTGGAGCTGTGATGTCGCCGCCGCGCAAGAGGGTGAGTGGTGCACGGCATCCGCGATGCCGTCCGTCCGGCCCTCCGAACACGCGCCGCCGCCGTCGCCGCCACCGCGCCCGCAGCGCGCCCCGCGGAGCCGCCCGGCACCCGCCTCCGCCTCCACCGGCGCCGCAGCGGCAGCAGCATCGGTATTGACGTGCTCCCGGTCCAGCGCCGCTCGCGCAGCCGCCCTCTCCACCGCCGCCGCCACCCTTGCCCTCGGACGGCCCTTCTCGCCCTTCGTGCACGTGCCCTTCGGAAATGCTCGCTCCCGCTTTTCCCCCGCGCCCTAAATGGAAATCAACGCCACCGCAGCCGCGCAGACGACGTGTTGATTGACGTGCATGTAGTGTACATTTACCTCGTATCTGACACGTGTCAAACGGACTTTCTCGCCGTCGTAGATTCAAATCACCCACCAGGCCGGAACGTCAGTGCAAACTAACCCGTATTCAAATCTTTAGTGCAATGTAGAATTTGTTCTCACCGACAGTGAGGTCACCAAACCACGGAACTGCTTATCATGTCACCATACACGTCACCGCTACTTTCCATTTTGTGAATAACACCGCGTCGCATAAGCCGCACGTCTCTCCACTGCACAGAGCGAGTTGTAGGGCAACGTGGAAGACGTACAACTGTCCTTGAGCTCCTTGTGTCAGCGTGTGCTCACGTCAACGCAACGTAGTAACTTAATCGTAGTAGCGCCGTGGCTTCTGTGTCACTGTGAATGAGCGCGGCGTGCCGCCCGTATCTGGCCGGGAGGTTGTTGCCGCTCGGCGCCGCGTCGCGGCCACGTCACGGGCCGTGGGAGCGGCGCGCGGGGGAGGGGTGCACACCTGCCGGCGCGGAGCGGCGCGGCGGTTCGGCGGTGGCGTGATGCGGCGGCGGGCGGGTGCCGGGGGGCCCGGCCCGCCACGCCGCGCCGCGCCTCGCCGCTCACCCTGACGCCGCTCGGGCGAGGGAAGGAAGGCGGTCCCGCTCCGGCTCCCGCTGCAGGCTGCGCCCGGCCTGTACCGCCGCACAGTGTCAAGGCTGCTGCTGTTGCTGCAGCCCTCGACAGGCAACGCGATCCCGCTTTTCTGCTTGCACTCCGGAGGGCGAGTCTATTTTGCAGCTTGGGCCACTGAGAGATCTTGCACCGCAGGGGTCAAGTGACTTGTCAGTGATCCTGCACTTGAGGACAAACTTGTTTGCAATCCATTGTAAAGTTACAATCGTATTTCACTTCCTAAATGGATGATCTGTTTTGGATGATATTTGAATTTGAGAAAACAAATCTCCTACAATAAAATTGCCTCTCACAAATGCTAGAATAATCTTAAATGATTTAATACGCAACGAGAATTGTTTTATTAGTCATTTCGAAAGGAGGCTGATAACGGAGTTGGGCGTATTGCATCAAATATATTTCATTGTATGAAATAAAATACTAATCTTTGCAATCACGGAAAGTGGGCTCGTATAATTTTTCATGCAGATTTGTTGACATTCCCAATTACTTTTATCCAACAGAACTGTGTATTCATTTGGAAAAAAATAAAAGCTAAAGTACGAAAAACAATGCTTAAACTTGCACGGGAATTACACATATAAATGAGTTCGACGAACGCTTATTGAAGATAAGCCAAAACAATCATACATACTTTCTGTTACATGAAATCTAAAATCCGATAACGCATGTGAAGCGTAAATTCAAGGCGGCTGCCTCTGTGTCCAGCGCCCTTTGTGTCCTCACGATGCACCCGCATACCTTCCCGCCCCGCCCCGCCCCTCCCCGCCGCGCCATCTCGGTCCGCCCCTCCCGGCCCCGCCCCCGGAGGTCGCGAGGCGGCGATCTTTCTATCTGAAAGGCAGGGCTCGGCGGCCTGGGGGCTTGGAGGGCCCTTCAAACACACTTCCGTCGCCCTAAAAGCGAAGTTCTGGTGGCTTTCGCGAGAAAATACTAGGAAGCACAACTCCAGAAAATGGAAACTCCCAAGTCGACGGCTGGGGAAGGGAAAACAATGAATGCCATTTTCGACTGAGGTCGCCGCGATTCCATTTGGGGCGCCCCCTGGGATTCTCTCTGCTGTTCGATCGAGAAACGCGCCGGCGGTGACAGCAGTCTCGGCGGATGTCATTAAAACCTTCGCTATTGCTTGCTTTCCGAGGATTCCTCCCTGCTTGCATTCGGAGAACGGGAAGTTAGCTTTATTTTGGTATCGGCTTTTTGACAGCTCATCAATGTAAATAAACTTTGTCGAAAGTTAAATTAACTCTTAATTAAATGTTCTCTTGGTCTGTAGTTAGTAAATTGAATAGTAGTTAATCTGGATGAGATTTGGTGTTTTGGAATACATTACTTAACGACACCAAATGGAAGGGCGTTGTTGATTTCGATTGTTAGACGATAAATCCGCATTAAAGCTTCAAAAGATATGAGAATCAAAACCTCAAAGTTATGTTTCGAAATTGAAACGTGGCGAAGTAAATCTCGGAAAGAGGTAAAATATCGACAAGAATTTGGTCTACGCTGTAACTCTTTCCTTGTAGATCCCCTTCCGATGAAGTTTGCTATTGTTATTAATACATTGGGTTTGAAAATAAAATAATAAGAATAGTAAGCAATTTCAAAATTAAGCTCATGCGTAATTGAAGTACTTCCTTGAATTATCATGCAAAAAATGCAATTCTGAATGTCTGGGAATTTTTTGTTATGTCTACTCGAATGATTTCATATAAGAGTTTCATAACACCGTGTTTATTTAACGCGATTCCAGTACCCAATGATATTTGAGATTCATTTAGATAGCGTATTGTGGTGAGGTTTGCGAATCGATGAAGATTCAATATTTATTAGGTATTGCATATGAAGCAATATTCAAATATTCAAACATTGAGTGCGAGGTAGGTGTAGCATGCAAAATATATGCTGATTAGTTTACAGAAATTGCAATATTCCGAGAACAGAATTAATGTGGGGGTTTCGATAACGTTCTGGATTTTCTCTTATGATACAATAAATGCATTACTGTATCTTTTTCTCAATAATTTCTTCGGATTATTTACGTATTTAATAAATTTATTCTAATTTGCAGTTTCTCCTTTTTCGCGCGTGTTAACCAGAAAGTTTAATTTCGAATTACTCTTAAGTGTTCTCTACTTTTAATAGATTCAAAACATAATTAAGGCTACTAATGTCGTTCTCTTCACGTATACAAATCTGCGATCTCCTGTTATCCTACGTATTATAACCATTAATATTTCCTTCACTGAGTTGCTGAATGGAATCTTTCAACACATTAGTTTTTATATAAAGGAAATTGGAAAATATATTATGAATCTAAGCGGAATAATGATCATCTGGACATCTCCAAAAAAACTTCAAATAAACGGGTGAAAACCAGAACGGTTTAAGTGTCATTTTATAAATTCTCGAAAACTTGTTTATTTTAGGCTATATTGTAGTGGAAATGTATTTTCGTGGTTTTAATGTACGATTGAATTGTCGTGGTTTCAATGATAAAACAAAGCACCATGATTTTACAATAATATTGACTTAAATAAACATATTTACAGAATTTATAAATATCACTTATATCATTCTAGATTTTCACCGATTCAAAATTTTTGACAAGAGATATAGCGTTTGTAGACCTGTATGGTAGAGGTGCGGTATTCTGTGCGAAGGTTCGCGAGTGCAAATCTCTCTCTGATCGTGGACAAGTTTTATTTACCTTTCCGTGTGTGTTAAGCCCCGGAGGATCTGCCGTTCTGCAGACAATAACTCAGAAGAGCTGCGCTTGTGTACATTGTCTTGTTAATTAATGGTTTTAGTTCACGTTAACTGCTATGGTCATTTGATCCCGGGATGTGTAGGGATTCCTTCTGCACTAGATGGTGAGGTCCGGCACCGACCTAAAGTCGACTTAAGAGGGATATCCACCTCTAGGTATCTCCCTCCTGCGGGGCACTGCCTCAGCTAGAACAAGATATACGCTCCTGACTTGTGTGGTAATGTAAGGGGTGAGGATAGGGCAAGGAAGTGAAAGAAAGTTCATTCGGTCTTTGATCAGTTGGCTAAGGTTCTGTTTCTGCATTGGTATTGATTGGAGAATCCTCGGAAAACTAGAGATCAGAACTATCGGTCGCCAGAATTATATTCCAGACAGTGGCTGAATACAATCGAGCTATGTAGCTAGTCTCGAAAATCTGTCACGGACAGGACTCGAACACTAGGACCTCTTGGGAAACAGAATTAGGGATTGTATTGGGAAACAGAAATAGACCCGTATCTAAAGGTAGGACAGGTGTTGCACTTCTGGCCACATTTGCCTTTCAAATTTGTCTATTACTTACCTTCGTGATAGTTTTTTTTAAGAAAATTGTGTTTTGTAACATTAAGAAAGTTGGAGGCAGAAAAAGGAGTCAAATGTTAATGTTACCTAAACTCCGCAGAAATATTATATAACTCCATAATAGTAATACAACGGGAGGAAAAAGAAATGATCTTCCACACACAGAATTTATTAACTATTAGTCAGTTACAGCACTTCCCTCGGAGGACAATGCACAAAATGGCACTGTGTGAGAAACACACCATGAATCACGATGACAATGTTACTTGGTTTTCAAGTTTTCCCTTAATATCCTGTGGACTCACTGATGAGGTAAAATACCTCGAAACATGTCTGTCTGTCCAATGCTGTACCTAAATAATGGTTAGTTTAAAAATTCTGTTTGTGGATGATCATTTCTATTTCCTCCCGTTGTATTACAGTTAATGTTACCATTTGCATGTTTGTTTATTCTGAAGTTACTCATTTTGGAAAGAAAAAACTTAGTCCCAAGAATGTACTGAATTTTCTCTTAAAACACAGGTAAACAGTAAAATTGTTGACCTCTTCCAAAACGCACTTTTGTCTTCTTGAAACCGAATGCTAGCTACGAATCTTGGAAAAAATAACGGGTTTGTCGTATAAAAATTGTTAGAAAAAAGATGCGGCACTGAAAGCACTATTTACTCTCGCTCAACAAACGTAAAAATTGATTGTGGTTAGATCCTCGGAGAGACCCTGTAAACCAGCTGTTCAGATGAATGAAGCACGCGTGATTTTTTGACGCTCCGTCGAACACGCACTTTGCACCCCAGCTCCCCGTTCGAGGAGGTCGTGTTGCACCTGCGGCGCGGGCGGGGAGGATGGCAACTGCGCGCGAAAACAGTTCCGAGTGGCGGGGCGCCGCGGCCGCGCGCGGTGGCCTTGGATGTTCCCATGGCCGCGTGGCATGGCGTCGCGCGAGCATCGTCTCTCGCCGCCGCCAGTGCTAACGAGCCAAGCACTCGGCCGCAGAGCGCGTTACGTCAGCCCGGAGGCCCTGGTCGAGCGACACAAGCACGCGGACCCTGCAGCAGGAGAGAGAGACTTGACAAACGGGCATGATGGGGCTTACTGCAGCTGCTACTTTTATTTTTTTTTATTTTTTTAGTTTCGTGTGTTGACACGAGGGAAAGGGAATAGAACTACACATTCATAATTACTGAAAGACCGCAAATTAAGTCTAAGGCTTAGAGTGTGAGGAAACTTGAGGCGTCAGAGGATATTCGAGTGCGCCTTGTGGATCGTCCTGGAGCGTACGTTTGCTTCCCATCTCTGGTATTGGGATCCAAATTCCAGTTCAGTGCGTGTGGAACTGGCGGGAAAAAGCAGCTTCGCAGCAAATCGAGATATTCAGTTTCTCCTGTCTCTCATTCCTCCATTGCCCAAATTTCACCATTATAATTTGAGTATTGCCAACTATTATAAAAAGGACACTGGGAGCCTCACCCAGAGAACTGAGGAAACACTGAGCACCCTAGGTCTGCGTTACTGGTCACCGTGTATTTGCCAAAGACTCAGCAACGCAATGTTCATAATTTCATACGCGTAACTTCGTTATATAAGATTTCCTACCATATGTTGGTTGACAAAAAGTGATTCTTCAACTCTGCTATGTATGCCCTAGAAATTTCTAGCATTTATTCTGAGTTCATCTTCCGAAACTTTTCTATCTTTCGATGTGTTTAGCTCAAACACAGTTTGCCAGACGAGGTTTTGGGGCAACAAAATATTCCAATTTTTTTCGTTGAGTTGAGTTCGTGCAACCGTAACTGAAATGTTGTTGGGATCTGCGCAGACATGACGTGGTGTGTGGTCGCAGCCTCGGGTTTTGTGTGGAGGATTGAAAGAGAGCGACTGAGAAATCCACTAAAGCATTTCATGAAATTCTTTGAATTGTTCTCATGAATGTATTGAAAACAGTCAAGGCGGGACGATGATTTGAAGTCAAATTATAGAAATTAAAGTTAGTAAACTTGTATAGTGGTTTAACATCCATGGTACTGTTTTGTTGCGACCGTTTCAGTAAAGACTGTCATGATCTCTTTGAAGATCCAAAAATGATTTGATTAATAGATTCTATCACTTTGGTAGAATTTGAGATCAGCAATTGGCGCGGGAAAGCGCACGGTGTGGTTTTCCCACTGAAGCCTTGATCGTGACATGCTGCCGGACTCTCCGTTCTTACCTCAGAGCAAAATGATAAATGCAGTTTTATTGGAAGTCCAACAATAAAAGAATTTAACGCGAATACCGTACATACCATGTCCCGTCACAGGAAATTCCAGTATTAAAATTGATAGCGTTCTCATAAAATTCATAATTATATTAGCTACTGGTTTTAGTTTGTTTTATTAAATCGATGATTGTCTACTGGCCATAGATTTTACAAATTATTCAGTCTATTAAACATTTCATTTCTTCACATTAAACAAATAATTAATTTGTGTTATACCAATAAATAAATAATTTTATTCCTTCGCTGTTCAGACTTGCTTGGTGTGTGCAAGCAATTGTGTGTTTATGCATGGGCTGCGATAGGGTGAGTTTTTGTAGTGATCTTGGATAAACGTTGTATGGTATATTAATGCCAGGAAATAACAGTGCGACAACATGTTGAAAGAAACAATTTCACGTAGTGTTGACATTTTAAACAATGTTTTACTAATATACAAGAAACGATTGCCACACCAACACCCCATGCTCTGTACCGTCGAGTACTTGAACGCAACAAAAAAATATTCTCCAGCGATAGATATTTTGCAGATTTTCTATAGAAGCAATTAAATATAATTGAGGCGTGTACCAGTCAGCCCCTATCTACTAAATACAATACTAGACACATTTCTACTAATTACTAGCAATTACTTGACTAAGTATTTGTTACCACAAAATCAATTTGTATGAGAGTACCACGATTTTTATTTCCTTAATTGCTATCCGTTGAATTTATATTGTTTTGAAGTGAAGACAATGCGATTCAACAGTGTGCGCATGTAGGACGTCCTAGCTTTCAAAATCGGTTGCAATCTGCTCACTGTAATTAAATTGACCGTAGGAATATGTCAAAGGTCATTTTAGAGAGGAATTTCGAAGTGTTAGTAATTCATTTAATTCATTAGTCGTTTAGCGAGCGTTTTCATAAAATTTCATTTGTCATTGAATGATTTGCATGAACAGTTTCAAACCTTAATTTTATTACGAACCCCTCTGTTCATTGACCCCCCCACAATGGAGTTTCACTGCAGCCCCTTAATTTTCGCCCCTCTGCTACCGGCTGAAAATGCTATTAGAGTACTGTGACATTCAGTGTAATAAAGAAAACTGCATTTGCCCTTCACATATTTCGTAAAACTGATTTACATTAATGATCTAAAAAAAGACTTTAGTCTTATGGAGTTTTAAATTTCATTTCAACAAAGAATTGAACCCTTTCCAGTAAAAGCAATCTTAGATGTTAATGGTAGTTCCTAGTGTGATAACGTAGCAGGCGCGCGTTTTATTAAAAAAAATAAAAATCTGATCTTTTTAATGATCTTTGCTCTTTGTCGATGGCTGCCTTCAGAAGACGTGGTGGGCCCGGAAGTTCAGAACCTCCAAAAAGAGTATCATTTCCAATCTTTTCCCGATAGGCTGGTTAGAGAAGATTGCACTTCTCCAGCAGTCTCATCTCTAACATTAATCATTCAGGATATGTGTGATATATCAGATGCTCTGAGAATATGGTCAGAATGTATTGAATTTTGTTCGTAGCACAATTATTGCAGAAGCACACTTATTGCGACATTTTAAATGTAGATTTGTTCAAGTATAGTTGTTCCTACTTCCCGCCCTCGCACCTTTCAGTCCATACAGAAAGATCTCCCCCCCCCCCGGCTAAGTGTGTTACCACCCGGTTCCCTCCCCACCCCCATGGTACCGAAAGTATTTTGTATGCTTCGTGTCAATGTGACTCGTGCGACCTTAGCTGGTATTGTATGTTGAACTCCAGTAGCTCGTAAGTCCGTCGCGCGTAGTTCCGTATCGGAGGGAGTGGTCGAGTGTCGCTTAGTAGATGCTGCAGCCCGTAAGTCGCGCAACTGCTCGTATTCACGTTAACGCAACTTTCATGGATAGGAATTAAGGAGATTGTCGGTTAAAGAGTGATACGTGGTGGTTCAGGAATGTATACCATATCACCACACAAAACAAACGCCCACTTCGGTATTCGAACCCATACGCGTATGTGGCTGTTAATGCCCCAAACACTTCGGCGGCCACTCTGGCCGAATCATTTTTTTAGTCGTGATATTATCAAACCTCTTAAATATAAGTTGATACAAATAGGGAATCATTTATTATTATTCAAACCTTAATACTAGGTAATTAAACTTGTTAACCTAATCTGTAACGTCCCTAACAAATCGCCAATTTAGTTCTGAACGATATCTTGTTTGTTCCTACGCAAAGCAGACTAATATCCGACGTAGACCGAACCTATTTCTATTTCACCCCTGTGCGTTGCTTCTGGAAGCCTCCGCTCCTGTGCCGCCGCAGCTGATGGCGCGCGCCAGCAACGCGCTCCCGCGGCGCCGACCGCCAACACAACCGCCAGGGGAACTTGGCCTTCGGGCGGCAGCTACCCCCGCAGGGGCTGCGGTTGGCGGCAGCGAGGGGGAGGTTCCCCGTGACCTCGAGGGGACTGACGAACGGGGAGGCGTGGCTCGGAGATGGCGGGTTCCCAGGTCGGCGGTATTGTGAGCGGAATGTTTGAAGTGTTGTGAGAAATTGTGGCGGAGGGGGATTGGAATATTTGGAAAAAAGTTAATTATGTTTGTTGGAATTTTTAGTGGCATTGTTATTGATTTGCCTGAAAAACACTTCGGTTCGTGAAAAGGTAGGAATCGTGGCGTTTACGGTTGTTCTTCCAAGGCTGTCATGTGGGTTCTTTGAAACTACTTCCAAGAAACTTGTCATTAATGTTTCTTGTCTAAGATTTTGTTTGTTTAAAAAAAGTGTTAAATATTTAATGAAAATTTTCTATTGAAGCCCACAGTTTTATAAATATATTAATTTTTTTAGAGTATAATATGCTAATATAAATCAACAAGGTCGTTTGTAAATAGTGTTTATTGACAACACCGTCCGTGAGCCGGTCTCTACACTCTGCCGCTACTGGCAAACGTCAGGACGGTCCTCGATGTTCTCAGGGTTGGAGGCCCTTCTGTCCTTCGCGGCGCAGGTATTCCCACCTGCTTCCCCCTTCCCCCCGCCCAAGGGCGAGCGCGCCCATCGCACCGGCCGCGGAGGCGGGCGCACAAAAGGGCTCCCCGCGCCGCTTCGCGCGCCTCTGTTCGAGAAGCCAACTGCGCCTTCGCCGGCCCAAATTGCCTCTTGAAGAGGCGGCGTCGGGCGCTGAATGGGGAGAGAGAGAGAAGCCTGTTTTGCGTGGCGCGTCCTTCGACGCGGAGCGCGCACGAATAATTCCCGGAGTTGAAATTCACCTCGTCGACTGGCGGTAGGGGGGAGGCGGGTAGGAGAAGGGTGAACCCGGGAACCGATGAATTAAATATCGGCACGAGACCAATCACAACAGTCGCTTTGTCACGGACGCTTTCCAGTCGCTTCCTTTCGTGTGAGCCGCGTCGCGCTGTCGCCTTGGAAACTTCGCGCGAAGGCGGAAAGTTGACGTGGACGGAAGTAAATAATGACGAAGCGCCGGGGTGGATGTGGGGTGGGGTGGGATGAAGGTGTTCCCACGCGATCCGCGTGGCTCAGGCGGCCCTTTTGAAGTCGACGCTAGCGCTTCGCGTGGCCGCGTTGTTTTCGCTGATAGAGACGCTGCTGGCGGCGGCGACTGCAGACCTCACCCCTCACAAACCCCCACCCGCTGCCCCGGCCATTCCCCCACCACGCCCCCCTCCCGGAAGGCACTCCGCCGGCTGGAAAGGGCGGGGAGCGCGATGAAAGTGCGGAGTAGGGGTGAGGGCAGAACGGAGCGTTCACGGTTGGCGGCCCAAAGGCGAGCGATGTGCCCTCCCCCTGTGTTCGTGTGTGTGTGGGTGGGGGGGGGTATACGTGCACTTGACAGACCGCTACGCTATCGCTGCCTTAGCCAGCCAGGCTCTCTGCTCGCAGATACGCCATCTGCTGTCGTCCAAGGAACTGTCCATATTCCCATTGCACGAAAGGTTAATGATATATTCATATATGATACATTCGTATATGATACATTCGTAAGATATATGGATGATGAAGATGAAAAAAGAAGCGTTGATCTGCAATTGTATTTCTGTAACAGCATTTAATTTTCATTAGGAAACCTACAGCACCATGAGAGAAAGAAGGAAAATTATAAAACGATTAAGTGTTAGAATGGAGGTGGATCTAGGAGAAGTTATGCAAATGCAAAAATCCATTATAATAGTCAGATTTTGCTCAATAAGCTTTATTTTCAACCACCGAACGTGCGTAACTGGAGGGGGGAAGGGTCTCACGATATGGAGAACCTCAAAAGTATCACGGTGTGTTATATGAAATCATAAAAGAAAAGTATACTCTGGGCGTCGTATTTTCACTTTTTTTAACCTAACCAAATATCTAAATGTGTAATGTAATATCGTAATTTTTGTATGTGGCATCCACTCGTGTATTTGTTATAAGAAATTATATATTAAGAGGTCTGAGTAGTACTTGTAGGTGATCATGAATTATTTTTATTTATTTGATTTTCAGCCCAAGTACATCCCTAGAGCCAAGGCCTCTACCTCTCGGTAGGGTCGGTTCGTAGGAATACATGTATGGTCTTACAAAATCGTCAATGATTAATTAATGACAATGATTAAAATGTTATATAGTGCCACAGTAATTCGAATAAAAACTAAATATAAGGTTGCATCACTACAAATCATGGAGACTGAATTCATGGAGGCAAAAATTCGACGTTCGTAGGCGGAAACTAATGTATTATGGCCGAAATTAAAACAAGCTGTTTAGAATTTGAGCAGTTGAATCTTATTATACATTTCCGAATAAATGAACTTATATTCTTCTTGGCGAATTATAGAAACATTGTCCGGGTTTCTTGGTTGCATT
Source organism: Gryllus longicercus (assembly GCA_038098605.1). NCBI lineage: Eukaryota > Metazoa > Arthropoda > Insecta > Orthoptera > Gryllidae > Gryllus > Gryllus longicercus. Next base: position 1,029,051 of record JAZDUA010000463.1, read on the forward strand.
AGCATGAAACCCAACCTACCTAGTGTATTTGCATTCCACCTCTGAGCCATCCATTATGTATGAAAAACGAATGTGTTGAATTATATCGCGTCAATCGGCGCAGAAACTCCATTCAGCATTCTTAGAGAGCCAGGTCTTTCTTACGTCAAGTCATATTATTCAGCTACAAAATGCGTTCAATACAATTACCTTATCATTGCAATGAGTCTATTGCAAATAATATTTTTCAGAGTAGGAATTCAAAATAATACAGTTCCGTAACCAGAGTACTAATGATTTATTAGTTAATTTGGTGAATAATAATATTTGGAAGTATGTTTATTGACCTATAATTATTCTTGTTCATCAATACTGGCATGTTTAATTAGTAATTTTCCAGTATTAATGCATTTTCTTGGTTATTCCATTCTACATTTGCCATAAAACATTGTACATAGGTTCGTTTTCAACCACAGATGTATCCCTCTTGCCTAGTCTACCTCTCTCCCCGACCTCTTTGTGGAAATGCAGTGGAAATACCTGACCAAACCACATTTCTGTGGCCAATAGAGAGAACGAAATAACATTTGCTTACTAATTCAGCAAATGCTACACACAACATAGCAATAAGTGGAATTACCGAATAGGAAACGTCGTTTTTACGGTCAAAGAAACGTATTTGTCTCTTGCAGGTATCATAGGTACACTTTTCCACTTTTAATGGAGTGGAGATTAAATAATGGAACTAGAGTAGAACTGTACACATATGAGTTAAGAGTATATGGAAAGTTATTATGCAAGTTTTTAAAAACATATTGTCATCGTAATGGGATTTTGTATTTTTATTGACAGTACTTAATGAATATTAAATTTTCTCAAACAAATGGTACGTTCTATATATTAATTGTAAACGTAATATTTATATTAAATTCAAATGCTTAAACACTGTGAAAATAATAACTTTGGTGTAAGTAGCGTTGAATGTAATTTTTAACGAAAGTATTATTTTACACATATGAAAGGCATTGGAACAGAAACTTGTCAGATATTTGTCAGTACGAACTGCAAAAGGACAAACTAAAAAAAAAGTTTTCAATATTTGATTGCATTCAATATTGATTGATTTCAATATTGTAAGAGAACAAGAATAAATAATATGATGAAAAGCTTGCTTTAGATGGATGATATAGGTATTCGGGCTGGTTTGTAAGATGGTGTCAGAGATAAATCATTCGAGTCAGGAATAGGAATAAAGCGTTGAGGAGTTATTCAAAAGTACGTGTACATATGTCGGAAGGATTGCGAGTTCTAAACAGATCGGATCTATAATTAGATGGATTGGTGAATTTCTGAATGAAGTGCATATTTGCTTAACGAAGAAACGTGTGTGAGAAGTAACTATTAGAATTCCTATTGTTATATTAAAAAAAAGTTTTCTGCTAAAATGTGAGCGGTGGAAGTTGACAAGAGAAGAAAGGAAACGAACATGTTGGTGATGCTTCCCTTTCAGTTTTCTCAATGTTCGGATTACTTTTCATCGAAGTTAAGCGAGCGTTGCGACCCCACCGCGGTCCAGGAGCCCGCTTCCTCCGCCGCGAGACAAGGACAAGGACGAGGCGCGCGCCGCTCAGGCAGTCGGTGGCTGCATCCGCTGCGCCCGCGAGGCGCTCTGCATGTTTCATGCGGCGCCCCGCTGTTTCCTGCGGGCGCGTCCCAGCGCGCGACCTCGCATGCTGCTCTCTTGTGTGCACGAGGTCTGGCCCTGCCCCGCCCCGTCCCGCCCCGCCCCTGAACGCGTGGCGCATGGCGTCGCGTCGAGATACTGCAGTTACGCGCCCCTACCTCCCGCGCCCAGTCTACCAATAAATTCGCTTCCCACGTCGGTGTGGTTCTCCTCTCCGCCTTGTTCTTCTTTTCTTTGTGCCTCGACGATCGTGGTCCGGAATGTCTTGCTTCTTCTCCAGTATTTATTTTCAGTTTCTCTTTGCGCGTATGTAACACAATTTGCCTCCCAACCCGCTTCGGTCGTATGCCTCCTGTCTCGCTACTCCCTTCTACTCTGTTTTTGTAGTGCACACCTCTCGCTCGAGACAGACTTGCTTTCCATCATTCTCCTATCACACGTCTCGTTTCGCTTCCTATTTTCTCTGCTTCGTCGAGAAAATACTCTCATCTCCTTCCTTCACCCCTTACATGCCTCTGTGCTTCGTGACGAGCATGACTGCGTCTCGTGTTCAATGTCGAGACGATTTGAGTGGTATCCCTCCTAGTTAACACGGCCGGTCCCCGCTCTGCGCCGGTCCCCGCTCTGCGCCGGTCCCCGCTCTGCGCCGGTCCCCGCTCCTGTTGGAATCGCTTGCTCCTCGGTTATCATCGGCGCCAGACAGCCTGCCTCTGGGGAGCGCTGCCAAATCCGATGCTATTGAATATTGAAACGTCTCGAATTTGTCAGTGTACAGCTCTGCTCTGCCTGGCTTCCATTTTCCGGCGTCTGGATGCCGCAGTCAGAGGGCTCGGACATGTTGAATGCGGTAGAGTGCATTGTCTATGCGTGGGGAATTCAATGAAGGGTATTTGCTTGGGATAATCTCCAAAGTCTAGCCTTGAAATCTAATCAAATTGCAGAATGCATTACTCAATGCTTTCACAACACGTTTCTAAAACATTCGTGTATTTGAGAAAAGATTTGTGGATTGCCCCCCTTGGAAAGTTTAACCTTATGAAGCCACGTTGTTATTCATCAAACCAGATTGCTACTGATGAGTTTTGCGTTGACTAAGATTAAAATTACAGATCATGAAAAGAAAACTTGTAGTACCAATTGGAGAAGTTGAATAGGGTTTCTAAACCCCGAATGAAATTCTTTTCTGTTATTAGAAGAATTGTAGGCGATTTCTTATTACAAATAAACGTCGATTCACTAAAAAATTAAAAAAGGGGAAGTGTAAAAAAACCCTCGTGTCGTCGTTGCTTAGTGTCAATGTATCGAGATTTCATTTGCGAGCGATCGGGAGCGAGCTGCGAAGTGTGACGCCGCGTTGCTTTGGCCAGGTGTCGTTTGCCGAGCTAGTCGAGAAGAGCTAGAGGGAGAGGGCGGGGGCAGAGAAAATAATCCCTGGGTTATTGGACACCGTCAACTGCATTTGCTCGGCGGCAAAGCGCGCCCTCTATGTGCTCGGTGCTTTCGGCTCTGCCCGCCGCGATTCTCGATAATCCCTCCCGTTTTAATTAAACATTCGTACACCTCGCGGCTCTTTTTTCGCCGGCGCCGCCGCCACCCGTCTCCGACGCTCGGCCTTTTGCGGTTCCTCACCCCTCTCCTCCCCATCCACCTTTGCGTTGGCAATGCTGTGCTTCACACCCCGCACCGTTCCGTCTGCGTTCGCCCCTGCCTCCCCACTGACCGGGCTACATTGAGAATTTCAACGCAACACGACGATCAGTTCGCAATTTGAACGCGATTGCTGTAGAAGATTTGTTTGCAAGAGGAAGAGAAACTAATTCAAGTGCAATTTTAAAATTTAAAAGTTTAGATGCTGGTGATTACTGTTTTGCTTCTTTTTCTTTCTTTCTTTGGTGAAAGAGTGATGAATGCCGTGTTGGTGTGCTCATACTATTTTATGTACGACACGTATAAATGTTTCAATGCATGAGTGAAACTATCTGCAATGATCTTTTCTTTTGTCCCACTCATGATGAAAAAGTAGAGCATCTCCTCTTTCACGAACGTAATCAACTTAATAGTATCTGTCGACTTGTCAGAGTGATCTAATAAGTCTTCTGGTACAGTAAGTGTAAATGAAAGTGGCGACAATGAGTAATTTACGCAGGAATGCTTTAAAATATGCTTGCATAAAAATTCCATTTTACATTGATACTCTTCTTGCTCTAATTAAGAGACTTACAGAACTCGTAGACAAGACAGCAGAGAATCTTAATTCACCGTATTTCTATAATATTTTTAACTATGAAATTCCTAGAAAAGTGACGATATCTTTTATATTTCGTAGCTACAATCACACACTAGATTATGTATATATATATATATATATATATATATATATATATATATATATATATATATATATATATATATATATAATGAACTCAAAAGATCGCATTCTAAGCCACTGCTGGATTTTACTGTCATACTTCGATTAAAACACTAAATCCGTTGACACTTGATCAGCTGTGTCGGTCATCTATTCGGGAGCTTAACGTTACTATGGTGACGGACTATGGTAATGTTTAATGCAAGTATACCTCGCAGTAGTTAAGACATTAACAGCCTAATAAATAGGCATTTGATATTAAATACAAAGATATTTTGTTTGTGTAATGTGGTTAAGGATTCTGACAAAAACTCGGTTGAGAGAAACCAGTTTCTCCAGCAGAGAAAATTGTGAAAACAATCCTGAGAAATCAAGCGCTTGTTCATTTTTGCTTTATCTAAAAGCAAGTACAATAGTTGATTTGAAGGCGATTATTAATCCTGAATTCGTGGTTTGTGGTAATTAAAGTTCCTTCCACTTGTGAAATTTGTTTAAGGCATAAAACGGGTTTAGAGATTTATAGGAAATGAACTATTGATTAAGGAGTAAGCGTTCAGAGTTCAAGTACTTATATGAAATGGTAAGAATGAGAGAACACAAAATACTCTATGGAGGTATGAGACGTACATTTTGCAGTGTTCGGCTTACAAAACAAATATGTGGACAGGAAGATATAAGAACCAATGTAATATTATTTATTTTCATTTTCCTCTTTATTAATGTAGATTTAATATGCCGAGTTCATGTAAAATGATATAGTTACAACTTACAAGTCTCAAAGTAAGATATTTAGCAGTTTTGTTTTCCACTGTTATGGTTATTATTGTTGTGGTTATCGTTTTTTTTTACGAGAAGGAAATTAGAACAATCTGACAGCTCATAAAAGAAATGGACACTTTCTGACTTGACTTCTAGGCTGTGGCCGAGGAAGCCTACGTGTATTTTCTGACTTGCTTGCTGTAGTGATATTCGGTGACCGCTTTTACGCATTTCACGAGTCTCCCGCGGGGCGGCGCTGCGAGCGGTGGTTGCGATTCACGGCAGTAGGGAAGCGACGACTGTGGGCCGCGCGTTTTTATCCCGAGGCCGCACAAGTATTGTCTCATAGTGGAGACACCAGTGTTGAGAGAGGCAGCAGGGACGTTTCCGAACACGGAATTGGAAATGTAAAGCGGGAGAGATTGCATGAAGGCTCCTCGGCAGTGCGCATTGGAAAGGTCTTTCGAAGTGTAGAAGAGGCGAAAGAGGACGGATGTGAAGCGAAGGGTGACCGGAAGATACGATACGATTAAACTACGCGAACGAGGGGAGTTTGAAACAAGAGTGAAATATACGAGTAATGAAACGGTAGGGTGATTTTCAAAGGTCAGGAATACTAGGGAGGAGAAGGCAAGTCAGGCCAAATGCACGAAATGTCAGGAGGAAATGTGTGGGGGAGATGATAAAAATATATGAAATGGCAGAGAGTGCAATTAAAGTAAATTGGAAATGTCGAGTAATATTCAAAGGTCATGAAGTAATAAAAAGTTTCTGAGAAGCCATATCCAGTTGCATAATTATTGTTATTAATGCGTTTTGAAGAACATAATTTAAAAATTCGTTCGCAGTATTGATATTTATTTTTCGCATTAAGGTTGGGAAATTTTCCGATAATAATGGGAAAAATTGAAGGGGAAGTTGAACGGAGAACCAGCTTCGCATTCTTTTTATTACGTACAGTAGTTAGAGCTCGTATGGAATAAACAGAACATAAAAAAGGGTGCTAATGAATCTGTGTTTTATCGGTGCTGCAAAGTAATCGTTACTTTAGCCCGGAGGGTGTTTTCCTAGGACGTCAGGGCATTTTGTGCATTTTAAACAGAAATTCTACAGGAAATATTTACATTTTGTTCGTAGGCAGTGACTTCAGAAATGGGGATATACTTGATGGCAGTGCCGTTTTGTTCTTTTCATAGTTTCGCTTTTGAAACAAGACATAATCAATAGCTCTTTGACGTTCATTGTGTAACTTTCTCTTTTCTTTGCGTAGATATTTTCTCTTTCAAAAAAAACACCGATATTCTTCTGGACTCAATCTTGTGTGGACATAGCTGAGAATAGTCACCACCTTGGCTTTTAAATTTAACTGGTTATTTTCAAATCCCGGTTATGTAATTTAAGTGTTAAAATGGTATTCTGTTGGGTAAGTAAAGACCTCAAGGACCAAGAAAATCTAATTTAATGAGAACAGGCATATTGTGCTAAATTTTTACGTAACCGTTTAATTTAATCGAATTATGTCATTACAGTTCATAATTTTTGTAGAGTTTATTTCGGTATACGTTGTGTATGTAAAATTAAGTAGGGAATGAAATAATAACACAAAGCGATGGAAATTGTAGACATTTTTATTATTTATTTTCTTATGGCATTCACTTGTGAGATCGCATTTACATCGACAAAAATTACAACATGAAATACACATTTAAATATGAACAAAACAATATAAACAAAGAACGATGAAACAACAAATACTGCACTTTTGTAACAAAAGTTCAAGTCTAGAATCTAAAATTTGTCTGCACTTTTGGAACGTCACTACACAGGTTTACAGCCGGACATCGAGCTGCTCCAACCAGAGCACCGCTTCGGGAGTTGCTCTTAGAAAGTCTTCCCTGGTACCACCAAAGGCACGGCTGGGACAATCGAAAGTAATGTGTTCAGTAGTTTGTAGGGAGGCACCGCAGTCACAGGCAGGATTGGTACTGAAACCCCACTTGGTAAGGTTAGCTCCGCATCGTCCATGCCCCGTGCGGACTCTGTTGAGAGTAACCCAGAGCTTCCTCGGCAGTTGGAAACCGGGAGGCGGTGAATTGGGGTCCAGTAGGGGGTGCCATGCAGTTAGGGCACTATCGATCCATCCTCTCTTCCATGCAGCGATGCCATCATACGCCTCCTCAAGGAGCCGTTTAGCGGTAACAAGAGGAGGGGATCTGGACTTGAGTCTGCGATGTACAGGCATAATTACCTCATGGACAGGAAGAGACTGATTTGAGGAAATCTTTTTGAACTCTCGGAGTAGGTTATTTTGTCGACGGATACTAGGAGGGATAATATTGCTCAGGACTGGTAACCAGTAGAGAGGGGTGGATTTCAGTGTTCCAGAGATGATCCGCATCGTAGCGTTTAGGACTGTATCAATCCTTTTTACGTGTACGCTTCCCATCCATGCTGTTGAGCAGTATTCCGCTGTGGAGTACACCAAGCTCAGCGCGGATGTCCGCAGTGTTGTCGCACAGGATCCCCACGTTGTTCCAGCGATTTTTTGAAGAATGCAATTTCGCGATCTTAATTTGGCTGCGAGATTTAATAAGTGTTTATTAAATGTGAGAGTGCGATCCAGGATTAATCAGTCTTAATGCAGTGGATGCGGCTCTGTGGTTTAGATGGAAACAGCATGATTCAGTTTTTGAAGGACTAGGGATCAATCGCCATTGTTTGAAATATAGTCGTAATATTTCAAGATCTGCGTTTAAAGTGTCTTCTAGGTTATTAAAGTTAACTTGTTGAGTAGCTATACACAAGTCATCAGCGTATGCAAATTTTCTGGATACTGTCTCTGGCTGATCCGCAATGTAAAGGTTGAATAGAAGGGGAGACAGTATGGAGCCCTGGGGCAATCCATTTTGTAGTTTCCTGGGTTTACTTATTTTATTTTCAGTCACTACTTGAATGGTGCGGTCTGATAGCATGTGACCGATCAATTGTACAATTTTGTTACACTTCAAGGTTTTAAGAAGTTTATATAACATGCCTTCTTTCCAGACTGAATCAAAAGCTGAGGTGAGATCTATAAATGCCGCGCCGGTCTTAAGACGTTTTTCGTATCCGGATTCTATGTAGTGTGTTAGGGAGAGAACCTGGTCTTCACAGCTGCGATTTGGTCTAAATCCAGCTTGGTCGTTGGGGAGTGTTTCGAGAATGTATGGGCTGATTCTATTGTGGATTAATCTTTCCAGCAGTTTAAAAGTTGCGCTTAAAAGAGCGATTGGCCTATAGTTTTCCGCGTATTTTGCGTTCTTTCCTGGCTTTAAGACAGCAATAATTTTTGACTTCTTGAATTCCTTCGGTAGGATGCCAGTGTGAAGTATAAAAGAAAAGAAACTGGTAAGCCATTTCTTGGTATTTTTTCCACAATGGATTAGGAACTCTGGGTGAACATGGTCAAAGCCAGGCGCTTTCCGTTTCTTCATGCTTGAAATTGCAGTAGAGATTTCATCTTCAGTAAAAGGTTGTGATAGTTTAGTGGTTTCTTTGCATTGTTTTTTTAGAGTATTAAACTCACTTCTTATGGTTTTAGTATGCATCTTGTCTGCTGGGGTTCTAGACATGTTTACAATACGATTACAAATTTGGTTTGGGTGAATGGCATGTATCACTTTAGAACGATGCGAGTTTCCGCCTAGTTTTTTAAGGAGGCTCCATGCTTTTCTACTAGAGAATTTAAAATCCAGTTTACCTACTGTTTCAATCCATTTTCTTTTCCTGGTTTCGTCTAAGCTTTGCATAAGTTTATCAGCAGTTTCTTTATCCCCTGTCTTCAGGAAATCTTCGTACAGTGCCTCGCTGGTTTCGTTCCAACATGGGGTATATTCTTTGTGTACCCCCCTAGGAATGTGTTTCTTGGCGGTGGACAGTATCATTTTTGCAAACTTATAATAATTTCGGGGAAAAGGAGGTATCCAACGTATGTTTCTATCTAGGTCAGAAGCAAAGTTCTCCCAATCAGCCTTGGCAAAGTTCCATCGTGGGAAATGTTTAGTCTCGATTACTGGGATTTGTAAGCCTATTTCAAGAAGAATTGGGCGATGTTGGCTGTGCGGGAAGTCGTTTAGAACCCTGCGGTTTACAGGTATAGGTCTATCATCGTTTCCAGAGGTTACGAAGCATAAGTCGGGGTTGCTTTCGGTGGACCATCTGGCAGATTTAAATGTGCATTTGTCTTTTGGGTCATGTATCAGGTGTATTCCTTGCGTCTCGCAGCATTGAATCAGGTGTCTACCGTTAGCATCACTCCTGCGATAACCCCATGATGTATGGTGACTGTTAAAGTCTCCAATATACAGCGTTGGGTGGGTAGCTGGCGCAAAAATATTATCATTCCACTGCACCGACGGAGGCTTGTATATGTTACATATTTTTAAATTGTTTAATTCAATTGTGATTTTAGAAACGCCGATGTCAGATACATCTGTCGATATAAGCTTTGCTCCTGTTATTGAGTTGCGGATATAAGTCGCTGTTCCATAGGCCGAGTCAAGGGTGTAGTGTATGATCTTATACCCAGGGATGGTTCCTCGTGACCTTAGCTGCGTTTCCTCAGCGATGTGAGTCTCCTGAAGTGCAATAACGTCTATATTATTTTCCGACATCAATTTGGCAAGGCACTCGCCCTTAGCTCTACTGGCGCCTTCCACGTTAAGGTAGCAGACCCGCAAAATCTTGCCAAGGGTCTTTGTATTCATTTTAATATTCATTTTAATATTACAGCGTATCTCACTGTCCGGGAGATCCAAGGATAGTCCGGACTGCCAGCTCTGCAGGGACACTTGGCCTGCAGTGATAGACCTTTAGCCCTCTTCAGGAAGAGGTTTCCAAGGGACACCACGGGGAGGCGGTCTATCGTTCGTCCTAGTCGAGTATGTGGCTCGACTACCATCCGTGCTCGGACGGCCCATTGTAGACATGAGATAGCGAAGGAGAACGCTTATATCGAAAATATTGCTAAATGTTGAATTAAAGATGAAAAATTACCCAAATGAAGGTCATATCGATGTAATAAATGTGTGTATTTATAGCCTGGATGATATCAATTTAGTGAGTGTGTTGTATAATTCCGCATAGTTTCTACTTTGCACACTAGGAGTATGACTATTTCATGTCGCTCTACAGGACCGTAATTGCTGCTTAACGTCATTTTAATCTTTATCTCCGTCAAGTAATAGAACTTCCTTTGAACAACGATAAACCAAGAAAGCAATTTGTGTCATTGCGTGAAGGCTGGGTACAATCAACTCTTCAGTGCCCTGCTCGGGCGGGCGATCACGGAAGGCAGCTAGCGCGCGCAGCATCGGGGACATCGTCGGGTCTTGCGAGAGAGGGAGGAAGGCGCGAAGGGGGGAGGGGAGGGGGAAGGGGGAGGTAATCGGAGTAATCGGCGCGCGCGCTGCGGAGCCCCCCGAGCCGCCTGGATCTAGGGGCGGCGGATCGTGTTCACGCCCGCCAATTAGCACAACAATCGCTCCGCCGAGGCGCTGCATGCGGCCTCCGCGCCAAGGACACTGCCCTTGCCGACGCCACGCCAAGCGACGCGACGCTCACCGCCCCGCGACCCGCTGCTCGTGTTTTTGACCACTTCCTGTGGCCTTTCGCTAAGACATTCTTCTCTCTTCTGCTCCTCTTGTAATATTTTTCCCTCGTTCGTTAAATGTTACCTGCTCTATTTCATTTTTGTTACGTCTTCATTAATGATTATTTTTGTCATTCATTCTGTTTTATTACTGGAATAGTGTTCTCAGAGATGGACTGCGCGGCCTTGGAAGCACGACTACCTTCGGTGATGTATCGGACTTCTTTCCCATGCACTTCATACCCCTTTCCATTCCTTTGAACATCCATTCGTTGTTCTCATCTGTCTTTCCACTTAATTTTCTTCATTCATTCATATTTCTCATTCCTTCTTCTTTGTTCGTTACGTCACGTCCTTTCAATTTTTTTCTTCTCAATTAATTTTTTCCCCGTCTTACCGTTTTTACACTCATCGATTATTTTTTTCATTCATTCTTCTTAATTTCTTCTCCGCTCTTTTTCTTTCATTAATTTTATTTTTCCTCGCTTGTAGTCTTGCAGGCTTAGTATTCGCCAAGAGACAATCTTCACTACCTCTTGCAATATATGCAGTTTTCTTGTTTTCCAAGCGTTTTATCGTACCATTAGATTCCTTCAGACGTATCACTGAAACGTTATCTTATCTATCGAATTTTCGTTTCTTTTTTTTTCTTCATACATTAAATATTTTCTCGTTTTGTCATATTCTTCGCCTCTTTTTAATTATTCTTCTTTCTTTAATTTTACTCCTCGTAACTCGTTCAGGTTTCACCTATGATTTTTCAATTCTACCCTTATCTTCAGTTTCACTTTTCTTATTTTTCAAACGTCAATGTTTTGTCGTGGACGTAACAGTTGTTCCCTTGTTTATTATTTTTTTAGGGCAAAACTATTTTCATATTGGTTTAAGATTTCTTGCTCTTTTCCGAACCGGTCGACCTCACCTTGCTTTCTAACGACAATACTTAAATTAAATTTAGCAGTTTAATTCTCTATCAAGAGGCAATATTACATTTTGAAAGCACACGTCTTTAAGAGTGCAACCGGAGAATATTTTATGGAACAGGAACCCCCGTTCCTTCGTACTTCGGCAACGCTTATTTAGATGGAGCTATTCAGTTCTCGGATCGATAACCCATAGAGGTATCGTTTTATCGGTTTTTCGATGAACTTACCTCTTGTGGAAGATATTAGTTTCTGGATTCCCGGAACTCTAGTGTCGAGCGGCACGTCGAGAATTCCCTACGACGCAGCATCTCGCGTCTGTCTGCGCTTCTATCGCTTTCGGCCTCTCAACCGTATCTGTCAGCGGCGGTTGATTGCTATCGCTGTCGCCGTGCGACGCTCGTCCCCTCGCCGTGCTTCGTTTCGCCTTGCTCCGCGCCGCAGCGCTATCGTCGTCGTCGTCGTCGTCGCCGCCGAGAAGGCAGCCTTCGATCTCTAGAGCAGCCGATGCCATTAGCAGATATTGTCCCGAGCCCTCCTCCCGAGACCTTGTGCTAATTTCTTAATTGTTTTCATGCCGCCTCCGAAGAACAGTGTTCCGTTAGAAATTCAATTTTTTATTAATGTTAAATGAAGGGCAACGCGATTGTCTCTGGGGGGGACTTGTGGAAACTTAGCGTATTGGATTTTCTCAGCACGAAGACGTCTCTCTTCATGGAAGGCCAAACTTTCTATCTGTATCCGATATCGGTCAATAGACTACTTTATCGAGTGGGCCTTCATGAATTTCTAAATTTAGAGCTGTTTTTATCGTCGTTGAGAAGTTTTTAGTGCCGTTTTTGCGCGAAGAACACATTGCGCCATCGCGGGGTCGTAGTGGCTTACTCGCCTCGCGGTTCGAATGTTCTTCAGATCGTCTACGACAAACTTTCCGCTCTCATATTGGTTAGTATTCAAAAATATCATCGAAATTACTGTTTTTTTACTGTAATTGCGTGATATAATGCTTATATTATAACTATTCCAATTTTAATTCTAGTATTGAAAGAAAGAAGAAACAAGCTCAAAATAGTTTTTTGTATCGTATCATACATTGGCCATGACAAAACTTTTTAAATGTGGTGTTGATTTGTGCCATAACGATGTGCTCTCAATTTCACTGATATCAAAAAAGATTTAACGCACACGTTCTAAATTCATATAAAACAAATTTAACATTTTCTTGTAGAATAATTATACTTTAATCATTATGTAAATGAACTTAACATTTTCCCCATGTCTTTGTGTACATTCATAAAGTTTATAATGTAAATTTGGTACAAATTAATTTAAGTGAATTGGACATTTTGAACTGCGTCCTTTTTTGTAATAAAAACAGCAGAAAAGTTTCAAATTGCTTATTAAGGTATAATCATAAAAACAGAGGCATCAATCTTGAACATTCGATTAATAAGCAGTCATGGTAGAAAAACGATTTTTTGTCGCAGAAGGGAAAATTTCTACGTCTACGACTAAAAAATATAAAAAGCAGCTTCACCCTTTACAAATTGTCGGAAGATGTGGATAGGTGCTCTTGAAAATACCTTGCGAGTGCAAGGCTGAGAATGGTTTACTTGCGAAGTAAACCCCTCCCCCCTCGTCCTCCTGCTACGCCCCTCCTCTTTGTCGCCCTCCCTTTCCTCCTCTTCCGCCCATTCTCATTCCATCGTCTCCGCCACGTTTCATCCTTCCCTCCCCCGCCCCGCCATAACCTAACTCCTCCCCGCCCAGTTCAGCAGTCTACTCCCCCTCTCACCACCCCCTTCCCACCTCTCCACTCGACCCTCTCCTCACCAAGAGCTGCCGGGGTGGATTTCAATATAGTACACTTTATTATTCACCCTTCCTCGCCGCGCTGCGAAATGAAAATGTAATTATTTTTTCCTTGTATTTTTTCCTTGCTAAGAATTGTTTACTTAATAAAGCTGTTGGATCGTCAGTGGGGTTCCGTATTTATTTCGGTGTCTGCGCGGTTGAAATTTCATTGGACTTTTCTGTAGTTAGAGAGTAGCTAGAGACAACTAGAGGTTTGTTCTCAGATGATAAATCGCCATTTTTCAACAAATCAGTATCGAACTATTATTCATGTTTTGATCGGGAAAGAGTGTGAAGTGTACCGAATACTATTGGTGATTGAAAATTCGGGTGGAGTATTCTCGCAATGCGGTTGCTAGTAATGACTCGTTAACAATTGAATTTACCTGATTATGCAAATTCGAATGAACTGTAGCAAGAATATTTAATTCTATGAAGGACTGCGCGGATTATCGTGCATTTTACACGCATGTTTTTTTAATGTACAAATTACTGAGAATTTTAATTATTTGAGCTCATTTTGTAACTAGAAACAAACCCTTTCCAAGTACTTTGGATGCAGCGGTACCAAATAGCAAATATTCATTGTACACTAAAACGTATGTCATAATACTCAGCCGAAAAGCAATCCGGCACGGGGGTAACTGTTTACATAACATTTGGAATATCCGAATACTTCATCTGGATAACAGCCGCACTATTGCTGAAGGAGCCAGAGAAGATGCAAATGGAGACGACGCGGAAGAATTTCTTATTTGAGACAGCGGCGCATCGCAGGCCGCCAAAGCCGCTTTGCGAAATAAAACAAGCGCTGGCAGTCGACTGCTTCCGCCTCCGGGGAGGAGACCTTTTGTGAGGGGGAGGGGAGGGAAGGGGGCGGTTTTGCCCGGAAGGAGCCCGTTCGCTGGCGAAGTTCGTCTCGCAATGTCGCGGGACGTCGCCATATCGTTAAACACAAAAAGATTGCGCGCTTTGAGGATGGCGCCACTGACGGTGCTTTACTCTGCCCGAGGAATACGAACTCTGGACAGCGTTGGTTTCTGCCTTTTGTGGAACCTCTCAGCCGAAGAAAGACAGATTCGGTGTATGCCCCCATTTTGTTTTTAAGCTTTTGTTGTTTGTTTTATGGCACATGTTTGTAAATTATTATTTGCCAAAATGAATTTATTTTGCTTTCTTTTTCGTAATTTTCTCCTAAAAGTGTAATAAAATTCAAATATTCTTTCTTTAAGAAGAGGAGTTGATAAAGTATTTAAAGACGATTCCGCCGTAAGAACAAGCAATTCTCTCCTCCGTGACAAGTTAAGTCATCGGAAAGCTAACTGAATAACTTCAGTTTCCAAGACATTTTGTTTTTACCTCTTTGGAATCGATGTATTTTATGTCCAGAAAATTTAACTGAAGCTAAAATTATTCAAAAGTTTTAATAGTGGTGTAGATAAAAAATTTGAATGGATGAATGAGCTCTATCTAATAAATGAATACTGAATATTATTTGATGCTATTGAATAAATGAATGTATTGAAATATAAATGTATTGAATCATAATTTACAGTAACTCCGATGTCTGAATTTTATTTCATGAGGGGGGGGGAAGTATAGTATTCAGTGAAACGCCTAATAATTGACGAAACTAGTACTTTTACATAAATTAAAATGATTCAATTTTCTATAATATTGCAGTACCTAAAAGGCCTTCACAGCCATTTAAAGTCACGTGTATAAGAGGAGTTGGGCCCTTTGCGCGGTCTATCAGAGCGCCTGCACTCTCTCAATTTCCAGGGCTCGGAGGGTAGCGGGGCGAGGCGGGCCGAACTGGACCGGGTCGTTCTTTGTACGGGTGCGCTCCTTTTCCTCAGCCTTTCACGAGATTTTGTCGCGTCGAATAAAATGCCGCAGCAGCACCTGTGTCGGCGGCCCGTGGTCACCGCGGACCCTTGGACAATGGCGATTAAACGGGGCGAAGGCGCCCGAGCAGCCGTTACGCCGCGGGGGGCGGTTCCGAGGCGCCGTCTCCCCTCTCTGCGCCCCGCCCCCCGCTGCGACGTGCCACGGCGTTCACTCTCACCCGTGGCCCTCCGCCTGCCGGTTCTCGCAGTAGACATTGCTTGCGGCGGAGGCGGGAACTTCGCGCAAAGAACTCGGCTCACGTTACTTCCCGTATGTACTTCTCTGCCATCTCGTACTACGTGTTGTTATTTGCGTTCTAATCTCTAACCTACTTTGGTCATCTGGCACACACACACACACAATTAGAAACTTCCTGGTAACTCATCCGATTCTCCGTAACTCCAATTTATAGGTAACTCATCCGATGTTCCTGTCATTATCTGCCGTTCACGACATACTCTTCTCTCTTCATCCTTTTTTTCGCTTCATTACATACATTCTCTCCGACACGCCAGCATCTTTCCTCTGTTTACTTCCATAAGCACGCCCACTTCTCTCATGCTTCGCGTCGCAACCTCTTGCCGCCTCCTCTGGCGCCCCACCTCCCCGCCGGCGGTCACGGCCTCGGCTCCTCTCGCGAGTGTACCGATGGCGGTTGCACTTGAGAGGAGAGCACGACTTTCGTCCGGACGCTGCCGTCGTCGTCGTCCTGCGCCCTCCGCGGGCGGAGGCGGAGGCAGCGGCAGCGGTGGGCGCGCGCCGGCCCTTTGTGTCGCTTTTAAAAGCTCTTTTGTCCGCGCTGTTAGCGGCGGCCGGTTCGATGCTCTGGGGCCCCGCCCCGCGCTGCGCTGCTCGGGGCAATTGGGTCCCCGGCGGCGGCGGCGGCGCGCGCACAGGCGAAAGGCACCCGCACCAAGAAGTCTATTCGTATATAAAAATGGATGTTGGCATATCCGCGATCGATAAACTCGAGACACCGTTTGACCGATCTCCATGAAAGTTGCTATACCATAAGTGTTCTTACATGAAGAAGGGTCGTATGCTGTTCACTTTGTTGTAACACTCCACTAGATGGCGCTGCAGCTCAAGATGGCGATTCAATTAAATGCAGTTTCCAATTTACGTGGACTACACCTGGGTTTTGCCTTGTGGCGCGGGGCGGGGTCGAGCTGGAGTGATGACGGGCGGGCGGTGCGGGAAGTAGACGGGATGAAACTAATGCTGAGCAAGAAGAAGTCAGCGAGGGGTGATTGTGACACGAAAACAGCAGGCTGACGGAGCGGGAAGACGGCAACGGGACGTCATATAGTACGACATAAGAAGAGAAATAGGAAAAGAAAATTTATAAAATAAAAAGGATTCAAAAGATTTGTTTTAGTACTGACAGCAGGAGGTGAGAAAACTGCTGACGATAAGATAGGCCAATTTTCTGAGAAGTTAATATTAAAAGTAATGAAATAATACATTATTAATGATTTGAAAACAAAGAATAAAATTATTTTTTGTACCGATTTATTGTTCGTTCCATTTTTCACCGAAAAACGAGAAATCATAGGTTCCTTAGGACTATTAGATGTGTATTCGTTTACATCGCGTTGTGAAAACAAAGGAAAGCCGAAAATAAGAGTTCAAAAAATAAAAATAAAAACAAACTTTTGATGTAAATGACGTGAGAATGAAATGTGAATTAATAAACATGACATAGTAGTGAGATATAGTATAAAATAGATTTCATACTTTATTTAAAACTATATTTATATAATGTCACACTTTCATTTTTAGCGGATTAAATGGTTGCTTAGATATTAGTAAGCATGCGCTATATTTTAATCATATTTTCTGCCTGCTGCTCTCGTATGTCGGCGCCTATCGCCTCGCAACGACTCAGACGGCGAGACAGCGCGTGGCGGCCGAGGGGCTCCGCGCGTGGCGTAACTGGACGAGGCAGAGAGGGGAGGGGGAGCAAACGAGGGCGAAAGCAGGCGAGCGGCAGAGCAGGGCACGAGGAGACGGCCCGGCAATGCGACATTTCGCCCCGAAATGGCGGAGGGAACGAGGGAAACAACGGGAGGACGACACATCGCAGTGCCTCCCTGCATGCGTGCGGGGGCAGGCGGTGACGTCGCTGTGCCGGCGCGTGGGGGCGGGCGGGGCTTAGTTTTGTTTCAGGGCGGGGAGAGTACACAGTGAGACATCCCTACTCCCGCCCCGCCCCGTCAACCGCTCCTCTCGTCCTCCCTGCCACTGCCCCTGCCCCTGCCGCTGCCCCTGCCGCTGCCCCTGCCGCTGCCCCTGCCGCTGCCCCTGCCGCTGCCCCTGCCGCTGCCCCTGCCGCTGCCCCTGCCGCTGCCCCTGCCGCTGCCCCTGCCGCTGCCCCTGCCGCTGCCCCTGCCGCTGCCCCTGCCGCTGCCCCTGCCGCTGCCCCTGCCGCTGCCCCTGCCGCTGCCCCCTGCCGCTGCCCCTGCCGCTGCCCCTGCCGCTGCCCCTGCCGCTGCCCCTGCCGCTGCCCCTGCCGCTGCCCCTGCCGCTGCCCCTGCCGCTGCCCCTGCCGCTGCCCCCTGCCGCTGCCCCTGCCGCTGCCCCTGCCGCTGCCCCTGCCGCTGCCCCCTGCCGCTGCCCCTGCCGCTGCCCCTGCCGCTGCCCCTGCCGCTGCCCCTGCCGCTGCCGCTGCCCCCCTGCCCCTGCCCCTGCCCTGCCCCTGCCCCTGCCCCTGCCCCTGCCCCTGCCCCTGCCCCTGCCCCTGCCCCTGCCCCTGCCCCTGCCCCTGCCCCTGCCCCTGCCCCTGCCCCTGCCCCTGCCCCCTGCCCCTTGCCCCTGCCCCCTGCCCCTGCCCCTGCCCCTGCCCCTGCCCCTGCCCCTGCCCCTGCCCCTGCCCCTGCCCCTGCCCCTGCCCCTGCCCCTGCCCCTGCCACTGCCACTGCCGCACAGTTACCACCGTTGTTACTGCCGTCGCCGCCATCACCGCCACCGCCTGCTTCCTTTCCAGTGCGCGCCGCTTTCCTCCGCAACGCGCACTGCCCGGTTTCAAGGTGGCCGGCGGAAGAAAATGGGACCTGCGCGTCCCCTATTCTCCACTTCGCTCGTAAATAGTTCATTACTTAAATGGAGCAGGGCTGTCATAAAACGCCCACGGGTGTACCGCCGCCACTGAAAATTGCTTTTGCGATGAATGCGCAACATTTGCAAATTACGAGCGAAAATATTGAACGGGAAACTGTGGGATGTTTCAGGTGAAGCCGCTCGCTGTTGTGAAATCCAATCTAAACTTGTTGGTTTGAGGAAACCGTCGGTTGTTTCTATTCTATGTAATTAATATTATTTCTGCGGGATTTGTATGCGATCTCAATGCTTACTTGAGCGACAGACTTTCCTGCGATGGTGCACCAGGACTGTTGGCATTCCCCACAACCTTTTATTCACCTTATGCCCTGTATTGTCCAATGACGTCCAACGGTAGTTCTGACAATAAATAGCACAGAAACCATGTAATATTGAGCGTCACCTTTACGATATTTCCACGTATTTCCAGTTCTACTGTCGTGTTTGTGAATTGTGTTGCAAATTAAGACTTTCAATGAGTCGATCACCCACCCATTATTGTATGTATTGGGCACACGCTGGGAAGAAAATTACCCACTGTCCATGCCTCGTTGTGAAGGGTTCTCCTCTGGAATCTACATGGATGTGATAAGAAAATCAGGAAAACGAGCATTCAGAATAGCAGGCCCAACTGTCCGCTGCGTCTCATCCAGGGAAGAAAAATCCCCCTATCCAGATATTTAGCTTTTGCCGAAATTGTGCCTTGAGCCTCGTAAAATCTTAAGACAACTTCCTTAACGTTGGACCAGTCTTGAGTGCGTTAACACGCTATTCTTAGAGCATTACGAAATGATCTCAAAGTATAGGGAATGTGGGAAACATGGCAGATTCTTTGTCAATCACGCGGCTCTCCGCAATACTAAAAATTCCATGCTTTACATGGAATGCGATCGCACATCGCTAACGTGACCCGTTACAGTTCCACCATTTGAGCTATTTCACTCGGCTAAGAAGCCATTAGAGGCCGTTTAATCCCGATGGCAGCGCGGGGCCAGTCTCTAATGGGTTGCGCGGCGTGTCGGCGGCGCCGGCGGTGCCGGCAGGCAGGCGCGGCGATGCGAGGCGGCCGCGTAAAATTGCCGTCTCCGCCCCCGCCTTTGCCCCTCCTTTGCCCCTCCTCGCACGCGTCCCTCCCCACCCCGCTGGTCTCCGCCCCCTGCCATTACCCAGTTCGCATCTCCTCGCCCCGCCCGACTTGCCTCTCTCCGCCCGACCTTGCCTGTCCCCTGCCCCGCCATTTCCCCACCTCTCTGCTCCGCTCCTCTCTTCCCCGCTACTTCCCCCGTCTCTCTGCTCCGCTCCTACCTGCCCCGCTACTTCCCCGTCTCTCTGCTCCGCTCCTACCTGCCCCGCTACTTCCCTGCCTCTCTCAGCTCTGCTCCTACCTGCCCCGCTATTTTCCGCCTCTCTCTGCTCCACACCTCCCTGCCCTGGTTCTCTCTGCCCTGCCCCCACCCCCACCCCACCCCACCCCACCCCTCCCCACCCCTCCCCACCCCTCCCCACCCCTCCCCACCCCCTCCCCACCCCTCCCCACCCCTCCCCACCCTCCCACCCTTCCCACCCTTCCCACCCCTCCCCACCCCTTCCCACCCCTCCCACCCCTCCCCACCCCTCCCCTCCCTGCGTTCGCCCCGCTCCACAGTCGGCGCTGTTGCGCTCGGATTAGCGAAAAAGCTGCGGGCGGCGCAGCGCTCCGTGGTCGATGTGCGCGAAGTGTATTCGGTTTCCCTCCGCCGCACGTGACCTTGCGCCCCGCGGTAAACGCACACGGCGCGCGCGGCCGAGTGGCGGGGGATTACTTGGCGAGGGAACGGGGAAGTAAAGCTGGAGGCTTTAAAACAACGTAAACGACCAGCGCTCTGTGGTCGGTGAAAATGAATTTAAATCAGCAAAAAATTTCATGTCCAGAGAAACTTCACTGTATCCTGCAATAAAAAATAAAGAATCAACAGTACTAAATAAAACGTGAACTCTCTGTGTGTACTATAAGCGAGGGAAGTGTGTTTGAAAAGGGAAAACGTGCTGGTTAGATTTTTAATGAGTTAACTGTAAAGCGCAAGGTATGACTCACGCGTGCATATTAGCGCATACATTTCAATATTTCGCATTGTATTGCAGCCTGCCACATGATGTTGCAGGTGTGTGTAACAGTCTCGGTCAAATCTACACCCTCCCCCTCTCTCTTTTTTTCACTCTCTCTTCGTGACCTTTATTGATTCCGCCCAATCTCCGCCCACGGCCGGAGCGGGCGCTTGCGGTGTCGAGGGAAGTGCGTCTGGTCGGCGCGGCCGGTTGCCTGCTCGACGCAACGCGACTCGACTCGGACCGTCACCGCACGCGTCCCCGAGGCCCCCGCCGCCTGATCTACATTGTAAATGCGGTGGCGGCGGCGCCCCGCCCGAGGCCGCAGGCAAAGCCTGCCACGCACAGGGGGCGTGTTTACCGTCCAGTGAGCAATGGAAGAACGCGCCACACTCGCGCACGCAGCCTTCACTTGATGCCAGATCCCGTCGTGCCACCTGATTTGGTTCGCGAAGTACCTCACAACCTCCCTCCCTTCACATGATTCTGTGCCTCTCTCGCTCCCTTACTTCACACGATTCTGTGCCTCTCTCGCTCCCTTACTTCACACGATTCTGTGCCTCTCTCGCTCCCTTACTTCACACGATACTGTGCCTCTCTCGCTCACTTACTTCACACGATTCTGTGCCTCTCTCGCTCCCTTACTTCACACGATTCTGTGCCTCTCTCGCTCCCTTACTTCACACGATTCTGTGCCTCTCTCGCTCCCTTACTTCACACGATTCTGTGCCTCTCTCGCAGCCTTACTTCACACGATTCTGTGCCTCTCTCGCTCCCTTACTTCACACGATTCTGTGCCTCCCTCGCTCTCTTACTTCACACGATTCTGTGCCTCCCTCGCTCCCTTACTTCACACGATTCTGTGCCTCTCTCGCAGCCTTACTTCACACGATTCTGTGCCTCTCTCGCTTCCTTACTTCACACGATTCTGTGCCTCCCTCGCTCCCTTACTTCACACGATTCTGTGCCTCCCTCGCTCCCTTACTTCACACGATTCTGTGCCTCCCTCGCTCCCTTACTTCACACGATTCTGTGCCTCCCTCGCTCCCTTACTTCACACGATTCTGTGCCTCCCTCGCTCCCTTACTTCACACGATTCTGTGCCTCCCTCGCTCCCCTACTTCACACGATTCTGTGCCTCCCTCGCTCCCCTACTTCACACGATTCTCTGCCTGCCTCGCTCCCTCCCTTCACACGACACCCCCCTTCACCACCGTCTCCATCTCTTTTCCACTCATCGCCCGCTTCAGGAGGATTTGAACTTCCGACTCGACCTTTCGTGACTTGTCCGAAACGCCTCCACGTACAGAGGCATGGCTGGTGTAGTAATGTTCGCTGCCTTCGCCGACAAGTTCTAGAAAATCAATGATTGTGGAAACATTGTCACTATCGAATGGAGCCATTTCTTTAAATGGGAAATTTTGTAGTGAATGTTGTTTCAATGAGTATGTAATAAGCCGCAACCTGACGCAAAAGGAAATATGGTTCTCTAGATTAATTGGGATAACAATTTCAAGCCACCTGCCTAAATGACCTCGTTCAGATTTCAGGTACTTTTAAATTTTCCCGCATTATTTAATGCAAACTGATTAAATAATTCAATACTAGTTTGTTTTCAAAAATGTTGAGGCTGGGTACCGTAGTTTAGAACACTACGGAATCTCCTACCATAAATGTTCTTAGTAAATAGGTGAATTCTCCATTTTGCGTTAGACACCACTTACTCTGCAAGGTTAAATAATATTAACATATGAATTTAATAAATATTTTTTCTACATTGTATTAAAAGTGGGTGTGAAGTTCGGAAATTGCTGTAAAATTTGCCCAAAATGAGATAATGTAAAAGAAATGAGTACTTTCTGTATCGCGACGTTACTTTCAAAGTCCATTACACTTCAGTGCAGAATGCTTATTACCGCATTACCCACGGCTCTCCGTCGTTGCGTATCCTGGTCCTCGAGCATTTCTCTCATAGCTTCGTTGCTCGATCTGCCTGATTCGCGGTCTCCTCTATCGTTGGCATTTCGCTTTCCCAGCCTCCATCGGCGTGGCAAAAGTTAGCGCCCGTTTGCTTTTGAGTTTCGTATGCAAATTTAATGACGAGTAATGGCGCTGGCTGCGGTTAAGCGCCTAACTTCCTTCGGCTGCGTTCTGCAGCGTCGACGGCGTACTCGCTCCAAAAAATCTAGCCCTATCCCCTCTCTCTTGCCCTACTCAAGCATCACTACCCGAGGCTTTCGTCTTTACCCTTTCTGTCTTCGAAGATAAAGTTTCAAGTTAATCGTTGGCTCGACCTTTCACTTCAATTTATTGTGTACCCTATTCTCGGGCGTAACCTTGCTCGTTGTGAAGGTGGTCCTATATTCTTTTGCTAAAAATTCATTGGTCGATACACCGAAATATGGTAAAATCCAACGGTGATTATTCTCGTTCCGAATTGTCACGGGGTTCCAGTAATGTTTTGTTGAGGAGGCTGGAAATACGACGCCTTAGAAGGTGTATATTGTAGCGTTTCAACCACAAACAAAAGTGAAGAAAATAATTGTATAAACATAATGAAAGAAACTTCTACTATAGCAACATGTTTTTGCTTTTGAAATTAATCTTTGCAAACATTTTTTTCTAATGTTGACTTTGAGATAAATTTTCAGAAAATTTTTTGTCTCCAAAGCTTCGTTTGTTAATTTGCATGCAGAATGGCGTTTCAAATTGTGTTCATTCTGCTCCGTAGAAGATTCATTAAATAAATCCCCTTGCAAGAGAATCTGCGAATAGGAATTCTTTTACATTTGTTCCCAGATTTTTGTCTACTACAGTAATGCAAGCCTAAAGTCAAGAGTTAATGGGAGTGGATCTTCTCTCTGTTTTCTTGGACTTCTTCTTCTGAATGCCCTCAAACGACTTTTTGTGAGAGGAGCAGCTCCATATTTTCAGCGGCGTCTCTAATCTAGGAGCCACTTTGGGAAAGTTTTATCTGTTCTTTAACTTGGTCCGGGCCGCGAGCTTTATCCGCTTTCCAGGAGACAGGTAACGCCCCCTTTCTCCGCGCCCCCGCGGGGCGATTTCGCGAGTGCAGAGCTCTCGCGACCTAGCCCTGTGCCGCCAGCCGCCGCGCTCTGGGGGCGAAATGAGCAGAAGAGGGCTGAAAGGTTTCGTACGGAAACAAAGGAGAAAATAGGAAAGGGATTATCGTTGAGGGTGTCGTTGGTTCTGAAGGTGACGTGACGTGTCGTTGGTTCTGAAGGTGACGTGACGTGTCGTTGGTTCTGAAGGTGACGTGACGTGTCGTTGGTTCTGAAGGTGACGTGACGTGTCGTTGGTTCTGAAGGTGACGTGACGTGTCGTTGGTTCTGAAGGTGACGTGACGTGTCGTTGGTTCTGAAGGTGACGTGACGTGTCGTTGGTTCTGAAGGTGACGTGACGTGTCGTTGGTTCTGAAGGTGACGTGACGTGTCGTTGGTTCTGAAGGTGACGTGACGTGTCGTTGGTTCTGAAGGTGACGTGACGTGTCGTTGGTTCTGAAGGTGACGTGACGTGACGTGTCGTTGGTTCTGAAGGTGACGTGACGTGACGTGTCGTTGGTTCTGAAGGTGACGTGACGTGACGTGTCGTTGGTTCTGAAGGTGACGTGACGTGACGTGTCGTTGGTTCTGAAGGTGACGTGACGTGACGTGTCGTTGGTTCTGAAGGTGACGTGACGTGACGTGTCGTTGGTTCTGAAGGTGACGTGACGTGACGTGTCGTTGGTTCTGAAGGTGACGTGACGTGACGTGTCGTTGGTTCTGAAGGTGACGTGACGTGACGTGACGTGTCGTTGGTTCTGAAGGTGACGTGACGTGACGTGTCGTTGGTTCTGAAGGTGACGTGACGTGACGTGACGTTGGTTTTGAAGGTGACGTGACGTGACGTGTCGTTGGTTTTGAAGGTGACGTGACGTGACGTGTCGTTGGTTTTGAAGGTGACGTGACGTGACGTGTCGTTGGTTTTGAAGGTGACGTGACGTGACGTGTCGTTGGTTTTGAAGGTGACGTGACGTGACGTGTCGTTGGTTTTGAAGGTGACGTGACGTGACGTGTCGTTGGTTTTGAAGGTGACGTGACGTGACGTGTCGTTGGTTTTGAAGGTGACGTGACGTGACGTGTCGTTGGTTTTGAAGGTGACGTGACGTGACGTGTCGTTGGTTTTGAAGGTGACGTGACGTGACGTGTCGTTGGGTTTGAAGGTGACGTGACGTGACGTGTCGTTGGGTTTGAAGGTGACGTGACGTGACGTGTCGTTGGGTTTGAAGGTGACGTGACGTGACGTGTCGTTGGTTTTGAAGGTGACGTGACGTGTCGTTGGTTTTGAAGGTGACGTGACGTGTCGTTGGTTTTGAAGGTGACGTGACGTGACGTTGGTTCTGAAGGTGACGTGACGTGACGTTGGTTCTGAAGGTGACGTGAGAATATGATGATCCACTAACTTTCCCGGGCGTGGAAAGGGAGGCTAACCTGTTGTGCTCTCCCGGGAACGTGATCGCAGAGGTTATGGGTTGCACTTTTGCACGTGTTAGCATCGTTCGCAAGAGCAGCTGATCTCAAGAGGCGAATAAGTGTGGGTGGAATGATGGTGCGGATGGGTATTATGTTGTAATATACAGAGCCAAGCTTGCCACTACCTTCATTGGAAGCACGCATGCCCGTCACGGGACTCGAACCAGTTATCTTCGGCTCACGGTACTTCGTCGCTTAGGTAGGCCGTCGAACTTTGAAACAAAACAAGCAAAAAGCAACGAAAACGCAAAAGAAGCAACTACTCTAATTAAGACGGTTATTCTCAGCTGTGTGCTGTGGTTTAAAAACAGAGCACTTGTGTACATAATTGAAGAGCTTTAAATTTTCAGTAAATCCGTAGGGTCTATTTTACTTCACGTTGAAAAGGTCTTCTGTTCGTTGTAGAATAAAATTGCGTTCAAAAGTTACAATTGCGGGAAAAACTCGCAATGTTTGCGTTGAGGATCATAACCTCGGTTCTTTGCTTAATAGTTTATAAACTGGTTGACACAAAGAGAGTTGTTCTTTATGATCGAAAAGATTGACAATGAATACTGTACGATAATGATATATTAATAATTATAAATAACAATTCCACTGCAAAATAAAATTTAGGTATTTCTCCCGTGGTACTCAAATTGGTTATCGTTGTTTTATCGCCACGGATAGAATTAACACATTTCTTATGGGAATATTGATACTTAATTATTCGCATACTGAGAATATCGAGTGATATTTTTCAATAATTTATCATAGTTAATCACAAATGTTCATTGGAAGGGTCCGATAAAATCTCGAGGTTTCGAGACCGATACGACTCGACAAAATATACTGTTCATCCTGAACAGTTTCTGCAGAAAATCTTTTGAACATGTTTAACTTTCTTCCTAAAAAAATAAAAAAATATCGTAGTTTGACTCATCTCTCCACCAGTGGCATCGTTCTCTACCGGATTCGAAATGGTTGATTCATTTTGTTCCGCCCAGGATTTGATTCGGATAGCACATTTCTTTTTGTTTGTCAGCACAGCCTCTAGCGGCGTGTTGTGTCAACCCTCACAGGAAAAATATAGGAAATGCACAGTGAGTGTCAACATGACTTTCATCTTCGTATCCTTCTAGTTTTCGATCATGAAGTTTCAGAGTACCCTAGTTTCAGTTTTTGCTTGCTTGAAGTGGTTTCTTTGCGAAAGGCTGCGAGCTGTCGCCGCTTCGCCCACTGCGCGGGAGAGGACGTTCAGTCATCGCGACTGCCACTGCCGCCTCTCGGCTTGTTCTTGCTCTCTGGCGGGCGGCGCCGAAGCCCCAAATCCAGGCTTCTCTTCCTCCTTCGACGCCGTCGCCTCCTCTTCGCGGAACTAAGTTTCGTTCTGCCATCTAGTGAACTCAATATTACGTTCGTGCTTATCGTCTCTTTGCGTGCGTCTTAGTGTGTGTGTGTGTGTGTGTGTGTGTGTGTGCGTGTGCGTGCGTGTGCGTGCATGTATGTGCGCGTGCGTGCGCATAACCATAGGCGTATGAGTGTCTACGCACGTATGTGCGTGTGCGCATATTTCTCTTGGATTTTCTCGAAATTTCCCGCTCTCTTCTTCCTCTCCCTGTTTTCTGTCGTAACACACCACCTTTACAATGTTTGGTGCTGGCTCCCATGTATGAAATGGGTTGTTTTGTTTTTTCTTTCTTTTTCTTTTGCACCTCTTTTCGCGACAGCACTTGTTCTTCGCCCATTGCTTCAATTCTCCAGTTTTATAAAGTGAATAAATTTCTTTCGCTGCATTTCTATTATTCAGTTTAGTTCTCTTTTATCGTAAACTTTTCAACCGATCCTTAATTTTTTGTCGTCTTGTCCCATAACTACCTCTTCTTCGATTATTTCTTGCCAGTGCTTCGGTGCATGTGCTGAGCCTGCTGGCGGTTCAGTTCTCCAAGCTCCCTTACATCTCTACCCTACCCCAGCCGCCGCCTGGGTCCCGCCCCTTCGTAGGAGCCTCAGAGGACTCCTCCTGCCCTGTTTTCAGGCGGTCCCGCGTCCCAGTCTTAATCGCGTTACCAGCGACTCTGCTTCCCACTCCTCTCCCCTCCCCCACCACCGCTTCTCTCCTCCTCTTTCTTCCCTCCCACCCGTCTCCGACTGCCGAGGACCTCTCCGCGTCTGGAAATTAACTCCGGTCTCCTCCAGGAGGCTCCGCGCGCGTTTTTGCAGGCCGCCGCCTCCCATCGCCGCCGTCCGCGCGCCCTGTAATCCTCGCGTCTGACGCGTGTTATCACGGCCCCTTAGAGCCGGCGCGCGCTGCGCTGCGCTGCTCGGCCGCCTGAGGATCTCGGCCTGATAGATGCCCGGCCGCGCCCTCACCCTCCCCTTCCTCGCGCCGACCGCAAAGACGCGGAACGCGGGAGTGAGCGTGGATGGAGCAGCGAGAGAGAAAACGCAGTTAGTGGCCGGGGCGGGGCAGGCGGAAGGGATCTTAGTAGATGGGTACGGGGAAGGAAGTTCGCGGGTGTGAGTGCTGAGGTGAGGACTGAACAGAGGACTCGGTCACGGGAATAGAATGAGGATTGAACTGGGTCAAGGGAAGCGGTTGGTTTGAGGCAGAGGGGAAACCGAAGGTTCGGTGACGGTAGGCGGAGCGCGGTGACGGGGTAGGCAAGGTAAGGGTAGGAGGGGTTGGCGCGGAAGAGGCGGGGAGTCGGTGAATGGGGTGGACGAGTAGAGCGGAGCAGGGGGCGCGTGCTTTTAACGGCGGCGCGTTGGGCCGCTCCGATTTAATTGGTTCGTCGACGTCAGAGGTAAACAGATTTTTGGTCGCTGTCCATCGACTCTCTTGCGTCATCCGCCTGCTCCCCGCCCCCGCTCCTCCCCACCCCACCCCACCCCACCCCTCTCTGCCGCGCGTTGCGCTAACGAACGCCGCTGTGACCGCCGCGCCGTCGGCTCACGCGGCGCGCTGCTCCTCGTTTTGGCCCGAGGGCTAATCGGCCGTGCTGGGCGCTCCCTAGTGATTGGGCGCATCTGTGCAAGTGTGGCTGCATTTCGTTTAAGCAGAATCGTCCTTTACAAAGCTGTTCCTGTTGTTAGATGAGCGTGCTTGTTGATTACCCGCTATAATTGAATGCATCTTAGGAAACGTAACTTTATGATGATAGAAAATGCTTACTATTAAGATACATTAAAGAATTACCTTGTAGACCTTTATAAATCACAATTCTCAAATCGACAATCAATAGGCAATGTGTCCATAAGACACTTTTGGGTTCGTTGGTATTAGTTTTACAGGAGGTTATTTAGAAGCGGAAAAAAAATCATTGAAAATTGTGAAGCAAATTGTTGAGTGGCATTTCCGCGATTTTGTACTAGTACGTAGCTTTTGCAAAATGTTACACAGAGCCACATTTCTCCGTGTGCCAGTCAATTCTGTAGATTGCCGGTGTGGTGGAATGTTACTTCTAGTTCACTTCACAAAGTACACTTCTTCTGAATAGGTTGATAGAAAGGTAGAGCCAATTACTTAATGACTGTGACATTTCATAGTAGCATCGTGCTCCCAGGGACGAGGAAGTAGATGAATACGTTGAAAATCCGCGTGTGTGTATTAATTCCCGGTGAAATGTATTCCGGCATACAGGGGTAGTGGAGCAAATGCATCAACATTGGTGCTCGGGGAGACTAAACCTGTCGTTCTTTGCTAGCTTTCATTTGCTCATAATCTACTCATCACATTGTACCCAGTTCGCTAGATTCTCTACTCATTACTTACTGTTTCTATTATCGTATCAAACCTCTATGTCCAGCACCTCTTCCCCCATTCCGCAACTGTAGTACCCAGCATGGCTTTACGTCTCTCTATTGTCTATTTCCCCTCATCCTGTCGATCGTTGCACTTCTTTCTTTCTTTCCTAGTTACCCCATCCGGAACTGCTTCAACACTCCGCAGCATTAGGTATTCGGGTACGAGTAAGACTCAATCTGTCGATCTTTGCTTCACTTCTTTTCATTTCCTCTTTCACACACTGCATTGTGTCCTGTCCGCAATGCTATTCCTTTGCTAGATCCTCCGATCTTAATGTAGTGTGTTTTTTTTCTGATATCGTATTGCTATGACCAGTAATCCCCCTTCCTCCGCGTTCCGCAACTGTCGTCGAACTTCTCCCAGTACGGCTTCACATCTCTCGATTCTGTACCCCGCATCCTGCCGGTCGGTCTTGCCTAGTTGCACGCGGCGGGTCCTGCCTGCTGCAGCCCCACTTGTGCTGCGGACTGCCCGTCCGCCCGGACGAAGTGCAGGCGGTCCGCGGGGGTGGCACTCGTAACTGCCCGGGATAAACCGGCCGTGGTCTCCGCTGCCGAAGTGGAGATGAGTTTACTGCTGCGACGGCGGAGCGGTCCGTGGGAACTCGGGAGGCTGCGGGCCGGGACCCCAACTTCCTGTTTCTGCACCCGCCGCCCCCCCTCTCCCCCTTCCCGCGTCTCGCCTTTTCCTCTTCCGGCTACCGCCGCCGCCACCTCCCTCGCGCTACGCAGGACTTCCTATGCATAAACCCGGAGTTTGTCTCTTTCGCAGAGTGAAGTGTACTAACAGCAGCACTCGCCGCTGTTGTGGCTATTTCTAGTCTGCACTGTACTCTATCGTTTCGCAAATCACGAGACTGCTGTTAATAGAATAGTATTTGAATAAGACACAGCCCACGTTCGTATGCTATTAATGAAATTACTCACGCAAGTTCGACACCGGTTATGTAGAGAGATCTTCATTTCGTACTATGTAAAATATGATTTGCAATTGTCATAACCTTGAGAATATATGTTTACATTAATTTATTAGCATACATTGATGAGTTGCTCTTCCTGTCGCCAAGTCGTCTTTTTTTACTTGAATCCTTTCCTGATACAAAAAGTGTGACGATAATAAAGTTGTCTTAATAATGAAAACGTCATTAGCTTAGTAAGGTTAGCTTCATTGGGTCGTCCTGCCATCAGTGTGTTGGTTTTATGGTTCTTTAATCAAATGCGATATTTCCTTTTCAGTGACAAATAATATTTTGCTCAGCATTATAATACTCTTCACTTATATTCAGTACCGTGATGGTGCATGGCCCGTTCCAACGCCGACCAGCACCAGCGTCCCCACTACGCACCTGCGTCATAAAACCCATCGGCCGGCCGGCTCTTCATTCAGCGCCGAGCTTTTGATCTGCCACTTTTTTTGTCGCGCGGCAGAGGTTTTCATCATAGCTTTATTATGTGGTTCAATGCTGTTCGCTCTTGGAGGATAATGCCTGGTGATTAATTTACCTTTCCTTTTCGTCGCGGCGCGCGATTCAATGCCCGCGGACAGCCATCGCAACTGGCAACCCCCTCGCCCCCCTCGCCGCCCGCGCACGTGATTGATTCTTCCACGCCCGTCAGAGAGCGCTGGGTGCCCTGAATGCCCACTGCCCGATGTCCAGGGCCCGAGCGTGGTCAGTCCGAACATAAAAAATGTATTGGCAATTGTTGGCGTGCGACTGAAATACATTGATGGCTGTCCCAGCCGGTTAATGCTGAATGGAACAACGCTGCGGTGGTTTCTATTACTTATGTGTGCCATATTCCACGGTTCCAATTTGTAACGGGTTTAACGGAATGAAGTGGCTACCGTGGTCACTTCTGCTTGTCAATGATGAAGTCTGAAGGGAACTTTATTTTTTAAGTTCGTGCAAAAGCGATCGGAGCAATGTAAAGGAATTGTTCGGCAGATACAACAGAGTGCAGGTATACGTAATGATTAAAAGAAATAGGACTAATTAATTTTAAAAGAAAAATGAAACTGTGTCGTTGCTCGGGACAAATATTTCGAATCGAATGTGTGTATCAGATTGCGAATAAATTGAATGTTTCAAGATTATTTTGTCATCACATCTATTATTAGACTTAATTTATTAAAATTGTCCACTTCCCATAGGGGCGAATCGAAAAGAGTTAATCTGAAATGTGGATAGTTTTAAAACGCAATTTTGATGTAAAAGTTATCTCCGGTTTCGAATTATTGTAATGGCACTTCTGTTTCGTCCTCTGTGAAAAATAATAGAATGTAACTATCAAACGATGTTTTGGTGTCCGATTACAATCGGCCTGAGAGAAACTACTCACGTAGTTCTGATCTTGTGCGAAACTGGCCTACCCCTGGGAAAACTATTTTGGAATAAAAATATGCCAGGTGTATGGGAATAAAATGATAGTTCTTTTACTTTCCAAGCTGCAGTAGAGGCGCATTAGTTTTGAATTTATTCTCATAGCTGAACTTAAAGAACCAGCAGTGAAATGGATTTATAAACCAGCGCATTTCCAGGGTGTAGCTGGTGAAATTCGTCACTCGAAGGAAGTGAAGTGCCTAAAAGTAATGAACATGTAGGCACATTGTAATGGCGAACGTTAAGAATACCTACTGATTTTTCAAACCTCTGTGACTAATAAACTTCATTTTTTTTCTTCGACGATTCTGATACGCTCTCGCAGTGCTCGTGTCTTGGTAATAGCATACTAGATCTTCTTGTTTATGAAACGTTTAAGTGTCTTTACGTATCTTTTTTGTGACCGCTTGGGAGATCGTTTTAGTCGCTTTGGCAACAATGACCCATGTAGTTGGGAAGTGAAGCGAGCAGCCCGAAGTTTTCACGTATGTTGTGCGCCAAAATACCTCAGCTCTGATCTACAAGCAATACTTCATAGGAAACAGCATCTCAGCTCGTATGGCATCATGCGGACGCTTAATATCCGTATCGCAGGATGTCTTTTGTAATCTTTTCTGATTCCCACCAAGGTTTATTTTGTGAATTATGTTAATGGAAATCATGATTTAACAATGTTCAAAATTAGAACCAAAATGTTATATCTTATCAGATTAAAATTAAGTTTTAAACGTTGACGGTATTTTTGTAGAAACTCGTGTGTAGCCTTTGACCCCAGTTTTTAGCTCTCGAGCCGTCACTGCGGATATAGGGTCCGTTTGTCGGAGGCCTTTGGAGGCTAGTGAGGTCAGCGGCGGCTGCGGTTGGCAGGCCTGCGCGCCGCGGGCGGGTCTTGGCGCCGCGTGCATGTTTGAAGCGGCCGCACCGCAGTTCAATCCGGCTGTGCGCCGCGCGCGCGTTTTTTGTTGCTCTTGCGCGCGCCCGCTAGAGGGCAGGAGGGCGGCCCGCGGCGTATGCATAATTGAAACGTTGCATTTAACAATAGCGTAGACTGAGGAGGCGAACGGGCGGAGTTTCAGGTTTTGTGTGTTTATTTCCTTGCCACTTGTTCTTTTCATTTTTTTAAATTTATTTTTCTATTGTCCGAAATTAATTTTGGATGACTGCGCGAACCCCGGTGACTTGATGAGTTTGGTGGTACTGCAATGCTTCTGCGGATGAGGACGAATGAGGAGTGAGAATATTGCCGATGACGTGATTTGTGAAGTAAGGATTAGTTTTTACTTTTCATACCAATTCTGATCCTGTTGTAATACAAGAATTTTAATCTGCCTACTATCCATTTCGAATCCAAGATAATAGATTGTACATTGGGGATTGTTTTAACTTTACCCAATAATTTCTATATAATGTAATAACTCAACTACAACGAACTCTGTCTCCATACTTAAGCTAA
This sequence comes from Gryllus longicercus, assembly GCA_038098605.1. NCBI lineage: Eukaryota > Metazoa > Arthropoda > Insecta > Orthoptera > Gryllidae > Gryllus > Gryllus longicercus. The sequence goes on from JAZDUA010000463.1 coordinate 1,061,473, forward strand.
CCTAATGTAATATAGCTTTCTACCCCTTTCTATTTTTCCTCTTTTTCTTATTCTTAGATTGACTTCGAATTGTTTGCAGTTTCCAAAACGCTAAAGTACATGTCTTCTCTTTTGTTTCGAAATGATATTCCTTTAAAATGTACTTCTTAACCCGTGTTCTAACTACAAATCACCGAGTCACTTCAAAGTCCACTTTCAGAGCAAGATTGTATAACATGTGTTCCATCACCACCAATATTTCATAATCGGATATATAATATACTTTTCCGATTAACAAATCGTTGAAACAGCGTTGTGGCGAGAAGTTGAACTGTAGATCTCTCTGATCCTGGGACCAAGTACCATTTCACCCATCTTAAGATTATTGCGGTATTTCTAGTACTTGAGCTCTTGCTTACATTTCTGGAGGAAACCGCTGCATTAGTTTAGTGATAGTGCGCAACGCAATTACGAGTTCATTCTTGCGGTATCTGACTACTTGATTATCTCAAGGGCAAGTGCAATGCATTTCTGTGTGAAAGCAGCAGCATATAAAGAATATTTGAATGATGTATTTTACTCTACTCCGCCGTCAATATGAAAACACTACTTCACTGGCCAGGATATATTCAGTGTCTCCAACATTGTTTTCAATTATGATTCAATATATTACAAGGAAAAAAAATATTTTATAGATTTAAAATGTTTATTTTTGAATGGCTTACGATGTAAATTTAGTTTCATTATTCACAAGAAGTTCTAAGTATTGTCACAAGGGTTTTTCAGTGTATCATTCATAAAGTGTCAAACTCCTGTCTTCTATGAAATAGAACTATAGAAAATAAGAAAATAGAACTACTGAAATAGAAGAAATGGCGCACGTGCCACACGCCTTTCACTAGACTAGCGCCCATCGCGCTCGAACACCCTCCTCCCCTCCCCTCCCCTCCCCTACCATCACCGCCTCTTCCTTCTGATGGATTGACTCGACAAGCGGCAGGCCCTGGGCCATGCCATGCCCTATGCCATGCCCTGATATGTGATGTGGGTTGTCCACTTCAGAAGCCCTGGTCTTAACTCGTATGAACATTCGCTTAATCCCGTAGCATATTCTCAAGGTGGAGCAGCGTTCGCTTTGCTTCATAGCTCTCCATCTGTACGCGCGTTTTCCCATCTGCCGCAAGAGCTGGGGGCAGATGCGATTAACGCGCGATAATGCAGTTCGTTTTATTTATGCGTAAACTGCTCGGAACACGTGCTTTCCGCGCGGATATAATTTTAAAATTGTGTTTAGAAAAAAAATGCACCGCAGGGAGCGTTGTAAATAAAAATATTAGCAAGATTTAGCGATGAGCGCTCCCCTAGCTGGAGGTGCGCCACGTTATTTATTCGCTCGTTCGCTCTCCGGGAATTTGGGGGGCGGCGCGTGCGAGGCGGCTTGCCTTCCTCGCCCCGCTCCTCCCCACTTCTTCTACGCTACACCCGCTTCTCTCCTGGTCCTCTGCTCTTCCTCTCCGTTTTGTGTCGGGAACCCTCGCGCTGTTGTTCGAGCTGTCTTACAGTTAGCATGTTTGTTTTTGTTCAAGTACTCTCCTTAGCTTATTTGTTTTTTCACTAAGCATTTTGTTCACTTTATCTGAATTAATTGCTACAGTCTGTCTTGTATTACCATTTTAGTCTCTTTTTTTTGTGTGTTTCCAGACATATTAGAATTTTAAGTTCTCGTTTTCCTCCCACTTTCCTGTTAAATAAATTTATATCTTTCTAGCTACTGTTGCTGTAGTTTATTTTGTATTCTTTTCCTAAGCGTCTCTCACCTTTTATTCTTTAAACGGAACAGCAATAGTACGCTAGATTGTTGTTCTCAGTCTTATTCTTTGTACACATGATCGATCTATATCTGTGGAATTTGCTTGTAACTCTCCATGTTGCCCAGACTTGGAAAGGTTCAGTGATATATAGTTGCGTCGCCGACTGCACTATTGGATAGTGAGCAATAGAATTGGTTTCAAATAGTGAAATTTATTACCATTTCTTCCTGGTGTATTTGCTTTGTCTTATTTTTAAAGATTAACTTCATTATTCTTCACCTTTAGCTTTTTGTTCTTACAGATAGCTTTCAGGTAATTTCTTTTCTTACCGGCTAGTTCGCAGATGTGATTTCATTTGCCCGTACCACTCTAATTCTAACTTAACTCGCTCGGTGCCTCCGGGCCCCGGCGCAGCTTCTGTTGGCCCAACCGCTGTAGCATCGCGAGTGCAGGGTCGGGTACGGCAGGGCTTTCGAGTGCGATTAGCCCGCGTGGGGAGGAGCGAGGGCGGTCTCTTTGAGTCGAAGACGTCGCCACCGCTCCCCCCCCCACTGCCACCGCTCTAATTAGGGCTTCCGCGCGGCGAGACGAGGACAGCGACCGGGGACGGGGACGGAGCGGCGTTGTCGGAGGGTAATGGCGCCCGGTAAACGGATCTGGGCCCGCCCGTCCCCTCCTTCATCGCCGCCCCCCCCCGCCCTCTCCCCGCGTAGGCGTCCTGGGCGCGTGCGTGGGCGGGCGGAGAGGAAACAATGGCCGATAGCCGCGCGGGCGGCTTTGTCCCCTTGGCAAACAGCAGTGGCGCGGGGCCGCGCCTGCTCGCGCCGCCGCCGCCGCCGGCAGCATTGTGGGGCCCTCGCCCGCTACAATCGGAGGCGGGGTTCATTATTGTGCCGCCCCGCGCGCTGCGACTGTCAGCCAGCGCCGCCTGCCGGTGACAAACGGCGGCGGCCCGCGGGTCCGCGCCTCCGCGCTTGGAACACGGCGAAATTTGAAGTTAATGGGATTCTTATTACTGGGGGACCAGTGAAGCTACTCGACACCGGCGAAATAATGCGTGTAATGATATTCGATGAAGCCGGCTAATAAGTTTTTATTTTCTGGTTCATGATATTGGAATTGGCAGAAAGGATATGAGAATTCCATCTGCCGATAGTATTTTTATGTTTTCTGCAATGGTATTTTATTAACTGTTCAGCGAAGGCCGTAAATACAAGTGTAAAAATGTGTACGTTACTAGAAGTGTATTATGTAACTAGTTATCAATATTAAGCTTTATTGCGTGATACATGTTTTGAAAACGGTTAGGAGCGAGATTTTAAATTTGAACGAATGCAATAAAGCAAAGTTATAAACAAGTTGTACAATAACATTATACATTTTTAACAGTCAAAGTCGGTTTTTGGAATGAACTTTATAAGGATATTTTCGACAACGGGTAACTTTACGCGTGTATTTGACACTGTGCGAAGAAACAGTGGTTGGCTTTTTCGCTACCTCCCCACGATTCTCGCGCTGCGATTTCATTATTTATATATTATAACGCAATTATTCGTGTCTTAAATGGCAAATAAGTTATAATGGTTGCTGTAAGGTGTCTTATATGAAAGATATCTTGAAACGAAAAAGTAGTCTATAATGCTGGGTTACAACAAAATATTGTGCAGGAGAAATGCAAGGATATGAATACAGTGTTATTGATTTATCCATACAATACAGTAAAGTAAGGTATTTAAACTTCATCCATCTCATTTTGCTAGGGAAGGCCAGTGCGTTTTATGACATCTGAATACGTGCGGGTGTTCGGCTTATTTTTCTCATTACATCTTGTAGCCTTTTTTCGCGGTCGCATTTTTCATCTTAAGCTTGGCATTTCTAAATAACATTTGGTACTGGGTATGCTTCGTTTTTTCAGAGATAACTTTCGCGAATGTACAATTTTATGATTTTTGCTGCATCTAAATATTTTCAAGCTTGCACATCGTTGATTGATTTTAGTTTATTTGCGTTTGTAGTTATATTTTTGCATTAAATTGTATTAGAAACATCCTGTGGATTTGCATGGTGGCATCTTGAATAACATGTGCTATTGCGTTTAGATGGTGCCGAACTCAAGTTAAATTAGTGTAGAGTGTAAATGATTTCGCTTTAATGGTATAAACTAGTTAATATCAAAGATCATTACAAATATTCTCCCTATTGAACATTTCCCTTCTCTTGTTCACTTTATTACACACTCTTTGCTACCATTGCCCAGAAAAATGTGTGTGTATTCTGAAGTAACATTCATGAATGCGAAAGTAAAATTGGACTTTTCTGCTGTAAAAGTCATTACACATGTGCTTCAGCATATTGTACACTGAGAAGGGCAACTTAATCCTGTGTTGAAGTTTCGAACAGGTTTTCCAAGAGCCGATAGCCAGTGCAGGCCAACAAAAAAACAAACAGCTGGATGAACATGTCCATTCAAACGCCACTGCCTTTGTCCTCAAATACATTTAGTCGAGGATTTTAAAGTGATGAGCTCTTTGCAGATTCAAATTGGTAATCATTCAGGTTCGGATTTAAAAAAAAATCAATACTTCGGTAATAATTAATCTTGTTTAAGTTCCTGGAAAGCGGGCAAAGTAGCTTATTACAGCTGAACAACAAAGCGGAAAAAAAACGGGCGAAGTGAAGTGAAGTACAAGGGAAGTTTTTTGCCTCGTTGGGTTCTACGTCTCCGTGCAAAATTGGTACTCACGCCGCCAATGAATATTTCGACGCAAACGAGTGAGGAGAAGATAGCTCTGGTTTGCTCAGGCAGCTCGTTATGCATATCTGCTTCTTCCACGTAGCCAAAATAAATCGTTGGCATCGTCTCTGGTGCTAGTAACATTTCACTATCATCCAGTTTCTTCCTCACAATTCTGCATGCCGTTCTCAATTGGGAAGCAACATCGCCTCTCGCGCACAAGAATGGACTTTGAAACGGGCAAGGTTACTACATTGCTCTGCCAGTCAATGGTTCAGAGAACAGTGGGACATGGTGAGGATGCCACTGAAGGATGAGGTGAACGGGGAGATCAATATGGAGACGCCACTTCCTCTTAAACGAGGCGCAACGCAATGCCTTCTGTTGGAAGACCCGCCCTCAGCGGTTTGTACAACGTTATTGAGGTAGGTTATCCCAAGATCTTAACCAAAGGTTACGCTGCTCACACGGTGGCTGTGTGCGGGTACTAGGTAGGCCTAGCCCTTACCCGCACTCCGGAAATCGTTGCGTAATTTTGAGTTCGTGGTGTGTAATGTGGTCTTGGCCTTGCTCTTCGGAAGGAGTATGTAGTAGCGGATGTTCATGGTAGATAATGAAATTTTATTTGAGACATTAACTCGTAAAATCTTTATACTACAAAGAAGCAACATTTACAAATATTTTGGGAATTACAAGTTACGTAATATCCTGCATAATTTTTACGTCAATGTGGCATTTATTAGTTTCTTACTTTAAAATAGATTCTTATTGGAAATATATTAGATAGATACTAGAAAGAACATAACGCAGGGATAAACGCTTCACAAACATGAATTTTATCGTAGAGCCTTTTATAGGTAGTAGAAATTTGTAATACAGGCTCGTTAGCATAACAAAATTAACAGGCAATGTCAAATGAATGATCAGGCTATTTGATGTTCTTCCTATTAAATATATTTCGTTCTGAACAATCAGCAGAATTAAGTGACACCGCACATGCTTTAATTTACACGCTACTAATGTGGTCACCCCAGTTTTTGCAAAATTGAAGAGTTATTTCCGAAATGACATATCCCAATATTTCTTTGTTTTCTGGTTTTGCGAGCTAATAGATTTAAAAGACGCTTATCATTATTCTGACAAATTTTCGGTATAAGATTTTTTTTATTTTAAATGTAATCAGAAAACACTGACAAACGTTGCTCAGGGCGTCAACTGATGTCACTGCAGAGCTTCTCACCGGGAGGTCCTAGGATGCCAGACCCATTGTAGGCAGGATTTTCGATACACGGAACGATCTAGGGCTATTTCAGTCGCTGTTTGGAGGAGAATTCTAGATGCCAGCTGCTCTGATCGGCAGTTTTCGTGTTTTTCTCCGATCAACAGCTGGCGAATTCTGAAGCGGTAGCCTAACGAACAGGCCACGAACCGCGCGGGATCTTTCCTTCCTCTTCCTTGCATTATCCCCACCCCTTACTTACGCACACTTGCACTTACATTCACTACACTACTACACTTGACACTTGTCGGAACACCAGTCGGGAGCTTGGCGCTTGACCCGGCTGGGGCGGGGCCACGCTGATGGAAGATACCTGGTTGAGGAAAATTTACGTCGACATTGGTAGGCACCGGATCTCGGCATCCGGCGGGGGAAGATCACCGCCACCTCCGGCGATAAAGCATACATTACCCTTTCGAGTTTAACGATCTTAACTGACGCGGCCGGAAACACTAATCAATGATATCGGGCTCAGTTATATCTTGATCTAAAAGGCTGGCTTTCAATATTTTCCCTTCGTGTAAAATTGTATTTCTCAGAGTCACGTCACTACGGAAATGAGCTTTCCAATGCCGCGTAGCCCACTGCCTTAGCTGGAACGCTATCACATCATTTGGCGTGAACGCCTATCGGCTGTGGCGACCGCGAGCTCGCTATAAGAGTGTACGCCTGTACGTGCTCGGTATCCTGCGCGCTGCGCCCAAAGCACGACTTCCGGGAGGCTGCGGTGAATCCGACCTGCCCCACGCAGCGCTGCCGGCGAGTACTCGAGAAACTGGCATGGATCTTGCTCACACGTTTCCGCTTCCGCTCATTCATGGTGTTTCGCAGTGCGAGATTAAATGGCGAAGGATTAAGTGGCGAGAATAAATTAAAAGGTATCGAAAATGCGGATAGAGAGTGATTTAGGATATGTTGTTTTTCGTGCAAATGTAGTTGTTTTAGTTGATATAAGCCGTAGGGACAGCCGGTACCGTATGTTCTATCGTGCTACTCGGTATCGAGAATCGAAAGGTATCGGATTTTATCGCGTTGCCCTGATTTTTATCACACTTTCTAGTTTCACTATTATTTTGATCTGTTTGCGGAAGTATGGCTGGCCGTTGGGTTAAATCAAAGAGAATGTGTATTCGTGATAGAACATTCAAACGTAACTACTGAAACCATTAAAAAAAGTTAAAGTTGACAGTAGGTGTTAAATTGTTGTTTCTAAGACATTAAGAATAAAATGTCACAAGAAAAAAGTAGGTTTTGCAACGATGCTTTAAAGTTTTATTTTTACACTTTACCTCTTCGTTTTGTCAAAGTATAATGGAGATGAGTTCATTGCCCATACCCGTGAATCTTCTCTGGAAGCAAAGTGGGAGTGCCAAAGGGCGCTCGTCGCGTTGATCAGTCGCTTCTTCCTTGTCCCTCCTCCCCCTTCTTCGTTCCTCTCCCCGTCCCCCACCCTTCGGGCGGCCACGCACTGTCGCCTAATCACCTGCGCCGCCGCCAGCGCCCCCTGGAGATTTACAGCTGCGATTCGCTCGCTAACATTATTACAAGAGATGAACGGCGTGGGTAGGCCAGACCACGGCGACGGGGTAGGGAGTGGATACGGATGGTGTACGGGGAGGAACATCTGGAAGCTATCCTGATAGTACAACGGAAGTGATACAAGGAGAAAAGGATGAGGAAAAGGTAGAAAAAAATGTAATTGGAGAATATGTTCTTTAGGGAATGTTGAAATTGATAACTTGGTGGAACAAAAAAATTCTTGGTAGAGGAGGTGAATTCTGTAAGGACTAAGAACAGAGTATAGGAGAGGGGAGAGTCTGGGAAACAATAGTAATAAGTGCAACTACTTGTACACTGTGAAGAGTGTGACGGAGCGTCAATGGTAGAGAAATGAAGACAATTTTGGCAATCTGAAAACGGCTCGACGGGGCTGCCGTAAATGGAAACGGCTATGGAGACATTTGATGTCGCAGGAAAGTTGGCTCAAGGGAATGTGGTTAAACGCAAATAGGAATATTTTTATTGAGACAGCGGATGACTCGAAGACAAGAGACAATAAGAGACGGCGATGAGAGCGGAGGGATGTGGAGATGGCAAGGAAACCTGGAGACGCGTTGCAGAGACAAGTTGGTGGCTGCGATTTACGCTTTGGCCGAGCGGCCATTTTTAACGCCCTGGTATTTATTGGCCATCTTTCCGGCAGCGCGCGGGGCAGCTCGCTTGCGTTCGCTCGGTCGCCCCGGTAATTCTTCGCTGTCCGTCCATTAGCGCCGTGTTTTATCCGCCGCTAATTGCGTTATAACGCACAATTAACGCGGCCGTTAGCGTAAATCGCGCCCCGCCCCTTCCCGCGCCTCGCACTGTGTCCCACCCCGCCCAGCACCACGCCTCACGCTGCCCCCGCCTCCCACTGCCCCCGCCTCCCGCTGCCCCCGCCTCCCGCCGGGAAACGCCTGAGGCCTGAACGAGGAGATCCCACGCAAAACAGACGCTCGTTGCTCGCCCATTGCTAACGACCTGCCGCTGTCCTGTAACGATTTGGCGGATCTGATAAGAAAATGGATTTGGTGAAAATTTGTGCTCTTTTCGAATATTCAGAGCGTGTTCAAATTGTAATGTATTTTTGGTTCTTGGCAATTTGTTTCTCTTTATTTCTGCTTTTCTGTCTCCTCTGGTAATGTATTCTACAGAAGCATGGAATTTTCTTTGTACCCTCAACCACAAATATTAGCTGCTACGTAGATAATGAAATATGGGAGATAATAACTGAGAAATGACTGAGGCTGCTATAACCGTATTTTAGATTATCTCTAAGTATGTTGACGGTAATATTTTACTTCATAATTATTAAGAAAACTGCGTTCTACGTATGACGTAGTAACTAGCAAACAACCAACACATTTATTCAATTAACTCTTTCTCATTCAATTAAAGGCTAGTGTGTTTACACTCTAGGATAGAGGTTCTATTTCCATGTAAATCAGAGCTGGCACGGAAAGTGTGGCTATTAGCGAAATTGACTTCTGTTTTCTATTGATAATAGAATTTGAAACGGTAGTAGTTTTCTCTAGTGATAATATGATTTGACTAAGCAATCAATAATAATTCTTATTTTTTCTAATATTTGAAAACTGTCTGGATTAATTAATAGGTTAATCCATATCTGATCTTGCTATGGCATAATAAAGGAAGCATCAGGTACAGAGAAAATAGTTGTTTGTTTCGCTAGTAAGTTATTTACAGGATTTCCCTCCGCAGAGGATTATACTCTCTTCATCTATCCCTTGTTCATATTTACAAACTAGTTACGCGTAAAACTTGGAGTAACTTACTCGTTTCTGTTTTCGTCTTATTTTCTCGGGACTTGCGCTCTTCTTAATTCTACGGCAACGGCATCCAGTTCGTGAAAGTTGGATGCATCTCCCCTTTCCTCCTCTTTCTCCTCCTCCTCCAGCTCTCCGCGCCGTCCGGAATCACGACGGAAAGGTGGAGAAAGCGTCGGCGTCGTCTGCGAAGTTCCATCTCTGCCGCCTGCGAGCGAGTTTCCTCGCAAGTTTCCAGGGGACGCTGGAAGGCGGAGGGGGGAGGTGAGGGGCGCCCGGCTGATTAAGACGGAAGCCTACAGGTGGCCGTGGATGCGAACCTTTCAAAGGCGGAATGGCGGCGGCGCCGCCGCCACCACAGAGACTTCAGCGCCGCTTGCTCCGCCGTCCGCGGTGCTCAGCCTGGAGTTGGACGTGATCTCGACGCACGTCGCTTCGTGAAGACGTTCAACTCCGAGACTGCTTGATGGGCCTCTGAGGAGTTGGGAGAGAGGCAGGCCATTCGACGCAGACGTAGGACAACGTTGGCATTTGATCTCGGGAGTGGATTGGTCAAGGCAATGGACAATGGAATTGGCTGCTATATTATAACAGCATTAAATGACTGACAACTGCAAAACATTCTTAAATGCCCACTACATAATCTTATATTAACCAGAATATACCTCGTAAAGACAAATACTAAACTCGTTTGGATCTCAAAGCAGTTAAATTCATTCAGTCTCAAATAAAAAAAAATAATTTTGAGAATATTGCAATTAAGGACTCCAAAGAGATTGGCCTAGCTGTTATTAAAGTTAACTCTATCTTAGCTATATATAATTAATGTCGAAACACTCTTGTATGTAGTTGATCCAATGCGCAATAAAATTGTTTAATAAAAAAGTTTTAAAAATTCATAACTTGCAAAAATGTCATCTAGTGTCGTTGATATCTAGTTGATTTGTTTCGATGATGTAATATTTTTTCGACTGTGACGATTGCTTGAACATATTGAAGCTGAGGCATTAATTTATGTTGAAGTGTCAGATATGGCGATGTTTGTGCTAATAAGGGACCTTGGGGGGGGGGTATGAGTAAGTTCTCTCTCTCCAACGATATAAGGGCCCCCGAAATAAGTGGTCATCGTATCTTTCCGACGCAACACTTTAATGAACGCAGGTACAGGCACATTTATTACGAAATAAGTATGAAGTCATTACAATAAGAGAATTATCAAAGGAGGCCATTAGGTCGTTTTATCCACTTCGTAAACATTCCCCTGTGTTGAAACTTTCATCTCAATTTCAATATTAATCCTGCAAAACTTGATACTGAGAGTATATCATGAATTATTAAAACTTCAATTCAGTTGTCGCATTATTTTAATAATTCGTATTACAGAACCGATATGTTTCGTAAAGTTTGACTTCATATCAGCAAAGTGAGTAGATAATATTATCATGTTGGTTTAGTTGCTATTGCATTTCGTGATTAAAATACTGGAAAAATTAAAATGCAGTGACTAATTAATGACATAAGCCTTCGCAATCATTACGGCCGGTTGTTGAATAATCGTCCGCAGCGTGGTAGCGGTGATGGCGACCGGGGGTGGGGGTGTCAGCAACGGCTGAGGCGGTAGTATAAATTAAGGGAATTAGCGTCCGCCAAGTGGCCGTATTCTTAGCGCGCTAATCCTCTTATCGCGGGCTCATCGGGGCGGAGGCGACGGCGGCCGCTTCAGCGCCACCTGCCTCCGTCGCCGCCTCGCTCGGAAAACTTCACCGGCTGCCGTGGCTCGCCGGCAACACAGTTTCCTTTGCAGCATCGTTGGACGGGAGATCGTAGAATTAGAACAACGGTAATAGCCGATTTTCGACAATGGAGAAACATTGTGGTCGAATTCAGTCACTAGCGAAATGCTGCTCTAATCGGTAGTTTTCCGTTGTTTTATTGGTCAACACTAGGCATATGTCAGAACAGTATCCTAACAAGAGGATCATGGATCGCATGCTAACTTTACTAGTTATCCTGGTCCGCTCTTCTCTCCTTATACTTACATAAACACTACTCTAACATAATGTCGGTACACAGGTTTAAAGCTTGTCTCCACTGGAGGATACCTGGAAGACGGATCGCCGAATTGTAGGTCGGCGCCCGGTCTTACGTTCCGGGGATGTAATGTACTTGCGTAAGTTTAAGTGCGATTTGTCCCATTTACCACCACCTCCTCCTCCACCTTACACGGGATGTCCACTTTCTGAAAACCTGGAAAGCCGGAAAAAAATCAAGGAATTTTATCGGTCTGGATCAACTCACGGAATTTGTAGAGCAATCGTTAGTCAGGAAAAATGTTGAAAATATCACAAAACTAGATATTATTCCTTAAAACTGTTAGTTCAGCGTTGTTGGGTAAATTTTCATATGGTGAGAAAAGGTTGTCAATTTGAACTTCGCAACGACGAAATCGCTGTGCTGACCAATTAGTATCAAGGTATCTTTAATATTTTCTTTGCCAGTATTGAAATTACAAATCTTATGAGAAAAAAATTCTCTGGAAATACGTGAAAATTCAGGGAAATTTACTGTAGGAAATGAATGGCCCCCTTGCTCCAGTTCAAAAAGAAATGGCTCGTTCAAGCGCGATTGAGCCTCGCGTATGGAGCGTCCATTGCGTGGCCCTTGCGCCCACGTTCCCCCAACTGCACGACTCGTTGACGACTGAGAGTACGCACTGGTGCCAGTGGACGCTTCCGCCTCGCGAGATCTCTCTGTTCTCGAGGGCTTTTAATCTGCGCCAACTCGGTGGACGTATCATTGAGCTAGTGAATCGTCAAATCCTCGAAAGCCTGTTGCTGAACTCTTGAATTGAATGTTTAGTATTTACTACTTGAGTTATTGAATACAAAATGCTTAAAAAGCTAATTCAAGTGTACATAAATCATTTCATTCATAAGATCAAATGTTGTTACTTTCATGTCCAGCTTTCGTTTGTTCTAATAGAGGTATTTGTAAGTTCACCTAGTTCTAAAAATGTATCTTACAAGTGGTGTTTATTTTAATGGATACAGAAACAAACATGTATATAGTGACACTGAAAGCTGATAGATTCCTCAAGTCTACTGTTTGTCATTAAAGCTAACAAGTGACGTTCCAATTTCATTGGACCTTTTCAAGGACCTCTATCTCTTGCAAGGGGGAGATGTCAATGGGTGCACTCCACATATTCAGCACTCAACCGAACATTCAGATGATAGAACTGCGTATACCAGACGTATTCCTGAAGCTCGTCATTATAACCAATATTAAATCTCAGCTGGTATTCACGAAGATTTTACCTCTAATTTCATTTCATGTACTCTCTACGTTCCCCATTTCCACCGCCCCATCTACGCAGTTCAGCCCTTACGCAGAACCGCCTCGTCAAGTCAGTGCGCTCAGCGACCTCTCTTCTTTTCCCTTCCCCTCGCCCTTCAGTAACAGCCCTTTGTCCTTCCTGAAGCACTCGGCGCGGAGACTAATTAATTTGCTGCGCGTCGGCCTCGGAACAGTCTTTGTGATTGGTTCTTTGCGGTACTTTGGACAGCCTGTGAGCTTCGTGGCGGCGGCTGCCATCAGCGAGGAGAGGGGGGAGGAGAAGGAAGCTTTGGCTGCTTGCGAGGTCTTTGCAGTGCGCCGCAGGTTGCTCTTTGAATCTCGGGAAGAGATTTTCCAGAGGGCTGTCGACAGCTTCAGAAATATATAATTTTTGCCAATCAGTTGTTTATTGGAAACGTTTAGGAACGAGTATATTTTTGTGTCATTTGCATATTGGTGAGAATTTAATATAAAACATGGCATAGTTAGGACGTACATTTAAATAATTGTTCTTGCCATAATAACCTTCATTACTCATTTTCCATAATTATTTCAATGTCAATTTGTTTACTGTTTAATTACAAGCTGCTTCACTGTTGGTTTCCTGGTAATTTTAACAGTTTGTATTAAATAACATTTTATAAAATTTTCTTTTGATTTGCAAAAGATAAATTTTTAATAAAGTATTTCCCCGTATATTTTTTTAATATTGCAAATAACAATGTCTTGTACTGCAAAATTAAGAAACATCTTCGAAAATAATTTAAATCGTGAAGAATAGACCCCTATTCTTCTGGAAGTATATTTTAGACAACAAATTTAATTTTTTGTTACGCATGACCACCTACAAATACTTTCAATTCAATTATGAAAAAAGAAATTGCTTATTTTGAGATTGTTTGATCTGCATTACACGTCAAATTTGTTTGAGCCTTATTCCTTACTATGAATTCGTGAATTGCAAAACAGAGCATGGTGTCATAACGTACTGATCGCTTTGGCTTCTTTAATTATGAAACAACGCATTCAGTACCAGAATCTCTTTGCACTGATGGCCTGAGGGATTGGTAGAATGTCAGAGATTATACACAAACGTGTTACGTTCTTTCACGTTGCCAGCAGATGGCGGACTGTATGAGTTCATTTCGTGGATTTCTGTAATCGTTTATACCATATGAACTCAGTCATTCATACCTCTGACATGAGAAAAATATATTGGTTTCTCTCGCAGTTATTTTGATGTTTTGTACAGAAATTTCCATTCGCTTACTTCAAAGCATGTGCTGCGTGGAATTACTTCTCCAATTCGTCTGGAACACGCCTGTTGGCATACGTACTGCATTTCTATTGTTAACAGCGTTAATCTTTGGAAGTTTCAGTATTACAGCGTTATGCCTATCATCAAAGGATATACATTAGAAATTATTTCGTAATAAAATGTTCCACTCATGAAATATCAATGTTTAGATTTAACTTGAAAATGTCTGAAATAATTTAGCCATCAGATTTTTGCGTCTGAATTTACTCAAAACCTTCCATGAATGTCATGCATTAAAGTTCGCTCAAATTTATTTCTAAGAGCTTAAGCTGAATCTTCAGATATCATATGCATATTTTATGCTCACATTGCCGAGGACGGCTCAGAGTGCAAAATATTTTCATACGCTTTTTTTCTAGGTTTTTAAAATCTATTTTCCGCGTTATTGAAAGATGTCCGTAAGGTTTTTGATTTTCTGTTCGGTTCTCTATGGAAGTGATATGCCCTGTATTATGCTGCTGACGCTTAGACCTTCTGGAAAGAAGTTCCAATGCTCAAAGAACAGCAGGATGAACTTCCAATAATCAGTGAACCGCGTATGTCAGGGCAGTAAAGTCCTTAAACCTACTTCCGAAGCTCCGCTTTCTTAAGCCGCACACCGTGGCTTTGTCACCTGGGCTGTATTGGCCCTCGACGCAGCGCCGAGCAGGGGCTGGGGCCGGAGCGAGGCTGCACATACGGCAGGCAGGCAGGCAGCGTTGCGGAAGCGCCCGAGCATAAGCTCCGCACGTGTTGCGCCGGCGTTTGCGGAGATAATTGAAACTCTAATTGGGGAATTGGGCTGGCGGCGAAGGGCGGGGCGCGGCGCGGCGCGGGTCGAGTTCTGCGGAGGAGCGGCGGCGTGGGAGCGTGGGGATGTGGATGCGCGCGTGGGAGGGTAGATGTGGATGTGGATGTGAATGAAGAGGCTCGCCCGATGATGAACGTGCGGCGGGCGGGCCGGCGGCGCGGGATCGCAAACACGCTCGATGAGCTCTCCATTATGGCTGCGGATTAATCGGGCCACCTCCGCCGGCCTGATGGACGCGGGGCCCGGTGCGAGACGGGGCGAGGAGGCGACGCGCGGCTCCTGCTGAAGTGGCCCTGGCGCAGGCGCTGTGCTGTAACCGCGTGGGTGGAAAGTGCACCGTGCACAGCGCGCAGAACTTGGATAGCTGGGCGTATGCAGTAGTTCTGGACCAGTTCAGGAAGGCGTCGGAGATGGTATTGGACCCCTACAACTGGCTATGAGAGGTCGTTCTGAGCCAGTCTGTGCACTGTTAATGAGAAACGAATGTTTTCTGATCTTTTGCAAATGAAATAAAAAATTGATTAAAGTTCATAATTAATATTTCCGTATTTTGTAATAGGGCCGTGTATTTCATCATTAGACTCTGTAAGCTTCTTAGTTTTATTTATACCAGGATTTATTTAACTGTGCACTTGACGTAAATCAGAGATGCACGATTTCATCCAATCGGGAACTTGAATTTCCCCATAGTGACGTTATTATATATAGCGACATACAGGCTCGCGATTGGATGAAACCGCAACAGCTGATTTATGTCATGTGCATGACTAAATAAATCGTACTATAATAGTAGAAAATGCATCACGGGATGAAACTAAAAACTATTAAGCCTAAACCAATCTTTGCTCACGATTCTGTTTAGTGCAAGTTAATGTTATTTTTCTGGTTAGTCTGCTGCGACAAGAGAATTACAGCTCACGGATAAGTATTTTGCATAATTTAGAGATAAATTACTTAAATGATACATCGGTATATTAGCGGACAACAGCAAACTTAGTACTCTGCGTCTGATACTGTCTACTTCTGCAAGTACTTTTATTCCAACCCAATAGTTTATATAATTTTCCTCCAGAAGTAAGTGTCTACTGAAGTGACTAAGCTCTCATGTAAATTATATTTGCATTTGAATTCGGTTAATACACTGCGTTAGTAGTTAGTATATAATTAATGTAGCAGTGTCGTGCAAAGTTTACAGTAGTGTGCAGTAAACAAGAAGATAAAACGTTTTGTGAGGTATCAATTTGCCGCCATAGTACCATTAAGTAGTTCTGTTTGCATTTAAAAGATGTTAGTTGAAATAATTTCCATTAACACTAAATCAACTGCTGCCTATGGTAAGACTAATTGGTGACTAATGCGATAATAGCAGTTCCATTACATCGCCTGGGAAATATACAATGTGTCGGGATTTTGTGCATGAACTCCGGGGACGAGCCAGATAATCAGAATGTGGCAGTGCTCAACTATCGAGTTTAAAACAGTTTTCAACCACGAGCTTTGTGCCAAGTGCGTAAAGCTGAATAAAGGGCGGCCATGCAAACAATGGCTCCTAATACTATGGATTCATCGGTGTTGGAGTGTATAGATTCGGTCTAGTTAATGGAGGCGTTGAAGAATATTATGCGAAATAGTTTTGATTTTATATATGCATATGTTTGTGTAAGTATATATATAATGTGTGTTATGTACTTGGTGAATAATGAATTTCGTAATGTTACTAAAATGTATTATTTTTAGAAGTTCCCAAAAATAATTAAATTGATAATACTTCAGAAGTATATTCCAAAATTTCAGTAAAACGAATGAGCAAAATCAACCAGTAGCTTAATGTAGTTCATCCAGAATTCTGGGTTTCGGAGCTTTTGTTTTCGAAAATGATAGGTGTTTAAGTACTTGCAACTACACCATTTCCTATCTGAGATGTACAAGGTGGTTCAAATATGACCGGGTCTGATTTTTTTTACGAAATACTTTATTAGCAAAAATTTATTTGTACATGTCATTCTTCAAAGTACTCCCCTCCAGATTCTATACATTTTTTCCAACGTCCTGGGAGCATCCTAATGCCCTTTTCATAAAAGTCTTTTGGTTGTCGGCATATCCACTCCCGAACACTGTGGATGACTGCGTCATTATCCGCAAATCGCATGCCTTGCAAATGTGATTTAAGCTGTCCAAAAAGGTAAAAATCACTTGGGGCCAAATCTGGACTGTACGGCGGATGTGGTAGAAGGTCCCACTTCAATTTGCTGATGGTTGCCATGGTTGTTTTAGCAGTATGAGGCCGTGCATTGTCTTGAAGGAATGCTACCCGTTTCCCACCTCTCTTCCGTTTGGATCGGATCTTTTCTTTGATTTCTGTTTCCAAAAGTGCTGAATAATAAGCTGATGGTGTTAGCTTCTGTAAGAAAGTCTACATGGATAACACCCATCCAGTCCCAAAAAAATGTTGCCATCACTTTTCCCGCCGAACGGATCTTCCTCGCTCTCTTGGGTTTTGGAGAAGAGGCGTGTCGCCATTCACGTGATGCCTGCTGGGACTCAGGAATAAAATAGTAAACCCACGTTTCATCAGTGGTTACAATGGACTTCAAAAATGCATCTCCTTCATTTTCAAACCGCATTAGAAGAACACTGGCAGCTTGCATGCGCATCAATTTGTTCTCGTCCGTCAAAGTGCGTGGAACCCACCTAGCATTCACTTTTCTATATTTTAGGTGTTTTTTTATCATGTCTTCTACACTATCCACACTGATGCCAATTACTGATGCAACTTCTTTGATAGTGATGCGCCTGTTCTCACAAATAACCGCATTAACACGATCAATGTTTGTTGGGGTTATGGATGTTCGCGGCCGACGATTATGAGGTTCATTCTCAACGCGCTCTCGTCCCTCTCTGAAACACACCATTCAAACACACGGGTCCGTGAGAGGCACTCTTCCCTGTACTGTTTTTTGAGTCTCTGCAAAATTTCCGACGGTTGAACGTTTTCTCCAACGAGAAATTTGATGATAATGCGTTGTTCCACGCACCGCGGCACCTTTTGTTCACTCATCGTTCTAGCAAGACCCAGACGCGACTGAACAGGTTCTAACCTGCAAAGGAGGGAGGTGGGGGGTTGTGGCTAGATTCTCTCCAGGCGGCGCAGTTAATGCGTATGTCGGGGTATTTGAAAAAAAAATCAGTCCCGGTCATATTTGAACCACCTTGTACGATTAACACACGTGTATTTTAAATTGCCTTCAGAAGATAAATCGTACTGATACATTCTTGAGTGTTTGAGAGGCATAAGTCTCGTAAACAGACCCAAATCTCTGTGAGATGGAAACTTGTAATTGGTTTAAAATGCAAAAAATAGTATTATTACATTAACAAATACAACTAGATAAAACTTGTTTTAAATACACAAAGTACAAAATAGAAGACGGAATTTATGAGAAAATAGCATGAGTCAAAGATTATTTCAGTCAATCTTTCCAAATCAGTAATTCTTCGGAGAGATTTTGTTGATGGTGCTGATTTATTTTCGATTAGGACTTCTTATTGTGCCTCTGGATGTTACGAAAATGAAAACTGGAATAAATGAAAAGTTGAAGTAACATAAGCATTTCATCTATTCAATAATAATATTCGGATATATAAAAAAGTCGTTAAGGTGTAGCCTCAACTCAAAAAAAGGTTTGCAACATCAAAATATATTTTGCTGAGAGGTAATTCAAAACAATGTTAGTTGCAATGTCAGCAAGCTGTAAATTGACTAGAGCAGTGCAGGTGCGCCGAAGGAAGCGCAGCGGAAACGCGCCGCATGCTCTGAGGCCCAGACGGTGGAGGGCAGCGCCGCATCATAATTCATGTGGCGGCCGCTGACAGGTAGCAGCGCTGCTGCGAGCGCGTCTGGGGACGCTGCCGTCGGGTCACGCGCGTCGCAGGGGCAGTGGCGGAGACGTGGTCTGGGAAGAGGACGGACGAAGGCGGGGCCGTTGCAGGACGACGGCGACGAGAGGGCGCGTGGTGTCGACCTTGGAGGTGGAAATTGGGGTGGAGGGGTGTTGGGTTTGGAGCAGGGAGGCAGCACGGACGAGACACGGGCTGTGGGGAGCCAGACGTGACGGGACGTCTGTAGAGGGGAGGTGGAGTGGGGTTGGAGCAGGGTGAGGGGGAGATAGACAAAGCGGGGCAAGAGGGGATAGGGAAGGGTTGGATGAAGAGGGGAGGGTTGGGGATGGATGAAGAGGGAATGGGACGGAAAGGGATAGACAATCGGACGGGACTGGTGGGAGTGGATGGATGGCAAGGGGAACGAGGACGGGTTGGGTACAGAAGGAACGAGGAGGCAATGTATGATCGGATGACGGGTCGGGAGGGGGTAGATGGAGGACGAGGGGACGCACGGAAATGGATAGCGAGGAGGGGGGTGGATGAACTGGATGAAGAGGAACGAGGTGGGCTAGAAGAACAGGGGACGGGAGGAATGGATGAAAGGGACGTGGACGAGAGGGCCGATGTTGTGCATGGGGTATGGTTGGATGGCGGCGACTGCGAGAGCCGCGCCGTGCATGTGGGGCGCGTCTGCGAGAGGCGCGCTGTGCTGGGAGGCGGGTGATGTCGCCGGCTGCGCCGCGCCGCGCCGCGCCGCGTGCGTGCTTAGGGGGGATCGGAAGCCGGCGGACGTGCTGGGATCTCGTCGGGGCTGGACGGCGCCACGTGACAGCGCAGGCCCTGCTGCCAGGTCAGATGCTGGACTACTACAGCTGCTTCTAATGCACCAGATGCGATAATGGTCTCGAGGGGGTCAGAGGTGGGGAGGAGAGTGGACTCTCGGAATATTCAGCAAGTTGTTCTCGGATATGTCCGTTAACTGTCATTTTTGCTCGTAATTACTTCTATCACTGGATTAAGGAAAGGTTTTCTATTTTGCTGTTGTATAAATCGAATTGATTTGTAGATTTTGCATGATTATATTCCGATTTGAACATGATGGCACTTCATGGTCACGAGCTGGACGTACAGGGGGCATTGTTATTGAATCGGGACCTCCCATTCCAAAAATGTAAGTAGTTACGAAGTTCCCAATTGTATACAGTGCCCCCTCCTCTATCCAACTCCTGTCCATGAACTGCCACTATATTTAAATCGGAGTATTCTCTGTTCTAACATCAAAAATATTGCAAAAGTTGTATGTTATACGCTTTTGCGATCCTATTTCTTAATGCCCAAGAATGTAATGAGTCATTACTAATGTCATTGGCGACGTTTAACATTACCATTGTAGACTACAAAGAAAAAATTATTTAAGACGTTTAAAATCGCGGATTATGAAATGAAAGGTTAGAGTATAGAACATACCCGACGGAAACCCTTGGAGATAAAAGTATATAAATATTTCAGTTTATGGCTTTCAGTTTGTATGCGCAACAATTACAACATGGTTCCATCTATATACCAATAATGAAAGTTCTTGAGTATCATATTACTTAAAAACAAATTGGAAGAGCTCACTCGGGTAGTGCCTCAAAAACTAAAACGGTTAGTATCTGGTACGTTCGCACTTTAAAAGTTCAGGTGTAAATCGCAAATTGTTGCAAACGTTTACAGGGGGACGGTGAGTGAACCAGGAGGTATTCTGTTATATCCTTGCGCCCCAATCAGAAACTGCTACTCAGCCTTCCAACGACGCTCCGTGGGCACTTGACCTGTGCGTAAACGCCCTGTGACGCGCCTCGCGAGGCGGCCAATCGGAAAGCGCTTGTGACAAGCAGGGGGGAGCAGCGCGTCGTGACAAATTGCCTTGTTGGGGGCCGTGCGCGTCTCGCCCCCACCCACACGGGCAAGGAGGCGCCCGAAATTTCCCAGCCTCCGCCGTCGTCACAACAGCAACAGCAGCAACAGAAGCAGCTGTTGCTGCTGCTGTTGCTACTTCTGCTTTGAGCCGAGCAACTCTCCCGATCGATCTGTTGTCGCTTTGATCTCGAGTCCTGGACGCTTCGGTCGCTCCGCCGCGCGGCGCCGCGCGGGGCCAGGCTTTGACGTCGCTGCGCGGCCGCTTCGTAGCGCCTGCTGTTCTCCGCTCGGTCCACCTGCTGCGCCGCCTCTTGTCGGAGGAGGAGAAGGGCCATCCAGTTATCTGAGACTGTGCTCTTGTCAGCTACGGAATTGGGACACAGTTAGAGCGTACAGCCTGGTCCGTCTGTCATTACACGACTTGGGAGTAATTAAGAGATTTTGACATTGCATGATGGAAATTTTGCTCAAGGAGAAAATAAAATAGATCCAATAAATTGAGAATACCTTTATTTCTTTTCACCATCACTAACTCCTTTCTATATATACTATACTAAAGAGGTTTTAGCGGAGCAAAAATGTAGATTTGCCAATACTACATATGTATCAGTAAAATCGATACTAGTTTCACAGCTAGATTACAGAAATGAGCATTCCATCTGCATTCGGACAAAACGAAAAAAAGTATTTTATTTAATTAAAAAGTAAAAAAGTTTGGGACTGTCTGTGACTTTTGAGGATGAGAAACGCTACATAATAGCGCAGAAGCAAAGCATCTGTACTAAATTGTAATTCTCGGTTTCAGTTTGTTTGAAAGTTCGAGGAAATGCTTTAGATTGTCGCTAATTCAACAACATTTGTGAGAAACATCCGATACGCTCGTTTTCAGTTACAAAAGCTACGTTCATAACTCTCAGTCGCGCCTTCATTTAACATCTTGTTCACGTCCCGCTTCATTTTCGTTTCCACATGAAAGTTCTCGACGCTTGGTGCGCGACCGCTCGTAATTCCTGGGAACTAGGTTGTGCGTTTGTTCGCTTCGGCCCGGGAGGGACCGGGTGGGCGGGCCCCGACCGCGCGGAAACACCAGCGCGAGCGGATCATTAGTATGGGGAGCTGGGGCTTCGAGCCCAACGAACGAACGAAAGTTTTTTCCAGGCGCAAGGGGCTTTTTCATCAGAAATTTTTTTGTCATGGCGCTCCCGTGCCCGTACGACTGTAACGCCGCACGGAAAAGCCACGCTGTCAGAAGTGAATGTTTTGATGCTGTTGTTTTGCTGACAGTTTCACTGCTTTTGGAATGCCACTTGTGGCAGTTTCCACGTGAGGTACACGGCGGCGGTTTTCGGCGGATGCTTGCGGTGGAGACGATTTGATTGATTTATTGATTGAGATTCCGGGCGCCGGTGGAGGCGATTTGATTTGATTGTTATTCCGAGCGCGACAACTACCAGGGTCATTAGTCCCGTACGTGTAGTGCATGTTTTTGCTTGGGAGATGGCCTCTCCCCCACTGTAAGGCGAGGCGAGGTCCGGCGCCCACCTACCGTCGGCTACCGAGGGTTTCCCTGACCAGGTGGCGCACGGTGGCGACGACGGAAGAGGTAATGACTTGGCGATCAACCATTAAAAATACTGATTACTTTTCGTAATAGAGGTGTGTGGTGACATTAAGAATGGGTCTTGACTTACGAAGTTGCCAAGCGCTTCTCTACTCCTCTCCTGCATACTCGTGAGGGGAGGCGGGTGACACAGTTTCTTGCCGAGAAGTGAAGTTAATTGATTTAATCCTTCAAAGCTGGGCCCTCCATTTTCATTTTGTATACATTGTTGATCTTGTGTATGTGTAACTGGGAAATTGGGATACTAATATTAAGTACTATTCAATTATCATTTTGTGTCGAATTGATAGGGGAAAATTATCTGAAGGACGACCTTACTCTTGTCGATGTGAATTCTAGAGTCATTCAGACAAGGCAGCATAAACGAAGATGGCCTTCGTTTATTAACACTGGCTCCAGCGCCAGATCAGAAGAGCCCCGTCTCCGACCAAGCGCTTGCATGGCCGACGAGATAGGAAGGGCAGAGTGGGGAATGTGTGCTGAAAAATTCTCCTCCTCAGTTATATTTCACGACTTCAGCCGTATAGTTATTCCGTACTTTCTGTCTCGTGTATCACATGGAGGTCTCGACGTCTGTACACCCTTTAATGCATTTTCTGCTGTTAATACTTTTATTTCTTTATTTGAGGTCCGAACGCATTCTGCACACGACCTATATTTAATCCAAGAGATTGGAATCTGCCAGAGAGAGAAAATTGTCAACGGTTTTAGAGCAACAGGCATCGCCTACTCGGATATGTTCATGCATCCACCACAGATAGGAAAAAACGGCGGAATGAGAGCGATTAGTTTGTCGGTTTATTCCATTTCAGAAATGTCAACCTTTTACCTATAATTTTATTGTCATAGTCCGTCCCATGGAATCTGCAGGTGACTTTGAAGTGCCCTGCCGGTGTAACGTCTGTCGAAATTGCGAGATGCAGCCATGTGGCGCCTCTGCAACTAATAGTGAATGAACTTACGTGCTAATGTGAATAATAATATTATTATTATTATTATTATTATTATTATTATTAGTGAATTAACTAGTGGCCTCATAAGTCCGTTTTTGTTCTAATGGACTGCGTTTGGCTCTTTCAGTTTTGTCAAACTTCTGATCCAATTTTGCTTGTTCATTTTGCTCCACGTTTCTAAATCAGTGTACTTTACTTCGTCATTTTGAGCTTCAACAGAAATACAAATTGTTCAGTTCTTACACCTGAAACTTTAACTATTTCTTTTCCTTGTTACGTATTCAACCCGCCGTAGGGACATCTTTTTGTGTTAAACCTATGGTTACCTTCAACACCATCTACAGACGCCTACCTACAGGACCCATCCGTTCATGTCGCGGAAAAGCCTTCTCTACGAGTTGTACGATATTCTTGATTATAAACATATCTTATATAAACAGATATTATATAAAAATATAATTAATCCTTGACCTCCAAATTCCTCTCTTCTACCTCTCTCCAGCATTCTGCCTTGTTTCCCATCCTTATCATGGCCTCCTTTGCCAGTTCGTAGGCTGCCATTTTCTTTTCTTTCATCCCCACATCATACGCCCTCTCCGGCTTGCAGTTTCCTTCTGATCCCCCTCCCCACCATCATATTTCCCTTATTATTGACTCCCTTCCGTCATTCCCATTAGTTTCTCTTATTTCGCGCGCGCCCCTCCTCCTCCCCGCGCTCCTTTTTCCCTTCCATTTGCTCCCGGGCTTTCAGCGGAGCCCCCGTCGCGCGGCCGCGTAATAACTTCCTCCCCGCGCCGCCGGCGCGCGGCCTGGCGATATGCCCCGCGTCGCTTTTATCCCCCGCGCGCTGCAGCGGCGGAGTTAATCTCTCGGCGCTCCCCTCCCTTCCCCTCCCCGCCCCACCCCACCCCCTCGCCTCTCCTGCCATCCCATGTGGGGTTGCGCGCGGGATGGTGTGTGCTGGGGCTGCCGGTGGCTTCGACGCCAGCCTCTGATGTTGTTTGCTAGCCGAAACTGATACAAAAACAATGCTAAACAGGCGATATCAAAGGTTTAATTGCCTCGTTGTTAGATTTTGGGGTATGTAAACCGTTAAGAATGATACCGAAATTTTGAGAGAATTCGGAGGCGTTTGCCAGCCTTGAAGTGTGATGAGTAGTGTTTTCTGTTGCATTTAACATAAAACTTCCAGCTGCCTTCGGAAAACAGTGTAAAACACGAGTACGTTTCACGAATAGAAAGAGTTCAATGGCATGATCAACTTATCATTATACTGATATTGTTAGTTTTATTCCACATTTTTATGTTAAAGAGAATTACATAAATTTTGGACCAGTAGCAATACGAGATATCTCGAGGATAAATTTCTGCACTCTATTTGGTTTGGGTTTGTGCTTTTCTCTTTTCGTTCCCGAAAAGCTATCGTGCAGCTTTGTGAATCTAAGTAGAAAAAACATTTTTCCTCTTTGCTGAGTTTTATTTAGCCCATCGGTATTAACTAGAATGGAAATACAAAAGCTGAAATATTTAGGGGGAGGCAAAGTTCTCTTTGTCAGTATTGCGCAGTTCGGTGTGGAAAAAGGAAAATCTAAAGTTTGCGATTCTTTTTTCCCAAGGGGAAAAAAGCTCAAACTGGTGTTGCACAATGCTGGATTTTGATCCATCATAGAAGCTATTGTTTTACACTCACGTCTGCCGTTGTAATCATTTTATACAGAGAAGAGAGTTTAACCACATTAAATTCTTGTCCTGATGTTTCATTTCTAGTATGCCGTACGCGAGCATAATAGCAGTGGGATAAAAAGGACTGTTTCATACCATGTTCTGCCTTTGCGGCGGAAGAAGTAATCATGTGACGAGTTGGGCGACACGTGCGTGCTGTTGTTGCGAGCGCAGCAGGTTTTGACGTTGCCTTTGCTTGTGTGCGCAGGCGTGTGCTCTCTGCGCCAGTTCCAGTGCGCCAACGGCCGCTGCATCCCGCACACGTGGATGTGCGAAGGAGAAGACGACTGCGGAGACAACTCGGACGAGACTGCGCAGGAGTGTCACGGTAAGAGAGAGAGAGCGACGCTCGCAGGGCGACGGCGGCGGCGCGGGGCGCGGAACTCGCAAAAGCCAGTGAACGATTAGGCCACGGAGATATCAATGATTTTTCAGAATAAAACTAATTGTATTTAGGAAAAAAATCATGATAAACAGAATGTAAAAAAAGGTGGTGAGAAAAATTTGTTAAATTGTAAACCAGATAAAAAAGTATGTTTACTGTATCTTGAATAAATCTTCATGATTTCTAAGATTCAAATCGTAGAATTTGATCACTAGTAATATTTGTGTTGCATCTAAAGTCAATTGATTCTATTTCCGTTTCAAGAGGAAAGGCCTAAAAGCAGCCCAGATTTTTCGCGATTTCAAATGCTAGTTTGTGCCTCTTGAAAGGTCGCCACATGGGCCAATTCCCCTTCGATTTCGTCACAAGCGCGCGCTGTCGACGCCGGCAGCCACCTACGTTCATTGGCTTAGGCGGCGACTGCGCCCACGCGCCGCGCTGAAGGAACTGAACTGTCTGGGGGCTGCAGCTCCGGTGTTTGATGTGCGGCACTGGAAACGTGCTGACGACGAAATGAAATCCTAAATTGAGCTCTTTCAGTTCGTGGGCGATGGGGCGTGCTGTGCGTCTGTGTTGTTAAGGGTGTCGCGATAGAAACAGTTAAATCAAAAAGTTTCATTGGAAGGGCGCGTGTATGTTGTTCAGTGCGAGAAAGGATTTTGCGATTCGCGTTTGACGGGGAAACAAGGGAATTTATGGCGGTCGGGAAAGAAGTAAATATTTACAAGCTTTGCTGTGAAAACTGTGCGTTCAATTTTGGGAATTAATTTTGTTTGTGGCCTTCTGTGAAAATTGAAATTGGTTTCTGGAAATCAAATTTTTCACTGCAATTTTCAGAAACTGCTCTGTTTATACGCTTTGATACTGCCAACAGTACCTATTAATTAACAGACGTCTACTTAGGAGACCAACACACGCACTGCACGTTTGTGGAAAACTCAATAGGCGGTGTTTTGTTTCAGTAATTGATGCAATCGATTCCCCTGTGAAAATATTTGCGAACTGGAATTTACTTAATTATAATGGACACCAAATATAAAGTGTCTTAAAATCCGTAAAAATTATCTTTAGTGTGTGATTCGTATTTGTAAATTACTTTGTAGGAATGCTATTTAAAGATCTAAATGAAGTAATAATGCGTGTTTCATTTTATATATCTGAGCTGCAGCCCCTTGTTCCTTACATATTACAATGCATACTTCGACCATTGTCTGTTTTTAACATTTTGCCGGGACTGATTTATATTAACAAAAGTCCTGGTGGAAATGGTGTCATTCTTGTTCTTCTGTATTCCACGGTGCTGGATCCGGATATGTACATTTTGTAAATATTTGTATAGAAACTGTTTTTGAGGGTTTTTTTTCGGTCAGCATCTTTCTTCCAACGCTGTCCTACGATGCCTATACATTGAAGAGTAGATCATCCGTTACGGTGTATGATCTATCATGGAACGAAAAATAAAACTAGCATTATGAATATGGTTTATGATATGGTTGTAATAGATATGGATAAAATATACATGTGTAAGTAAAATTTAAGAATGACTTTTAATTTTCGTATTTTGGAGTTCGTATTTTATTGAACCCACAATTTCGATTTATTTGTAAACGTCATATTAAAATTGATAACGTAAATATTTTAGAATATGATTTGTTTTGTATAACAATGGTATTATATGTAATACTGTTGTGTACATACAACACTAGAAGTGTCACGGAAAATTGAAATGTAGAAAAGTTCCATGAATTTTACCGAAGCAAATGGAAAAAAATATAATAATTAACAATAAAATGATCTTAAATATATTTCTTCAACTAGAAATACTGTTAAAATTTCAATTTTTTTTCATTACTTATTTGCTTAAACGATGAATTTAATTTGAAATACTGAATTACAAGCAAAAATTGTGTTATTAATTACAAATTTTCAACGCGTTTTCTTAATGCTTTCGGGTGCTAGTCTGAATGTCCTTATAATGGTCAAACGTCAATAATATACTGTAGAAAATTAGGCTGGAAAATGAAAATCCGAATAATACAAAAATTGAGAAAGATGGAAGTTTGGAAATTTCACATGCGTAACAACTCTGGTGAAATGAAATCTCAATTTGTAGAGCTCAACCTTCAGACCAGCAAGCACCCGTTCCTGTACATGTGCCGTAGTGTTTCGGTCACTTGGGTTAAACGGCCGTCCGTCGTCTCCCCCGCAGGGGCCGGGAGCGTGCGCTCCGGCGGGCGCGCTCAATTGGGAGTCGCGGCGCGGCCGCGCTCTATTCAGTTCACTTGTCGGGCGGCCGCGCGCTACCGCTGTCGCCGCATGACGCACCGGCTCTTTGACGGCGACCCAGTGACCCAGGCGGCGCCGAGCCTCCGGCCGGGCCCCCGCGCGCGCAATTACACACTTAGCGCGCGAGCGCGGGCGCGGCCGCGGGCGCCTTGCTCTAAACTTAGCCGCCGGGCGCGCGCGTGTCGCTATAAAAAGCGCCGCCGGAGCGCGCTGCGGGCGCCCGGCGCCTCGAGCCCGCGCTCTCGCGGACTCCTGGGGGTCGACGCCCGGCCCTCCGCGACGCGCTTCCTCCTTCGAGGCTCTACGACGGAGATTGGTTAGGAAACACGAGCCGACGTCTTGAAAGGGAGAGGGGAATATGAGTATCGTTATTTAAAAGAAATCAAATACAAGGCGTGGTCATTTTTTTTCTTTCAGCATGTAGTTAATTTTCTATTTATTGAATAAGAAGCTATTTATTCAAGGAAATTTATTTATCTTACAAATTACTACTTAAAGGAATTGTTTTCTAAGGAGTATTCTTGTTTAAGGTTGAAAGAATACGCCACATTTTTGACATATCTTTCGATACAGAAACCACAGTGCACTTTTTCGTATACGCACGTATATACGGAGTGATATACGTAGTATCGAGAGAGAGTAATGTAATGCTGCGGTAAAAACGGCTATTTAAAAAAATATATATATATGCACTTTTTTTCAGCTATGAAGCACGATTTTTTAGCACTATATATGCAATTAACGGATCGTAAATTTACTTTTCGATTACAGCAAAAATTTGGTATCGAAAAATATATACAACATGTAATATCGCATTATGCAAACTTTCAGTGCAGAAAATTGTTAGAAATTATGAAAACCGTCTACAATCCATTAATTGGTTGAAATCACTTTTCTGACGTCGTCTATTTAAAATGTAATAATACTATTTTAATCAAAGTAATAGAATTATAGTAGTCAGTCTGATAGTGCTAAGTAAGAGTACATTTACCATAATCTAATCGTGACTAATTCCTCAAATAGCACCAAGTTCCTCAAACAGCGCTTCTTTGGACACCCATGACAGTGTATCGAGGTGCATCATCACCAATCAGCGCTTCGCATTTTCTGCCTCTCGCCCACCAGGGACCGGTGGGTGCGGTATTGATCGGCTGCGAGTATTTACATAGTGATTTGTAATTTAGCGCACTGAATTTTAATTACTGAAATAGGACACTGCATTCCCATGCGGCGCAATGGGCTGATGATCAAAAATTAACGCTTGCAGCGCTCACCCACCCTATTCCGAGTGAGGGGGCGCCCGAAAGCGCAAACCAGACTGCAAGACTCAGTCAAATGAAAAATTAATACTACAAATTATGTAAAAGTGACTGCGAAGAACTTGACATGATACCGCATATGCATGCCTTGCACCGCATTTGGTCTGATGTCTTAGCTATGTTGGCCAAACATATGAATTCACTACCTATTTCTACAAACATTATACGAATCTTTAACTTTATTATCGCTCTATTGAGCTTTGAACACGAGACTTGCGCAAATTGCCTTTATAAAAAAACGGTGTATTAAATAAATTAGCTTGGACCTATAAAATCTTTTCCTAGTTAATGTCCGCCACATTCATATTAAATTCACTTAGTAAACTACGTAATTTCCCCCGGTGATGAAATTATAAATTTGTCCTTCTCAATATCAATTGATATGTTAAAATTCATGTGGTTAGAATGGTGACTCCCAAAATTCACGAGTTGAAATCGTAAGTCCTTCCTTGGTGTAATCAAATGAAAAAGGGAACTTCGTCTTTTGAAAAAAAATTTGGATTTGAAAATTGTATTGTTACCTTTGTTCCATACGATCTTGAGAATAGAACATTCATTACAAGCTAAAACAGAGATTGATGCAACAAAATTGAAAAATTAACAGACGGTTTATAACATAAAAATTATTCGAGCTACACCTACATTACGCATATGCGAACCCGGCGCGTGGGGTAGTCAGCCTGGTGAAGTTCAGTGCCACGTGCGTAATGTCTACGGGTTCTGCGTTCGGGGTAGTGTTTAATGGAGGCGTTTTTTATCGGGCGAGCCCCACTGCGTAATTTAGCGCGATTACTCATTTAGCGACTCGTTATTTACAGCCGCCGCCGCCGCCGCCGCCGCCGCCGCCGCCGCCGCCGCCGCGCTGGCGCGCTAATTGAGACCGCGAGGCGACCGCGTGGCTGTGCGTGGCGCAGACGGCGCGTGACCGCGGGGCTCAAGCCCCCGGGCGCGGTTTCCGCTGCCTTGCTTTAAAGCGTTACGACGACCTGACCTTTCGAGACGCAATTACATAATGAAATGCATTTCTTAATTAAACTGTTTTAATATTTTCCACCTAATTTTTTTTGAGAGGTTGCAGAGGCAAAAATTGTAACATGATACAGAAATTGTTTGGAGTCGAAAATTTAAGTTATTATTGTGAGCAGTGAAATTTTATGAAATTTAAGTTTTGGCTCATTTGCGTAGGACATGCCTTAAGAATATTCTTCCCCTACTAAAACCATTCGATCACGTTTTGCAACTGAAATTAGTTACGTTCGTCATGTCGTAAGTCAGACATAGTTGGCCTATATAGTTTGGTGTTACGTAAATTGATATTGTAAAGCCCAAGTTCATTAAATATCTTAAAAATAAGAAAAAATCAAAACAATGGTAACGGAAAAGACTGTTTGTATATTACGATTTTCGTTTAACGAAAGAAAAGAAATCGTGAAGACGATATTTCAACTGTTCAGAAGTAAAACAAACCAAAACTAAGTACATGACTTCGAAAACTTGAGTTTGAATGTATTTTTCTCGAGAATTGATTCCAGTGAAGTATTAAAATACAAACAAACGCTCTGTACTAGTATGAGAACTAAGATCGTGGTTCACTATAGCAGGGAACATAACATGCTTTCCTTTACCATAATGACCCTACATTTTTTAAAGTTAAAGTCGTCTGTCATATTTGTGAACCCTCATTTGCTGTACGAAGAAAATATTGATAAAGACGGTGTGAATTTGTATTACGATGATGGACCTGTACCCACCGCCCGCTGCCGCTGTCGGGCAGGCCGGTGGGCGCGCCGCGTCCCGCTGCCAGCTGCGCAGCCTCGTTTCGCCGCGGCCTCCACCGCCAGCGGAGCGGCGCGCGTGCGTCTTCTATCGAGATGCCGCCGCTGATCTTAGGTCGTTGCTCGCGTGTGCGCTTCTCGTGGAAATGATGCTGTGATTCGAGCAACTTGCTGCGTTACTGGGTTTCTATTCATTTAGCAAGTTTAAATGGTTGAAAGGTAGACAAATATCTCTCTTCGTACAAATTTTATCGTGTATAAGTTATGCAAGGAATCTAATGTAGATACAATCAATTAAAATTTTAAGCTTGGGAAGTGTAATATATATGACATAAGAATCTTGTTTCTGTTCATGTATGAAACACAGTGATGATGCTAATTCTGAAAGCTTTGTATACAGCTCTTGTCTTTTTAAGATTTCTAAATCAAAAATTCACCAATTATTCGTATAATGGCATTTTCAGTTGAGTACATCTTGCTCTTCAAACATAGGATAGGGGATAAACTTATTAAATTATCTACAAATTTCTGATATGTAAAATAGGAAATGGTCATACCACAAACCATATTTTATCAAATCAGCAGATCGTGAAAAAATCTGTTCTGGAAAAATCTGAGTAAATATCTCAATCACAATAGGTACGTACATGGATGGCATTGATATCTAATTACTTGCTTATGAATCTGATAACACAAGATAAATCGTTGATATTTTATCTAAACGACCCCCCATAATGACGAGACGTAATCGCCCAAAATATTCACGTGTTTGTCATCGGTGAAATGCTCGTCCGCTATACTTGCCCGAGCCCAAATTACAGTTTCATTGTACTTTCCCTTTTAATTTGGCGAATTTCACAATGGGCTGTCACCATGGACCTCGGGGGAGTCCACAACATAATGAAAAACCTCCACGAGGACTGCGCCGCGCTTATTTCGTAGACTTCCATCTCCTGCGGGGCCGAATTGACAGTTCCATCGGCGGCGCAAGCGCACAATGAGCAGTTTTTAATGCCCTTGCGTCGAGGGAGCGACGGGACATGGATTTCAAGCTGTCTAATAGGTTGGCATTTTCCTCCCCTTCTCTCTCGTGCACGCCGCCTGTTTCCTCCGCTACCGATCCTGCGTTGGCGACGTCGACGTGTATCACTGCAACAATGCGCCAACAGGGTCACCAGCGACACGAAATGAACTGTTATTGGCGCGGGGGAGACAGTTGAATAACGCCCCCGGTTCGCAGAGAGCGGGGATCATTTTTTGATGGGTACTGCGCCAAAGCTATTAATTACGAGGGGGGAGGTCCTGTATACCTCCCCTCCCCTCCCCACCCTATCCGCCAGCCGTACCCGGGGAGCTAGCGGCCCCGCCACAGCGCGCGGAGTGTTTTCAGTCGTCTGCTTCGTAATTTATACACAGAGTCGCGTCTATTGTCCGCGCTGCACGATTATTCATGAGGCGGTGTCGTGCGAGCAGCGTGTTTTGCAAGGGGCCTGCGCAGGTTGGGCCGGGGGCCAAGTCGCCGCCCCGCTCCCTCCCCCGCCCCTCCACGGGCCCGCGGGCGCGGGCGCCGGCCTGCTCCTGGGCCTGCGTTGGGGGCTAGGTCTGGGAGGGCGGAGGCGGGAGGGGGGGCGGCGCCAAGAGTTGCAGGAAATCTCCGCACAGTTGTCGCACAACGCCTCCGCTCCTGCTCTTTTTCCTGGTCCTCCCCCACTTCTTCTCGACCTGTTCTTTGAGCTGGCCCTGGTCTACGTCTGCTGCGTGCCTCGACCACGCCCGCAGCTCTCGTCCTTTTCATCCCTGCACTGACCAGCCTCTGTTCTTCCCAGTCTCCAAATTGTTTTTTTTCTCTCACACCCCATTTCTTGTCATCGCCTTTGCCTTTTCCTCCATTCCCTTTATTCTCCCTTTCTGCTGTTACAACGCATCCCTCTTCTTACGCCATCTGTTTTAATCTCTCTCTTCATTGCTCTTCTGTATCGTTTCATTTTATTCCCCTCCCTTTTCTCATTCAAATCTCCTCCTTACCACTTCGTATCCTTCTCGTCTTTCCTCTTTTCTCTTTCCATCCGTCTCCTCGCTCTCCTTTTCCGGATCTTCATCCAGCCTCTCTTTGTGCTCGTTCCTACACCGTCCTCACTCTTCTACTACAGTCCATTGAAGTCTCTCCACAATTCGTTTCTTCACGTATCCCGATCCACCACCCCTACCAGTCCTATATGCCCTTGCTCTTCTCCAAACCGCCCATTCCGCCCACCCCAGCCTGCGAAGGCTCGCTTCTGCTCGTAAGGAATTAGCGAGAATTATCACCCGCGAGCGCTGGCGCTGATGCAGCGAAAGACGCGGTGCTTACGTGGCTTACAAGGCGCGCGACCATTCCGCCGGTGTAAACAAGCGTTGCAAGCTTAACCCTCCGCCCATTCGGCGACAAAAAGCGAAACGATTTACTGCACACCTTCTTATTACTTTAATGTGCACCCGTCCTTACACTCGCGTTAGTGCGATGCATTAAGATAACTTCTCTCTAATAAAACTTTGTTACCGTTAGCAAAACATTTTGTGTTCATTTGAATTTAACCCGCGAAGCTGATAAGAGTAATTGCGAGGGCCCATGGTCGCGAAGCGTAAATTCCCGCTCGAGCTTTTCTCGTTTTTAGTGGGGGCGGCTCGGGATGAACTACATGCAACTGTCGATAGCGAGATGACATCTCCATCTCGGACCGGCCCTTTTATCTGAAAGCTGATAGACGGCTGCGGAGGGAAAGGGACTTGGATATTCATTTATGCGTACGTAATTCATGAAATACGTTGAATAAAAAAGTCCTCCCTGCCTATGTAATTCCGGATCGGTTAGGATAAAACGGGTTTTATTGTTTCACATTCATTACAAAGGAAACAATACACACTCATTAATAAAATTTGCATTGAAATCTCTGTCAGGATATCGCAGTGCAGATCCCCCGGATTTTTGCAGAAAAAATCTCCCAGTTTTAAACCCACGATCTTCCATCAGGCTTGTGGCTGGTGACCTAGCGAACGATAAACCCTAATGAAAATCGAACAGGGCAGTGTATTTGGGGTCTGCAAAAATAAAACTCACACTCACACGCGCATACATACGCACACGCGAACATATACAAACAAACAAAAAAAGTACAGAGCCCGATCGGAATGCGAAATCGGGAATATTCGAGGGAATTCTTTCCGACCCAGAGCTCTCCCGCGGGGCGGGAACTGCACTCTGGTGGCGAAAGTTAACTGGACGCTGACGTAATGGAAGGGCAGCTCGGGCGGCGCCCCAACTCTGGAGCGCGCCCCGTGTGACGCTGGGCGTTGCCGGGCGCGCGGAGGCTGCGTTGGCAGTTTAATGCAGAGATTTGTTAGCAGCATTTTGGTTACAAGTCTTCGAACTGTAGTGTGTTTTGGTTTAGAAAAAATGTATGCCCATTGTACTCGTTGAAGTACGAAACAACGCGTAATTGTAGACAATAAATTTCTAGACGGAAATAATTGGAAAAAAAATGTGACGCTTCCTTCTTTGGTACAACAGCGAATAACGTGTTTCAAACTTGTAACATCCCTACAACCAATGTTTAATATCTGTATTTAATTTTCGAAAAGTTTGTCGTGATATAGAATGAGCTTAAAATACACTTTTATACAAGAAAGTAATGATCAATGCGTCTATAATGCAATGTGAAGGAAAGTTACCAGATATTAACAATGCTTCGTAGTAGTTCATACATGTTCTTGGGATACTGCATTGCAATATGTCAGAAACATTTTCCCCCTTGTTTCGAACTAGTGAAAATGTAAAGTGTAAACTGTAGACTCTCATCTCTTGCAAAATTTGTTACCTGGGCACCTCTCTCATCCCACCAGTCTGTGACCGGTTCTCCGCGCGTCTACTGCGGCGAGCACGCTCGTTAATTCTGCAAGTTATCCTCGCAGGACTTTGTTTCCCATTTGTTTGAATTTTGCGTGAAAATCGTTGAATTTCGTTAGGCTTTTAAAACTATTTA
Organism: Gryllus longicercus; assembly: GCA_038098605.1. Taxonomy (NCBI): domain Eukaryota; kingdom Metazoa; phylum Arthropoda; class Insecta; order Orthoptera; family Gryllidae; genus Gryllus; species Gryllus longicercus. The sequence continues at coordinate 1,095,907 of JAZDUA010000463.1, forward strand.
ATTTCTCTTGTGGATACCATTCGACGATAATTTCGTAGGAGAATTTATAATTATTTTGTTCCCAGGCGATCCAGCCATATTTAATTTACACGAAGTTTAATTACAACTGTTCCATTAACAAAATATGAGGAGGGTCGATAGTGGTTTCGTTTGCATAAATTACTTCTCACTCTGCTATTGCTCACTCTTTGCTCTTTCGTTCAGTTTCAGGCTAATGTGGAAATAAAAATTCAAAACAAAATCGGTATATATTTACAAAGCTCGTCAGTTAACGGAGTAAACAAGTTATCTTTGAGAACATTCAGAAATATTAAACTTTGTGCATTAATTTATAGACATAAAAACGTACATAGTGTTTGTTGAAAAAAAGATACGGCATTGATTGAACGTGAGCTGAATGTTGTATCAGAGATTTCTTGCAGGGGAGCAGGGTTTTCAAGTGGTGTTATCTTCTAATGTTTCGAGATAAATAATACACCTACACAAAAATCCTACAAGGTTATAGTTTCAAGGTAGGAATATAAAATTAAAATTATTAATCAAAACTATTGTTGCGTTGGAAAACACTATTTCACTTCAAATACCTTCTAAAGTCGATAATTTTAAGAAAACGGCTAAAGTTTCTGTAGGTACTTTAATTCATTTGAGGTTTATTTGTCATATTCGTAAAGCCTTCATCGGGACACAAGAATTTATTTCGGGTAAATAACATACCATTTAACAAGGGTGCGCATGAAGGCACGACGATCTTAGTTTACTCTCAACACACGTTGACGCTACGCATTTATCAGGGCACATCTTGAGCCCTAAACAATCAGGAGCAGCACGAAAGTCAACATAGACATGAACGTCCAGGCGATTAGAAGAGGCTGGGCTTATTGTCTCAGGTTCTTTCGGGACCTCCTGATCATGGGGTTGAGTATCATACTCATTTGTGATCGGAGTCGAGTAAAAGTCTTCCTCCTTGATGTCTCCTATTTCCTGTACCGGTGGTAAGTGGTTTTCCATTGCCTTCCACTAGATTGATCATTCTCTCTTCATGATCACTCCTTGTATCGTCAGAGACTACGGACGGGATAATGATTCAATGTCATACGAGATGGTAAATAACTTACTACTGCATGATGATAACAGCCATGCGTTGGGATTTGATTCCATGGTCTTAGATTCCATATTCTTAGATTCCATATTCTTAGAGTTAAATTGACAACGTCGACTAGCATCCAACATCTTTAACGGAATCTGCTTTTAAGATTGTCTTTTTGTTCCTGTCTTTGGTTGTGATAAGTGCTCATAACAGTTCAGTATCATGCAAATAACGGAGACGAGGATGCTGTTTGTCGCTGTCAGTCTGGCTGTAAAATCCTTAATGGACCCGGACGGTATGGGTGACTTTTCGTTCATCTCTTTGGTTGCGTTAAGTCCACTTAACAGTTCAATATTATGAAAAATAAGTGTGACGACCAGCAAGAGCAGAGTGGTGCGGACGTGGTACTTGCGCAGGGATGCCGCGGCCGTATAGAGACGAGACATCGATAACCAACCACCGATGTTGCCAAACATCGACGTTCAAAATTAATACATCCATTTTAATAATACATCGTCCTAAAACCATTAATTTTTTTTAACAATCGATATTTAAATGCTTATTTATTAACCTCTAACATTAAATTCGTGCCCAAAAAACTGAATTTGACAGTGGCCACTGTTTATTAATTTAAAAGTAAGATTTAACTGATATATAATATAGTTAAATACTCCTCTCTGTGCGAAATAATAGGAAAACATCGTAAATACGTAAGGTCGTTCGGTCATCTCGGGCGAGGAGGAGTCAGCTAAATGAAGGTAGTACAAACACTGATCGTTTGGATAGAACATGCATACTAACAGTGGTGCCATAAATTTCATATTTTAACTTTCACAAAATTTTGGTTGTTTTATTTTCGTTCATAAAACATAATATGAAAAAATCCTCGTCTTCAATACATCGGTGTTTAAAACTATATATATATATATATATATATATATATATATATATATATATATATATATATATATATATATATATATATATATTGTAACGTTCCTCGTGGTGAATTAAAACCAACTCAATATTTACAACAATTACGTTTATTCGAGTACAATTATACACTAAAATCTACTGACACTAAAAACTACTTGGTCTATTTACAGATATATTACACTTAATTATTTACACTGTTACACACGACTCCGTTCTCTTGATTTATTTACACAGTTCTCTTCTTCCACACTATTTATTTAAACAGTTCTCTTCTTCTACAGTATCAGTCAGTCCATGCACTGTCCACGGTCCACTGCACTTGACCCCAATTCCCTGCACAGACCACAATTCCCCTGCGCAGACCACAATTCCTTGCGTAGACCACACTTCACTGCGCACACCAGGGTCCACTGCACTGCTGTTTACCGCGATGCCCACTTCACAGCTCAGCTTCCACTGCAGACTTCAAACTGCTGACTGCTGTTTCCCCACTGCACCACTGCTTACCGCGATGCACCCTTCACAGCTCAGCTTCCACTGCAGACTTCAGACTGCTGACTGCTGTTCAACCACTGCACCACTCTTCACCGCAATGCACACTTCCCAGCACAGCTTCCACTTCGGACACACTGACGGACTGACGTCTTACTGCTCACTACTGACTTCCTTCTGTTGACTGACTCCTGCTAACTCTGACTTCTGTTAAACTTCTCACTCGCGGCCGCCGGCAGCTGCGCATTTATACCTGCCCGGCGCTTGTCCCCAGGCGCCCGGCACATTCGCGGCGTTTCTCCGCGGCTCGCGGATTGTCCGGAACCGTCTAGTTCGGGGGGAAGGGAAGGGGCGGCGGCAGATGACGCAATCCACGCGCAGCGACTTCGGCAGGTGATGCAATATTCGTTACAATATCAATATATATATATATATATATATATATATATATATATATATATATTTGTATAGAAACATCGATGTTTTGAAAACATCAGCGTGATATCGCATCTCTCCCGCCGTGTCCGCGACTGCGCCGTCCGCGTCCGCGACTGCGTTGCGGGGCCGCGTCCGCGTCCGCTGGGGGCGTTCCAGATTGGCCGCGGGCCATCGCAGCCACCGCGAGGCGGGGGCCTGCAGTCGATACTTGTGGAGTGCGTTGTAAGGACGGAGGGAGTGTGGGAGACGCTGCGGGGCCGATGGAGCGCCGGCTATGGCCGTTCGGTTCATGAATCGAGAGCCACTGCCAAATTGAGACGCCGTGCCGCTTCCAGGGAGGGGAAACTCGGCTTTTTGCGACCGCGTTTGGGCGGCGTGTGAAGGTTTCCTCGAGATTCATGAGGTCAGTGCGTAGGCGTAAGGGTTCTTTAACGGGAGGGTTAGACGATGGGGGAGAAAATTCTATGAACGTAGATTTTGCGGACCTGAATGTCTCTGTAGAGTTAAAGGCACTTCACAACATTATTCTATGTGTTTTTTTTTTTCACTTGCGGTTGGTGCTTGGTTTCACTTGAAATGGTGGGCTCCGTAATGCAGCTTAAAAGCAAAGTTGTAGAATGTGCTTGAGATAACGATAAAGTGACATTGAAGTTGGAGAGCATCGCAGTTAACATCTGCATGCTTCAGTAGAAAGTAATAAACGGGACGTATTTCACGGTAATATACCTTTATCTTATCTTGAGGTATAAGGTACTTGAAACGTTAATTTCTTAGTTACAATGGCATCCATTTCCTAAACGCTGTGTTTTTATAAAAACAAAGTAGTTGAAATTCTCTAGAGTGAACATATCGTTTGAAGTAATACAAACTCCTTATTGAAGAGGATTTTGTTGTGTCCCGGAGAAGTATATATTACGAAAATTTAACATTTGCGCTTTCTTTTAAATGTGCTTTGTAAATATGAATATAAAAGGGACCTGTGTCGTGTAGTGTAGTGCATTCTCTTCAGTTGAATTCTGTAGAGTTCTGAAATGCTCACTGCCTTAAATTTGTTTATATGCCGATGAATCTAATATATACTTAGGAAAACTATTTAAATGCACCGTGAAATTAACTTCTGCTAACTTGTAGGGTGACGTTAGCTTATATGCAGACTAAATACGTATATTGGAGAACAGAATAGCCTTGAAGTATAATTAACATTAAGTATTAGCTAAAACACAATATAGAGTTGATGGGGACCTGAAACCATGTCTACTCACCGATTAACCTTTTGTTTTACTGCAGCTTTGCCTTCTGGTTTGTGACACTTCGTTCCACTTCCAACTCGACTATCCCCACCCTCGTCTTCCCCGTCTCAGTCCGTCGCCTGTCTGTTGCGGCCAGACGAGTCTGTTCCTCCCGACTCGTCAATTCAGTCTCGAAAAAAAAAAAAAAAAAAAAAAAATCTGCCGGAGCGCGCCCGCAGAGAGCGGCGAATCAAAGGAATCTATAAGAGCGGCGGCGGGACTGCCGCTGCGGACAAACCCTTCCGCCGGCGGGAAGGAGAGGGGTTCGGCGCCGCGCCGGTCTTCCGGTATGCGGCGCTGCGATCGTCCTTTGAGCGGCCGCCGCCGCCGCAGCTGCCTTTATTTGCCCCCTCTCAAAGCTCCTCATGGTTTGTTGCTGCCCTCGTATGCAGTTGTGGTCGTCACTAATGAACCACTGCCTTTCAAGTGTTGGATCTTGTTTACAGGTGTTTTGGACCATTTTATCTTCTGGAGAGCTAGAGATTATTTGAGAAGGATATCCTTGAAGTGATAGACTCGCAGAAGTATTCCGGTGATCAATTATTAGTTCATTTTTATCACTATTTAAAAGTTATTTGTCATTGTAGTTTTCTGCCTTGTTAGAAAAGATTAAATGAAGCTATGGAAAGAAATGCAATAAGCTCAGCATTTTTATTATTTTTTTTAAATGCAGCGTAGTTTTGTGTAAAATCGAATGGAGCTTATCATGTTGAAATCTCCTATTTACTCAAAAAGACAATTGTTATCGAAAGTTTGGGTGTAAATATAATTTCTACAAATAAATTTCTAATAACTTTTCAAGGCAATATTTCTGTAAAAACTAAAATATATAATACATTTTAATTTGACAGTAGTACATAATGACTAAACTATATCTCGATATGTTTCAGCTTTCTTCTTGGGTAATACAGTAGGACATGACTCTCGTCTTCGTATGTGCAAAAACAACACCACATGTACAGGCGGATTTTTAAACTGATCGTATTTAAAATTGTGTTGGTGTTAGGCAACCAAGGTAACTGATAAGCTGCCTAGCCTAAAGAAATAAATGCTAGAGAAACTTCGAGCGACTTTGTATATTGTCTAGTTTGCCGATAGATTCCACTACTAAGTTCTACTACCATTCACCATGACTCCTACTACCATTCAATGGTAGGTGGAAGAGCAGACTAAATGGCCTGAGCCTCGCCATCAATAAAGACATTTATTTATTTTATTTTTTATTTATTCACTGGATACCAGACAGGTTTGTAGTTACAACTTCTCAATCCGGAACCATGTACCATATTTTCGCAGCGCAGCCTATCACATGAAATAATTCATGTAGTTCATTCAATTAATTCAATAATTTCATGTAGTTCATTTGAGGAAGGCCGGCAAGGACACTTATCTCCAAAAGTGGATTTGTTATCTCTGAACTAATTTCAAGTATACTTCAGGTGTTTGATAACTCAGGTCACTGGAACGCTACATGGTAAAAATATATGGAAGCTCAATAGAGAAACGTCCTTTATTGAGTGTTTTAAAAAAGAAAAAGGAGCCATAGGTTTCACTACTCAACTCTAAAATCAGACTAAATAAAATTTTATAGGACTGCATTTTGAAAGCTAGGAGCTGTTTAATTGCACCTAAAATCGTATATCATTTTGTTTACGGACTGTTTTCTGAAGGTCCGATTTTGAATACTGTTTTATTACATTATACACATGACAATAAGAGTTCAAACATGACAACATCTTTTCCGCCCAAATGTCAGATAGAAACTACCCTTCCGAGGCCGCCAGATGTGGGGCCGCTTCACAGATGCAGCAGCTCAATCCGGAACGCGAGGAAATTTTTTTTCGTGGCGCGCGGCTTATCGCAAGAAAAAAGCGGGTGCGTCGCGCGTGCCTTTCATGAAATTCAGATCGGGGGTGCGGGTGGGGGGCGGGCCCCCCGGGTGTCCCCCGCGCCCTTTGAGGGCGCTCAAAGCGAGCGGCGCTCTGTGAATGGCGACCGGTATTAATCAGATGGCGTATGCGCGCGCGTGTGAGAACACGGGCCGGGCTTTCAGCGCCTCCCCCTCGGGACACGGCAGACCACGGCGGCGGCGGCGGCGGCGGCGGCGGCGGCGGCGGCGGCGGCGGCGGCGGCAATCTGCCTACACGCACCGCCTCGCGCCCCTGCCGCCGCCCGTGTCGCTCGGAGGGACGTGTCGTGTCGTGTCGTGTCGTCGTCGTCGTCGTCGTCGTCGTGTCGTGCTCGCACCGCCCGTGTTGCCATCCTCGCTGCCGCCTCAAAGTGCCGTCGCGATTATCTCTGTGAATCGCGTTCCCGTGTTGGTTGCTCATTCTCTCGCACGGATCCTTCGGTGATTAGGATGCTCGCCTCTGAAATGTTACGGCTTGATCAAGACGCGGAGAAGCTTTTGATAGGAGATGCATCTTAAGTGTGTCAGCCCCTTTCGTTCACTTATGTTAATGAAAGTTACTAGTGCTCACTGAAATGGTAAAGTGGCTATTTTATTCTGGTACATTACTTTAGCACGTTGAAATAAGTTTTTTATAATTTGATATTATTTTTGAAAGTGTGTAATCATAATTTATCATTTTTCATTTTTTTTTTATTTGAACATATCAAACAAAATTATTCTTGTTTGCTCGAATAATTTGTAATAGCAACAGTTGCTCTGCTAAACTTCACTTTTTCTCTCGACATCCCCTTCGTTTTGACAATTTCTGTACATTTAGTTCATACTCTTGCTTTAACGCTTCCCCGTACTTTTTGAATCGCTACGATATCATCTTATTCTGGACATTTTCCATTTTTTCCGATGCCTCATAATATTACGACCAAACACTTCTGCACACTTTGCTTGCAATTCCCAGTTCAACATTTTCAGCCATTTTAGACTGGTAATTTATCGAAGAAATTAAAATTCTTGTTTCTTCGTCCTCCTTATTTCTGGAAAGAAACGCATTTCATTGCTTAAGGGTTGATGGAGTTGGATATAATTTATTCTCGAACAAAAAATCCGATTTGTGAAGTGTTCTCTCTGCGAATTTCTTTGCACTTTCTCTGATCTCGGACTTCTACCTGCTGCTTGCCTTGATGTCAAACCAATCTTTCCACCGTGTTTAATGTTCTTCGGGTCTTTGAATTCGTTGTTTCATTTGCGTGCCATTCCGGGAGGAAGAGCGGTCTGCTTGCGTGAAGGCGGTGCTAGCGGAGGCGAGGGCGGCTGTGGTGTGGGGAGCGCTCGTCGACCATCGGTCAGCGCCTCCCTGGAGCAGTGTCCCGGTCGATCGCTTCAATTAAAGATTGATCGTCCCTAAGCGGATGCGGAGGCCGCCGCGCGTCGCCGCCCGCACAAAGCCTTCGCGCCGCCCACGTCTACCGCCCCTTCTGCACCCACTCCAAAGGCCTCCGCCGCGCCGCCGCTCTCTCCGCCGTTGCTTTGGCCCCTGCCGCGCCCGCTACCACGCCGATTCCCTCCCCCATCCCCCTCCGCCATTCCGCTGCTTCCGCTTCAACCCGCCTCCGCACCCCCCCCCCCCCAACACACGAATCTCCGCCCTTGCTACTGTTCCGTCTTCGCCCCCATCCCGGCTTCCGCTAACGACACTACGCATACACTCACCCCCAGCCCTCCCACATCCTCACCCCGCTCTCGCACGGTCCACCCACCACCACTCTTGGTCACAAATTCCGCCCCAACCACGCCCCGCTTCGATTCTACTTCATCTGTGTCCCGCCCCCTAATTCCACCCTAGTTACCTCACCTTGCCTCGGCCCCAGTCTCACCCTTCGCCGTGACCCACATTGCGTGCTCCTGCGTCTGCTGCTACTCGGAATCGAACCCAGCCCTCCTCCATTCAGCCCGTCCATGTCCTCAGTACCCTCTGTCTCTCTCTCCGCGGCCTGCTCTACCCCTGCCTATGCCCCCAGCGCCACTGCCGCGGCCCCGACTTGAACGAGGATCTCCCGGGAGGCCTCCAGGTCCCGTTCCATTACCCTCTCCCGGGGACGCGCACCGCCCTTTGTGCGATTTGCAAGGCCCCCTGGACACGTCTTCTAAATTACGCCACGGCGGGGGCTCTGTCTTGGACGCTGTTGAGACAGGAATTGGTGGTTAATCGCGTGCAGGTCATTGTGACTCTCGATTGGTTTTGAGCTGTCAAAGATATAAATTATACCTTCGGAGGTACATCATTTTGTGGGTTTTAATGGAATAATTGTTTAGACCAGTCGGTGTCATCGACAAATGTCCGACGGTGTTATCTTGTACTGAAATCTCTATTGGTAATAAAATTTTTCATTGGAATAATATCACATTTATTCTTAAGTCTTATTTCGACAGTTCAACAGAAATGTATACCATTCTCCTCACACAAAAAGCACCTATATTGAGAATTATAATTGATTTGCAAAAATAAATTTGTTTACTCCATTGCCTGTTTGAGCAACCACTGTCCCTATTCAGTGTTCACGTAATTCACGCAAAGTACGCTTTCAAAGCCCCCATTTTGCGAAATGAATTTTCGCGCAGCGTACCGTCGCCAGCCGGAGAGCGGGGTTTCCGGGAGCATGCTCTCCGCTGCTTGTCGGTGCTTTTCCAGCGGAGCGTTCCGGGGGCGAAGGCGATTGTGGCGAGAGCGACCGCGGGCGCGGGCAGTCACGTGCCTCTCCGGCCGCCGCGCCGCGCCGCGCCGCGCCGCGCACTCTCGCGCGCTCTTGCGGTCACGGCGGAATTAAAAAAAAAGCCGCACGAAACAAAAAACTGCGTTCATTAAGCTCTGCAGCTGCGGAATTGAGTTTTATAAAATGGCGGCCGCCTCCTGACAAATTTCCACGTCCATTTCGCCTCGGCGGCGGCGGTGTAGCGGCGTTTCGCAAACAAAAGACGAAGGCCGGTCCGCGGCAGTCGACCTGCGGGATTAATGGAATTTGTAATCTAATTGCTTCCGAAGCGACGTGGTCGAGGCGAGCACGGGGCGGCGGCGGGGGCGGGGGTGGGGGTGGTGGGCGAGGTGCCGGCGTGGCTTCCTTGGCCTCCGCCGCGAAGCGCATCTCTCGCCGATGGTCGATGCAGATGAATGCGCGTCGGCGCCGGATTGGGAGGGAGTTGCTTATTCATTCCGGCCTAACGAGGCCTCGCGCGAAATTGCGCGCTCCCCGAGAAAAGCGCAACTGCCCCCCCCCCCCCCGCGGGAAGCGAGCGAGAGTCGCGCGGGGCGAGGCCGGGAGGACGGGGCGGTGCGTGCTTAATACTGTGGCGATGCCGCGTCTCATCAGGAGTTTCGAAAGGCGGCTCGTTTAGTTCGTTTGCGGCATTTTGTGGATTGTGCTTGTGAAACTTTGGGGCTTTTTGTACAACGAACTTGAATTTCTATGCGGTGTCCACTGATTTTGTTGCGGATGGAATGTAACGCAAGTTTTTAGCTCTGTAAAGAGCACGTTCTTTATATGCTTTCGACGAGTACGTCATTATATGCGTATAACTTAAAATTGTCGTCACTCCTTTCAATTGTTTGAAGTCGTAAGATCTTTCTTTCACGAGTGTCATTACGTAACGTTAAAATTGAGATTTCGTCGTACATTCATGGTCTGGAACAGAATCATGCGATTCACGACCGTAATATGCATCTTTATACGTTGCGATAATGTTGTGAAGAAAACAAAAACATAAATCTTTTCAGCCCCATCGTTCTGTTTGTTTACGACCACTGAAACTAATATTATTTTGAATACATAATTCATACATTTTCCGTTCTGGGTCGGCTTTATTAAAAATGTAGCGATTTCCTTTCACTTTTCTTCGGCTTATATTCCCAAAACTTTTCCGCGTTGTTTGTTTTTAATGTACGTGCGAACTGCACACTCCTCGGATTAGAGGCTACTCGTTGCTGGAAGTCTGTTGGCGGTTGGGAAGAGGCGAGGCGGGGCAGGGGCGGGGGCGCGGGCGAGGAAGTGGAGCTGTTTCTTCGGCGGAGAAGTTTCGCGAACTCCAAGGGAGGTACTTGGACGGCAAATATTGGCGCGTTTGAGAACTACAAGCAGATATTGGGCGCGCGGGCGCTGTCTGTTTTTCTTATCCTCTCCGGGGCTAAGTGGGTGCTGCTCCGTTGGCGATGGCGCCTGCTCTGGTGAGGAGAGAGCGGCTTCGGGCGAGCGGGAATATGGCGGTGGGATGCGGGAGGGGGGTGCGGAGGGCGGAAGGGGAGCATCGAGGCGGGAGGAATAGAAGGGTAGGCGATGTGGGGACGCTGTGAAGGGTAATGTGTGTGTGGTGTGATTGACGTCGGAGCGCGAGACGTGACGTGACGTGACGTGGAGGTTGGGGCGGTGACGTGGAGCGGGACGTTGTCTTGAAAAAGAGATGCAGGGAGTGGCTTAGGGCGGAGGTTTACGATCGGAGGGATGGAAAGTCAGGAACACAAGAACAGCAATGGTGATGCTGCGTTAATACACGGGCTTCAGAGGTGGGAGACGCCATAGAAGCATGGTGGCTGGATAGATGGCGCGGGGTGAGACGGATGTTTGGAAGCTGAACTTAGAGTGGGATGGTGACGTGAACACCGGTGCGACTGAGTGGCGTTGGACGGTGGCGGGAATTGGCGGGATAGGGCGGCGCGGGGCTGCAGCGGAGGTGGTGATATGAAGAGACGGCGTAGGGTATCGGAAAAGGCGGAGTTGGTGAAGCAGTGAGGGGCCGGAGAAGCAGGAGAGGCAGAGGCGAAGGTGGCCGCCAATGGCGTGTTTGTGGAGGAGCTTCGCGTTTCTCCGGCGGCGAGGCTTAAACACTCCGCTGGCTTCACTTCGCGCGAGTTGTTCATTTCCGGGCATTTCACTCGTCACTGTACTCCGAGTTATTAAAAACAACACGGTAGAAAAGCGGAACTCTAGTAAGGTGATTGGGGAAAACAAGTGTTTGCTCTGTATCAGAAGTTTTTTAATGTTTGTAAATAAGCAAGAAATTGAGACTGGGATATATTAGGCCAAGTCTGCATTCCGAAATACATTATTATGCATAGAACCTCAAAGGACCCAAACTTTTATTTTATGTCCTTGAAATTTCGAAGTATTGCTTTACCGTTTAGATTTCAAGAAGAGATTCCTCGAGAAAAAAATGTGTTGGGATGAGTTATGTATTACTTCAAAATTTCTCAATTTTGTTTTATATTATTTACGTTTTTTTAAATAGATTTTTGAGGTACAATGCATTCAATATTCTCGTGTCAATCACTAAAATTCGTTGTAATTGAGTTGGAGAGTAAGAGTATAAGCGGCTTTTAAAATTACAACCAGCTTTGTTCAATTTTCATAAATTGTACCAAAGAAACAAAAATTCAACATGTCTATGTGGTTGAGTATTCGAGGGATATGTTGTCGCCATATTTTGGGTGAAAATTGGCAGGGTTGCACCAAATCACTTTGTGAGGCAATAAAGGACTCCCTAAACTAAAAAGGTGGGAGTTTGTAAATATTGAAACCTCCTGGTTTTGATAGCAAACGTCTTGTGTAGCGGTTGCTATATCACAACAAATTACTTTTTAATGGGTTTCTCAAATAGGTATTTTAATTTGGATATATGTTTTGCTAATATGTTGTAAAATAAATTGGTATCATTGTTCTTATTTCAATGCAAATGCACATTTTCTTCCGTAGTTAGAATGGATTGTGTGTGGAAAATCCAATTTCCTATAATTGATGTATGGTGTTTGTAATGCTGTTAATCCTGATTTTATTGTGTTTGTAATGCACATTGTGCAAGTTTTCATAACTAGCGCCATATTTCTGCTAGATGATTATTAGTTTCCATTTTTTTCCTTCAAAATGTGAATGACGAACCACAGTTATATCTATTTACTTCAAACCATAAAGTTAATTTTTTAGTTCGTAATGTGTGTTAGCCATAATATTCATTTTATATTTTTGAATTAATAAATAAATTTAATTGGGTAATCTCATCTTTTTAGTAATATGTCTATCTAGTCTATTTGAAATTTGGTAAGGCTGATGAACTCTTGAACATGACTTCAATTGTGATATGTTGGATTGAAGACGAACTTCTCCCCAAACATATGAGCGTAAAGACATGCGTAACAGAAAGAAACTTCTCTTTCACACTGTGAAGAATCACACACACGACATTCTTTAGTGCCGGTTTTAGTTTACAATAATTAATGCTTGCATATTTCTTCGAATATTAGAGCTATTGGGTAATTGTCGAATGTATTTACTGAAAACATTTTGTCGGCAAGGCTTTAAATCACTCTCTCTTCGTATTATCACAAGCCAACGTCTCCCTTTGTTTACTGAATATTTACAGTCCTAAATCCAATTACGAAAAAGCTCCAGGTGGCCAGCGTCTTGAGTACTTACACGTGTGAACAAACTGCTCTCCCAGGGAGGCGAGTAATTCCGCTCCCGCCGCGCGGAGTAAGCCGTGCGCGATCGGGGCGTGAAAAAGCAGCGGCGGCGGCTGAGGAAGGGGCAGGGGCGTGGCTGGGGGTGGTGCGGTCCCCGTGCGGCGCTGGCGGCGGTGCAACGGCGGCATTCGCAACGAGGTAGTCCCCATTGACCCCGTTGCGAAAGTTATCGGGATCCCCCCCCCTCCACCGACGCTCCTAGCGGCCATTATTTATGGGCAGAGTCCCGCGGGCGCTGTGCGGGCCCAGCCGCCGCCGCCGCCGCCGCCGCCGCCGCCGCCGCCAGCCCGCCATCTCCGGCCCGGAGCTCCTGCGGCCGCGCGGGGGCGGGCATGAGGTTTCGGGGGGAGGGGCGGATTAACAGGTCAGGGAGAAGAACCGAGAGGCGGTGAAGAGGATGAGCGGAGGGGAGCGGAGAGGCGTAATGCAACCAACCAAATCGTGCCGTTAGGGTGTAAAATGAAGTTGACTGTGGTAGGTCGGGACTATTAGGATTTGTAGAAGGGAGGAATTGGATTACATTCCCTTCGCTGCTTCCTGGGCAAACACAATTGATTTGTTCTATATATTATTCTTTTTCATTGGGAAGTAATTCAATTTAAAAAGTTTTTCAATGTGTTGTCGCTGGTTGATCCGGCGGAGAATGCATAATCGTTATTGGTTGTGTCATCCATTATTCTTGTTGTAATGGGGAGGAAACACAAAAAGCAATCTCCTTTTATCATAACGCATTCACTCAGTCACTGCAATAAACTGCTCCCGGAAACTCGGAGAAGAATTTGCGAAAGAAATATTTTGATTACTTAGTTTTAACAGGATCATCCATTCCAATATCTGTCCTTTCGGGAAGTGAACGTGCAGTTCGGATAATTCATCTGAAACATCATGAACTCTCCGCGCTCCTTTTTTTCTTAATTACTCTTTCGCTGGGTTTTTTTACTTCGCGTTGTCGTTAAATATTTTCAGGCCACTCACCGCATGGTTTGCGGTGAGTGGCCTGAACATTTTGCGAGGATAGCAGAGGTTTCGGTGGCTATGAGAACGCAGAACTGTTTGAGGCACGGTGACCCGCACGCTGTGTTGCACAAGAGTTCATTTCCCATCTCGTATGTCTCCTCCCCTCCTTCCCCTGCTCCTGGCGCTGGCGACTGCCCTTTCCTTTGGCCGCAGCCTGCCCCGCCTCCGACCGCACGCGTTGCCCACATGGAACGCTCTCACGCACCGCCCCCGGCCCGCGGCGCGCGGCTAGCAGTTCACAGAACGCACTGCATTCGTTGTACGTTGCGTCTGGTTGGATGATGGTGGCTGCATGAAACACAAAAGTTGGAAGATACTTAACAAGAGCTCGAAACGGGTAATTCCCAACTGAATATACTGGGATTTATTTAACCGTGCCCGTGAAGTAAATCGGCTATTCATGGTTTCATCCAATCGGGGGCTTAAACGTCCCTATAGTGATGTCACTGTAGCGATATAAGCGCAACAGCTAATGCACGTCAAGTGCACGACTAAATGAATCTTACTATAGATTTGGTCGCCTGAGCATGGCTCGGACGACAATAGACGGGCACGCGAACCATCTCGTGCAGGATGCTGCGTATAATATTTTTTTTAACAAGCTTGAGGTTTTACTTAACTTTGCGATGTTTTGCGCGTGATTCGTAATGTTTTGCACACTGTTATCAGTTAGAATGAACAAAAAAAAAAAAAAATTGTGCACACGGAAAAAGAAGCTCGAGAATCCATGTTTCGCGGAAGTCGTGGTAAAGTTATTGCATCTAAATACTATATAGTTTGCAGGATACTTTTGCGTTTGAATCGATTCTGGCTTAACGATAAAATGCGGGGTCACTTTTTCGGTGTAAGTAATATGCTGCTAGAAAGTACTACGCAAAGGATTGACTTAAGAGCTTGTGCTTGGTACTAAGAATTGATTTATTTTTATTGTATAAGATACTAGTGAAGTTTATATATTTTTTTCAACAGCGTTATAAACTTCCATTCGTCCAACATATTTGTCCAAAGGTCACGTGAAACGATGAGCAAAAAGTTTAAAATTTATTCAGAGACTGTGATATTATATTCTATAATATATATATACTTAGGGGAACGACAAATCTTCTTTAGAAAGCTCTTATCTGTCACTTTTACTTCTGATATTTTTACAAAAACTAATTGCAAAACAAAGAAATGTTCTAAATGTAACACATTTGGTTGTAATTGACTAATATTATAATGTTATTAGCAGCATTTAGAACTTCTGAATGTCCAAAGGTACAAGCATGTGGGATAGTTTACAGCAAAATGTTTAATATTTCAACTTCAACTTAAAAAAGTTTTAGCATTATTTCATCAATAATGTGTATTTTTTTTTGTCACATAACCAAATCGGTGGGGAACAATTTTCTCAGTACCGCACCCTCCTTGCCGCGTATCCTTATGTTCTGTGTCTTGTCCCCCCCTCCCCCCCAGCTCGGCATCGGCCATCCATTAAAGAAAGCGCCCTAATGGATTCCCGGCGCACTCCAACGGCGAAATTTACGGTTTTGCGAAGACTTTAGAGGGGGGCGTAATATACCGCCGAGGTTTAGAAGTTCCTGTGTTGCGCCGTTAACTGGTTCGCGTCGTTCGCTTCGCATTCGGACGGCAAGTTCCCGAGGCTGGCGGCGCGCTCTTGGGGTCGGCGCCTACAATTAAATTTAATTGCGCTCTCTTGAAGAATTCCGCTCACGCGCCGCGATGGGTTTCTGCCCTCTCCCCCCTCCCCCACCCCATCCTCTCTCCCCCCGCCGCGATGCCGCGGTCTGAGAGCGAAGAGCGAAAGCTGAGTCCGCATCGAGATTTATTAACGAATCTTTTCAGTCTCTCCGACGCTTTTCGTGATTATAATGCATGTTGTATAAAAATCTATGCAGATATTCAAAATTGATCTACTTCCTGTGATAGCACAATAGAATAGTACAAATTAAAAGCAGACCAGAAGCCCGCTAGCCTTATCTAATGTATAAAATTGCAATTTAAGTGTCTGGGATGTTTTCTAAGCATTCTGTAAAATTCAAACGTATGTACTGGTCGCTAGAACGTCAAATGTTTCCTTGGGGAAGTCGGTGAAGATTTAATGGGGCTACCGGTTTTTCTGCAATTTCTTTGTCTACTAGCGGTTTGACGCACTAGTAGCTTTTGATGTGACAATGATGTCTTTCGTAAAATTTAATTAATGTCACGGAATATTTACAATAGGGATATCAAAACCCCGTCGATATGCCGTGTAACTCGCCATAGAAAATAGGTCCACCAGACTGTTCCTGTCCAAACACAGACGTAAGAGTTATTCAGTAAAAAATTGTCGTCAAATACAATGAGTGATAAAGTAATATAATTAATGAAAAATAATATTAATCTCGAATTTTTCAATGTGTTTCTTTGTGAAAATAAGTTAATTTTTGTGGAATATGTACTATAATTTGGAGCTCTTTTCTAATTGGTAAACATATTGTAAGAAATCTATGAAACAACAGAATTTAGAATTATTTTCAGTGCTTGATACATGCAGAATAATACGTTCTATAATAACGAAGAATGATAATAAATGCAAAAATGCAATAATCCATCCAGTCTTACTCTATTTGTTCTTCCCAATATTTTCCGCGATGCGCCGCGGCCATTCCGAATGTTAGAGTTGAACTAGCCTGAGCGGGACGTCGGTGGAAAAATTTGCGCGGCACAGGCAGGGGCACGCGCGCGAAGTGGCTTAACGCTAATCGCGCCAGAAGCGAATCTTTCTCACCTTGGCTGCCGCGTTCCGCTCAATGAGAGCAAAGGCGTAGCGCGGCCGCGCGTACTTTACAGAGCGGCGTTGCTGCTGCGGTTGCGGGAGTGGGAAGGGAGAGGAGAGGGAGGGGGCGTGATGTGAAGGCGCTCGGAAGCCGCGCCAACCGCTCCATGCCAAACGCGAAGACGATACGCGGTGCGGATAGGATCGCGTAAAAAGGCGCGTAAGAAGTTTCTCAGGTCGCTCGAAACAAAATATTTGATAATATATAGTATTTGAAGTTTGAGAGGTCCATGAATCTGAAATCAATATTCCTAAAAAAACATAAATGTAGATTAGTCATGGCTGATTGAATTTTGATGTATAAGATGACGGAATTTCAGTTTAAAATAGCTTTCCTATTTGGCTAAATTTCACGTAGTTGGTTTCTTTAAAAATAATTTCCGAAACTCAAATTATTAAAATCTTTCTTTTACTCTTACGAAAGGTTTCTTTTATTTTGTACGTACCATATTTTTCCATTCAGTTTTAGCAGATAAGCATTACGAAAATATTCCTAACCCATTTGGAACGTTTTAATATTTCTTATTTTATTAATTTCATATGTCTTCATCAGTAATTTTTTCTTATCTTAACTGAGTCCAGATAAGCTTGATTAAAAATACGTATTGAGAATACGCAGATTGATGCATCTTATGAATTTTTTTTCCGAAAACCGTTTCGGTTGCAATGGTTTAATAAAAATATTGCAAGTTTTGTATTGCTGTTGGAGTATTTCTTTGTATTCACCTATTTATTATTACAAATTATATAATTCGCCTTTTGTCGCATTTTCTGCCGGCTCCTCCACAGTAATTAGCCCTGAGCAGTACGTTGGCGGGTGCAGCCGTGGGCGTACTGAGCTGGATCTTTTTTTTTCCTTTTCTTGTAAACCGCTAAAGCATGTGAATGAATAGGTCACGTTTTAAATGCGTGTTTATGTAGAAATGCTTCAGTAGGTACGTGAGGGTAGTGGGTCAAGCTAAGTCCTATTTGTATTTTGGTGTAAAACGAGTTGGAAAATTAGCATGGAATTTCTGGAAAAAGTAATTTTGCTTATTGATAAACGTAACACTTGTGAACTCCGCTTTATAATGAGTGATAATTGTTCGTGTTAAGGTAGTTGGTTTGTGTAGCTTTGCAAAGAGACTCAATTTGACTCGCATCGCTCCGGCAATTTCAAAGTCGACAGAGATTCTTGAGTCTTTAATAAGAGATTAACATAAAGCATTCTTCAGTTTACCCAACTTAAAAATTCAGACACATTTTACACCTAAATACAAACACGGTTCATTTCGTTTCGCTTTCATCGCTTAACTAAAGTATTTCTACTTAATTAAATACGCGCATTCCAGACGTGTTCCGCTTATCCATACGCTTTAACTGGAAAAGATGAGAAGGAAAAAATGCAGCGAAAAGTAATTTTGAAAAAAGAAGGAAAAAGTAGCCTCGCTGGCGGACCAGTGTGGGGAGGCAGCCAGCGATCTCCGCGCGTGTTATGAGCCCCTGACCGCGATCGCTCTCGGAAACCTTCTTCTCAAGTTGCTTTGTGATGGAACAACTTCGCCCCGGGCGCCCGAGCGGCGCGAGGAGGCGCGCGCAGCTGCCCGGCCAGCAAAAGCACGCGCAGTCGATCGGAGACTCGAACTTCCTGGGATTTCGTATTAGGCTTTAGATCAGACGCGCTCCTCTGATGGAATGCGGCGGTCCTCATGGCTGTCTGCAGCTGACTATCGTGTCTGACCTACGGAAAGATTTCGCTGAACATAAAATTTCGAACTACTCAACATTTGTGAAAATATTTGAGAAATTTGCCTGATTGCACCTGTTGGAAGGAACGGGAAGCAGCGAATTTCTTTGCTAGAGTGCGTAGACATTATTTGTTGGGAGTGTTAAATGCCGAATGCATAGAACTCGGAATTTCTGTTTTTATTGAACAAGGTATTTAATAAGTCGTGATGTTGGTAAACCTCGCGGGAAAATCGACCAAAATGGAAGGAATTAATAAAATTGGAATACATCATAGCCACATCTAATTTTTTTCCAATCTAATACATGGATCTTTCGATATAATTAATATAATTAGGAAAACAAGTTTGAAGGGATTCTACAGATTAATGAAAAGTTAGAAGACATTTCTCACAAGTCACAGTGTGATTTACTGTTATTGAATTTAATATTATATTTTCGTATTCATTTGTATGTTTACAAACGGTTAGTGTCGTCGAATACGATAAAAGAAAAGGTTAAAAAACGAAAAGAAAAGGAAAAAAGTGGCTCAACTGTCCCTGAAATGGCGTTAGAAAAACAATAGAACGCGGCGTTCGTGTAACCGCAGGAAGGTCTCCGACGCGAGGAGATGTGGCCCAATCATTCTCCCGGCTGTCACACTCGGTCATAACTCCATCAAAGAAGGCAAAAATCGATTCCCATCCGGCGGAAGCGGTCGCGAAAGTGACAGCGGCGCTGCAAAGCGCGAAGAATAGCAGCCGCGACTCTCGTTATCTAAATTGGATATCCGAACGCGTACGCCCGCGCACTACGCCCACGCCATGCGACGCGGCGCGACGCGGCGGGGGTGGGGTGGCGGTGCCAGTGGTGGCGTGGGCGTTGTGGGGCGTGGCGTAGAGCAGAGCGGTGTCGCCAAGCGACGTGGAGATGTGGCAGAAATCCATCACGCGATCAGTGACGTTGCTCCTCCTCGCCTCGCCCACGGCGTCGCGATGTATTACTGTGCGAGCTTCTCTGAAAACATCTGCATGTCGTGAATCCTCTCATGTATTAATAGAATGGTGGGGGAGTTTAATGTTAGAAAGTGGTTCATCGGAATGCTTTATAACTTTAGGTGGCTCCGCTCAAGCATTAATTACGCTCAAATATTATTTTCTTCATCCAGATGTAACAAGGAAAATATTTTAGTTTGAAACTAAACTAAAATTTTTCTTTACTTAAATAAATTTTTTCTATTCTACTCATAGCTGTATCTTTACTAGCAGACTCTGAAACATGTGTGACGAATACATATTGAGAAAATGCCCAAACATCTCTTCTAGGTGATAAACTGACCTCCTGAGAGATGAGTCACAATGTTCATATTCATGAATTAGTTTCAAGTTTATTGAAATGTATAATGTGATTTTGATTAATTCTTGTGGTTGAAATAATTCAGAGCGTTGGCTTTATAGCCAAAAATGGACTACGAAATCCTCTCTAAAGAGACGTAGCATCAAATAAATCGCCATGCAATAAACTTAATGCCCGGAATAAAACCGTGTTGCGCTAGTTCATAAAATATATGGCAGAAAACACACCATTTATTAGAACAAGGGTCGTACGGTTATGTTTCGCAGTTCGACCGAAAGTCGGGCAAGGCGAACGCTTCGCCTTACTTGGAGACAGAAGAACAGCGCTGCCGGGATTACAGTTAGGAGACGGGGCGTAAAACGTGCGACTTTAGGGGGGCCCTGGAGCCGGTGGCGGAGGCCGCGGCGCCCCTCCGCACTGCGGTTTTGTGCTTTGATTTTGTCTCGCGGGTTGCGTCGCCGCACTCGCAAACCCGAGCCCTCACCCTTTCCCCCGCCTCGGCCCGCCCGTGGTCGGCACGCTATACCCCACGCCCGCCCTTCGCCGCCACGCTACACCCCTTGCCTCCCCGCCCAGCCCCTCGCCACGCCATCCAGCCCATTGCCTCCCCACCCTGCCTTGCCCTTGTCGTCCCGCTCTACCCCGCTCTACCCCGCTCTGCCCCGCTCTGCCCCGCTCTACCCCTCTCTGCCCCGCTCTGTCCCGCCGCCTCGATACGCCTCTCCCTTCTCCCCCGCCCCCCGTCCATCGCCCTTCGCGTCTTCGCCCATCGCCCAGCCTCTTCCCTCACCGCCACACATCTTCCACCCACCCTTTCCGCCCACCGTCGTGCGCGCAATCCCTGGCACCGTTGTCCTCGTAACGTAGGAGGGCGTTATCGGCGACGGCGTGAGGGCGGCAGTGAGCGCAATTTAATAGAGGAGTTTATTCTGCGAAAATCGCATGACGCGGCGCGTTTTGGGTGCGAGGTCTCCCACCACTGATGCCGCCCTCCTCCCCTCCCCTCCCCTCCCCTTTCCTCGTGCTACTCACTCAGCTCCGCCTCGTGCGGCAGCGGTGGTTCCCCCGCCTCCGCGGTCAAACGATCACCTGACGTCTTATCTCCGCCTTGCGCTAGGAACGTGGTAACGCCGTATCAGAGATAGCACGCCGACGCTTGTGTGTAAACATACCTGGGCGACGGCAGGCTTCTTCAGCGATTTCGTGACGGCGTTTTCAGGGACTTTAACTCGCGTTTACCGTTAGAACCGAATCCTGAATTCCTACTGCGGCTACTTGTTTAGGCCACAGAATCCTGGCAACCCGAAATAACTTTTGATACAATTTCATAATTAAAGATACTGATAAACGTAGAATCAGTTTTCATAGTTCTTACTTAGGTATGAAAGAAAACTGCGTATTATGTTGTGAAATTGCGGATTCATCTGTTAAGTCATCACTGTAATGACGAGAGAAATAAACGAGTCTGAATGGAGACTGAAATAAACTCATTTCCATTTCTACTCATTGAACGGTACATTTCAGTTTGTTTTTTACAGGTACTTTCAGTACACATTTTCTGCAAGCTTCTTGGTTACTGGTGAATGTCATGTATGCCACGTAGAGTATGGGTCGATCTCATCACCTTGCACAATTACTGAGTTGTTTTAATTAATTTATTGAATCTTGATCTCAACAAAAGATGAACTATTTAATCCACAGCAACTTCTATGAAACGTGTTGATCTATTAATATGTTTTATAAAAGGTGTTACTACCGAATACGTTGACCACTGGCTTTGTCCTCGAATTCGAACGTACGTGCTTTCAGCTGCTCAGTTTGGGAAAGGGGTGACTGTTTGAGTGAGTTATTCTCTCCTCGTTGGGTCTCCGAATGTCCTCCGTGGCTCGTGGAAGCGCGGCATTGATAGCAACTGCTATGCTATGCCCTGCTTCTGCTGTGCGCTTTGAATCGTTGGCGTAGCATACCCGCTCCAATGCCTATTACGCTGACCGCCGTTCTTGGAATCCTTCCCGCGCACGGTTAATTATACTCAATAGAATTGGTTGTACGTTTAAGTATTCGTGATTGCTCACGTGAACGGGAAATTTGTGGATCGCCTCTTTCCTCACAAGCGTTTGTGAATGAGTTCGGTGTGTTAACTGATTATCATTTTCAGTCAGTAAATTTCAATCACAATTTTCTAGTTAAGGTTGACTTCTACACACAACATTCCAGCAGTATATTGACCAAACCGTTCTACTTCCGTCAAAAGAGATAATCATAAAAATTACTATTAACAACGCTCGTGACTACTTTGTAATAAAAATAACATTTGGTAAAGAAAGATCCATTGCATGATTAATGTACTAGGAGGTGTAAATTGTTTGCTGTTAATTTTGCAATAAGAGGCTAAACATATCCTTATCTGGATCATATGACAAAGGAACTTTATAACAGAACTTATTTCCCGAATTAGCCTTTGCATTCTACCTCTTAATTTATAACCTGCAGAAACAATCCATTGATTCAATCGAAATATGGCCTTTCATACGCATGGAACCGGGGGTGGGAGGCGTCTGGACTGCGAGAAGAGACATCAACGGCATAAAATCGTGGCGTAAGCTACAGCCATAAAATCGCATCCCACCCCACTCACACGACGTGTAAACGCTGCCGAAAGTAACACTCAACGCCGGTCATTCGTTTTACACTCGTGTTGTTTCTGAAATTTTATTAAGATACATCGCAAAGCCTCGGTGCGATGGTACTCGATTGCGAAGCTCGACTGACATTGCGCCTGCGCAGTTTGGGGCCCCCCGCCGCGTAACGAATTGGCGCTGTCGGCGGCCTCTACCTGCGCCGCGCAACGGTCGCTTTTTCACGCGCAGTTCATTTAAACAAGCCGCCGCCCACGCGCACGCTGATCCAAAACGCAATTTCTGGAACCTGTTTTTCACGCTGAATGGGCCGGAAGCCTCCCGCGCGGTAAAGTAAACAGCCGGAAGCGCCCCCTAATGCCTTATTTGACTGTAATTCATTACTTCGCCGCTACTTTTTATTGTGCGTCGGTGTGCACTGTTCTTAAAATGCACATGGAGCATGCCCATTTTAATTGCGCCGGTCGTGTTTTCTCTGCCGTCGGTAAAATATGTGGAGTATAAAGCAAGTGTTTCGTGCGCAAGTGCGTAAAAAGTAGAAGTTGGGGGGTGGGAGAGGGTTTGTCGGTGGCAGTTCACGCACGAAATTAGCCGGAGAGCAATCGTGGCAGCTTTTTTCGCGGATGTGCAGCGGCAACGAAATATGCAGGGAAACAAACCGCAGGTACAAATTAGGTTTTGAAATGGGATTACGGGATGCTGAATATTTTTTCAGAAATAGAAAAGGGCAGATGGAATATTACGCAATAAAACATTCTTCGCGAAATGCGGAGAGAGGAGAAAATACGCCGATGCATGAATTTCAGGTTTGGCGCGGTGCAAGTGGCAATTCTGCGATGCACTGCTCTAGATTCATCTACTTTTATTGAGAGATTAATTCTTCTAAGTTTTCCCAGGGAAAATAGTCGGAGGTAACAAAAAATCCTAAGTGTTTCCCTCGGGATAAAAGTGTTTCATAAGTAGCTTTTCTGGACTGCCTCCGCCGGCGTCGAATGTAGGGAATTTTACGATTCATGAATTGCAATGAAAGTTTTCGACCACCTCGCTGTTCATCCTCCTTGCATCTCTCTCTTAAGCCGGCTCTGACGTCTGTTACCAACCCTATCCCTCTTCTAGCCCCGTTCTCTCTGTTGCCTCTACGCACCTGCCGACGCCACGCCCCCCGCAGCCGCGACCGCCTTCTTCGGAGACGACCTTCCAACCGCGCCCCTTGCGCTCTCCGGGGGAATAAAGAGGGCTTCCCTGTCCTTCTGTCACGTTTAATTACTCAGTTCCCCAACCCCCCTCGCCGCCTCCGCGCGCCTCGTTATTGCCGCCCTCCGCCTCCGCCAGAGGCGCCACCGCCGCCGCTGACAGCTGAAGTGCCGGCCCCCGCCTCCGCCGCCGCGGCTCGCGACCGCCCCCGCATGCATAACGAGCCCGTCTTAGGGCCGTTAATAAGCCTCCGGCGACGACCGCCACCGCCTCCGCCACCCCTGCTCGTTACCATGACAAGCATCCCACCCCCTCTCCTCCACCCCCGCGCCCCGCACAACCCCGCCTCGCGCGGCGCGGCTGACGTATTAAAAAGCCCGGCGTGAAAGCCAAGTCCACCCCGCTCGCTTCCCGTCTCAAACTTGACGAGATCTTTGATAAGGTTACTATTTATTCATCCCGCTTCCCCTCGCGCGCCTGATCTCGAAGCTTCTGGCGTGAGACGAAAGCGACGGCGCTTTCTCGCGCCAACCACTGTGCTCATTGATGGTTTGCATTCATTCGGCCGGACGCTGTAGCGGCAAGAAGCGCTTTTCCTCCTCTGCGGATCATACCCGTCTGGAATCGTGGTTTTATTTTGATAGCTGTCTTGGGTGAAATTTTTAGAACTGGTGCGATGCTATGGTTCAATTCGAGATAGTCTCGGAAAACGTCGAAAATACGACTTATTTGTAATACTGGGCGAAAATTCTGGAGTTTATTTTTTTTTAAACGTAACGCATATTCTTTATTTTGACGTCTCGACTTTCTTTTACAGTATTTTCTAGAGATAGTTGTCGTAAATGTTAATATTTCAAATGACTCCGATATTGTAGCAAACATTTCACTTAATTTTACGTATTATTACACACAATCATCTTGACAGTAATAATGAAACTCTGATGAAGGATCCTTTAAAGAACTAAAAAGTCAGAATCTTAGCAGACGTTTATTGTAAAAAAGCTAACCGAATTGCTTAACTACGCCCCTTGAAGTCACGTAGGTTAAGTAACTTTAGACAGCTCGGATTCCGTCTGAAAACCTAAGCGATCCAACGGCTCAGAATCCCTGGTCCAAGGGATAAAAGGCAATGACCTTATATAAGCTTATAAAATATTGTGAAAACGAAACTCTCACTTGTTGTATTTTTAATTACGTTAGTGCAGATTTTGTAAAGTATCTGAACAATGCTATTCTGATTTCTTTCGAGATCTAGCTCATTTCCCCCACATATCAGGGGATGGGGAATGCAGTCTGGCAGGAAGCGCTGCATGCGGCGGACGTCCGGCGGCGATCATCACGAAGCGAAACTTCATTTTATTCGACAGTGACGAGGCTCGCAGCACTTGTCATGCACCATGTGATGCGACGTGACAGGTGGCGTTCGCTCGGCGAGACCTGTAAACTCCGCTCCAGCGAATTCAAAATGTCGAGGTTGCTTAATGGAAGTTGGTCAATGGGACCGGTTGGTCTGATTTGGGATGCGACGTAGCGAAAAGCGGCCGAAATATAATTTCGCGAGGAACTGGCCCCAAGAGCTTAGCCTCTCGTAACTCGTGTTCAAAGTGATGATTTTGTGCAGTTTGCATATAAAATGTGCACTTATTGCACGTTTATCGCAAGGTACACTATAATTTTGTACATGCGAATTGAGAGTGCGAATGCATGGTTCTTGTCAGTCTGCTTTCTCCTTATTATTCCCGGAGCTTCCTGTCGTGTCTGTGCTCCCGCACGTTGCCCCACTTCTCAAAGACTCATGCCAGCTGCATGAATCTAAAGCTGAGTAGGAGCATCACCTATCCTCTAATTGCATTTCATGTACGTTTTCTACTATTAACTTTTTAATTACAAATTTTGCAATACTTTTTATTCAGGAATTATTTTAATAAATCGTAAAGTAAAATAAACTAATTGAAATGTAATACGCTCTCGTAATTTGATATTATAATTTTCTTTATATAATGAATGTGTAAATATTTCTGGTGAGAACATGCAGATATTTTTAGAATTTTCGGGTAGTTCATAATCCTGCAATACAAATATACAAAAATAAAAACCTTACTTAAATGCGCTGTTTATGTGATGTAGTGCACATTTTCGTCAATATTTATAAATTTCTTAGAAATTTAAGTCCTCATGAGTAAAAAATCTCATTGCGTCACTTAAGTGTAATTTATGCTATTCGACCACTCTACCAATAAACATGATTTAAGTTGATTACATTATTTTTGATACGCTATTTATTAAAAGAATTCGCAATCCACCATCAGTATGGTGTTGGTGTTAAATATGTGCTCGTGTACATCCGGGGGCGGCGAAATGCCTGGAGCTGCGCGTGCACGGAGAGGCTGAGTCTATTCAGGCGCGACCGGCCCTCCCGTGCTGGCGCAAGGGAATTACGCCCTGGAGCGCACGAGGGAGCGAGCGAGGGCTCTCGTTGCCGGCGAGGGGGAGAAGGGAAGGGAAGGGAAGGGGGCGGGGCGAAAGCGATGGGACGAACAAGCTGCGCCCGATACACGGCGATGCGTAGGTACTCAGCCACTAGAAGTAGAAAAATGGAAGTTTGCGTTCTAAGAAACGCATGTTTTTGCTTTGTTTCCACAGAATCGGAGGAATATTTTTCTGAGAGATGGATGTACGGAAATGTATCTTCCGTAATAGATTCCGTAATAGATCTTCAGGAAACTCTGGATAAGTCAGAGATATAGTAAAAAAACATTCGATAAAGGATACACTCATTTCTTCTCATGCGAGGTGGCCTCTGTAGAGATTTCTTGAAGAAAAAAGATGATGATGATGAATACACAAGTTAAAAAACTAAATAATTTAAAAATGTTAATGGAGATTCAGAATTCTCATAAACTTGCTGCCACTCGACATGTTCACCAGAAAGGAATTCTAAAGCGTCGAAGTGCAATAGTGAGGAAATTAGTAGGGGATTTTAAAAGAGGATAGAAGCAAACAACTCCAGAAACACAAAAAAAGGAAACGGTATTAATGCAGACGCGCGAACGAATTCTTCAAGGAAGACATTTCAAGCGATGTAAAAAAGCGGTGTAAGAAAGGCAGGGCCGAAGCTCTGCGGGAGGTGGCCGTTGAAAACGGGCGCCGTGAGGCCGCTCCTTCGGCATTCAGCGAGCGAATTCTTTCCCGCTCTCCCCGCCCGCTTGATTGGGAGCTGAGCTGGATCCTCTCGCCCCCAACAGAAAGCGCTCAATTAATAGGGCTCCGTCCGGCGCTGACGTCGCTCGTGGAGCAAAAGGCCAACTTTTATCGTTAGGCCACACGGAACTCCGGTAATAAGCCTGTTGGAGTGGATGCCAAAGCACGAAGAACGAAGTACATTGACGTTGGGAACTCGATTACCATAAGGCTTTTTTAAGGCATTCGTGTTTTTTTTACTTCTTTTCAGATTCTGCGAACTTTGACCTACGGCTTATTTTTTTGTGGAGGAAAAAGTGGGTTAACACTTGTTCGTCCTGTCCTCAGCAGCGCTGTTGCGCGGTGCTGCGGAAGCTCAGAGCGCCCGCCTGCTCGGCCGTCACCTTTCATTCTGGATCTGGGAAGGGCGCGCACGCTCGGTAGGAGCGTCCTCCAAGAAAATTCGAAAGAAGTGAAGCAAATAAAATGAATGGTCACTGTTGGGTGCGCTCTGTTAAGCACTTGTTTCTTGGAAGTGAGTATCTCGGCAGCGTTTGTGGGGAAAGACTAAAAGTGCTGGCGGGTATTTGCAGCGTATGTGAAATTTTACATTCCCATTCTAAGTATGTTCTGGTTCTCAATGGTTACTCGCGTACCTCGCAGCGATTTCTTTTAAAATATGTTAATGGGAACCTTTCTTGCTTAGAACGTTCTACCCTGCTAACCGGAGATCCTATTGCATCCAATTCTGCGATGTATGAATTCCAGTAAAACATTTCGGTCTTTCGGTTCCCTCCTGATATCTGAACGGATTGCTTGTTTATCGTCATTTGGCTTCTGTACAGTTTGCTCTCTCCCTCTGCTTACATATACGCAGCATTTATATTATTTTTTGCGTTGAATATGTTCGGAAGGATTTTTGCCCGGTCCATGGGACCTGATAAGCCATCAGGTTCCATGGACCTGATGGCTTATCAGGTCCATTACTCAGGATATATTTGCTGGCTTGGGACAAACGTACATAATGTCGGTGATCAATTAGATGACTGAAACAGTTCAAAGATAGTGAATTTTTTCTCATGAGAGAAAGATCGAATATCCTTAATGAACCATGTTTGAAATGTATCAACCTTTGAATTTCAACGTTGCAGATTTAGCATAAACTATACTCTTAACGATCTATACAATTTCATTCCACGCGGGACCCACGTAGTCTATTTGTCTCTTAGGGACTCATTAGTGATGCAGCTCAGTAGTTACGCATTATTATTTTCCTCGTATCATGATTTAAAGGTACGCTGTTGCTTGTTCCTGTGCGAACAATGCAGATGGCAAGAGGGTTGTTACCGGCACGAGCCAGGCTCGCTAACGCGGCTTGTTCGTGAAAGTCCTTTGCGCGTGGGCGTCGAAGGGTGATGTGCTTCCGGTGCGTGTGTTCACAGTGCGTAGGCCCGTTACGCGCCGCCGCCGCCGCCGCCGCTTGAGGTCAAAGGCTCCAGGAGATGCTACGGCTCCCGGTGTGGCTTATCTTCTACTGTAACGCCCCCTTCTTCCGTCTTCATCTCATGTCTACCTCCACGATATTTTATCTTAAAAAAAGTCCTCGCCTTTGCGTGGCTCGTTTTTTCTTTGATCTCTTACCACGGATGAATCTTCTTTTGAACTGAAGAAATCTCGTGTTCTTTTCGGATTCCTATCGGGATCTAGTGTTGTGTATTCTTTCTTGTAACGTATCCTTATCTCTGTTTTTTTTCCACTTCATGCAACACAGATTTACAAAGTCTGCTTTGTGTAATCAAATAGAACTAATGCGATTTTAAGTGATTTAGTGTGGTACTGCAGTAATTCCATTTGAACCATATGCAAGCGACGAATGACTTGTGTATAACATATTCGTAAATAAAGATAATTAGAAGCTATTATTCTTGTTTAGTTATTAAAATATCGATTTTCTCAAATCTTCGCGTTCACGTATCTCCTGTCATTAAAAATTGATAACAAAAATATAGTACCAATCTTTTAATCTTTCCCTTCAAATCACTTTTCGTAATTCTAAAACGTCTCTCTTACACTTGGTTGTTGAGAACATCCGTGAAAGTTTGTTTGTGAATCGATGCTACCGCTTCGTGTGTACTACTGTGTTGTTCGCAACCTCATGATCAGCCAACTGCCTGTTGCTAGTTGTCAGCCGCCCGAGCTGCGCTCAACCTATGGCTACCCCTTGCGCTATCCGTGTTGCTTTTATTAATTAAAGCGCCTGGCTGATGACGCCCCCCTCAACCGTTAGAGTACCGACCTCCTGGTCAGTTAATATGTGAGGCGGTGTTGTTCGGTACACAGTGGAGCGTCCGTGTGGTTATCTTTTGATAAAAACACGACCCGATGTTTCTTTCATATGTGCCTCTGTGCTCACGTTCTGTACATCGAAATACTGCTCCGCCGTAGGCTATTGCTCATGCAGACATGTTTGCGTGAAATGTAGTATTTCAAATCTGGGATCCTTCTGTTGTCGATGGAGGTTTCGGTCTGTCGGTATAACACTGGCAACTCGTGGGGCTATTGGGTAGAGATTTGGGTTTTCACTCTACGCTAAACATGCAAATCTCGCTATCTCGCTCGCAGTGGAACGATTTTTTTGGTGTGTGTGGAGGGGGGAGAAGGAAAAATACAAGTCTTGCTTATTTATTGCCGCTGTATCCGCGGAAACAAGCGACGTGGTAGCTGGGATGTGAGCCGGCGAAATAGAGAGCGGATTCCTTTTCCATAACCGCATCGCGGTCGGGTGAGCTCTTTCAGCTGCGGGCGGGTGAGCGGCCTTTGCGCGCGGGTCGTGTTTACGTTCCCGCGACTTCCAAGGCCTCGCCTCCTCGCCCTCGCCTGCGCCTGTGTCGTCTGCCTGCGCCAGAATGCGATGCCTCGCCCCACCGCCCTCTGCCCATCCCTCCAGTCGGTTCTCAATCGTTCCAAATCCGTCCCTCCGTTCCCGCCCTCGCCGTGCATACAGACTCAACTCCACCCTCCTCTTCCTTCACGCCGTATTTCTAGCCCACGCAGTTTCCTGCCTGCTCTCCATTTCCAAAGCCGCCCCACCCCGCTCCTCCCCGCCTCGCCCATTCTTCTACCCTCACATCTCCACCTCTTCTACCATTCACCCCCCTTCCTTCCC
Organism: Gryllus longicercus; assembly: GCA_038098605.1. Lineage (NCBI taxonomy): Eukaryota > Metazoa > Arthropoda > Insecta > Orthoptera > Gryllidae > Gryllus > Gryllus longicercus. The sequence goes on from JAZDUA010000463.1 coordinate 1,125,634, forward strand.
GTCACGTCCCGGCCCTTCGCACCTCGCTTCCTCTCCCCCTAGTCTTGTTCAATTCCACAACGCCTTCTGTCCCTCACGTCCCGTTCCATACCATCATGCACTTCTCTCTAACATCTCGTTCCACCGCGCCTCTTCTATCACTCTTCCTGAGCCATCCTCCCCCGCCTTTTCTATACATTCTGCGTCACATATTTCACAGAAGTCCCGACTTGACCTGATTCGCCTCGGCACCCTGCGCCCCGCTCGTCTAGCAAATTCCGTCCCTTTTCCTCTCTCTTTCCGCCGCCACCTTGATACAATCATCGTCGTCCTTTTCCACATTCCTCGATCGCCGCCGTGGCGTCCTCCGCGGGGTGCATGCGGAGCGGCATGCGACGCGGCCGCGCGTGCGGGGCGTGGTGGGGCGCGGCGGGGGGAAGGGGCGAGGTGGCGCGCGCCCGACCGGCAAATTGTGCCGCCGGCGTCTGCGGCGTCGCGGCCTCGCGGCCTCGCTTCTCCCCGCAGCTGCCGAGCCGAGCGGAGGCCTGCCGCCTGCGACCTCGGGTCCCGGTCTATGCGCTTCCTGGGCGCCCCGCGCGATCGACCGCTTCGAGCGCCGGCGAACCTCCCCGTTGGTCGTTCTGTCTGCTTCCTGGGTCTTCCTATCCCCAGTCGGTATCGACGCCATTAAATTTCTCGTCAATGTCTTTGTTACATCGAGATTGTGTGAACTATTGAATTGTTTCTCTTGAACTCTCTCACATTCCTCCATCCTCCATCCTCCATCTATCATCCATATTGTCCTTTTTCCGCCCTATGTACGATTTCCGTGTTTAAAAAAAAATTAACGTTTCAAACATTTTAAAACTCTGTGGGGTGAAGTGTGTTTTCTACAGGTTTTCTTAAATTTTGGTATTTCTACCCTAATCCATAAAAAAGTTGAATTATGTATGCAGGTGTAAATGAGGATGTTTAACAATAATTGATAAAAATATTGTTTTAGACATTTTTCTATTCTTTAAATACATTTCATTCAGAATGTTCGTGTCAAACACAAGGATCTCGCCCGCTCAATGAATTCCCTGTTACGATTACTACGCAATTGAATATGCTTTGTTTGTCTGAGCTCGTGTTTCAGCCTTCCGCTATGTGCCCTTATTGACACATGTTTGCTTCTTGACGTAGTGTTTTCTCGGCGTAGATTGAAGCGACATGAGTCAACACATGCCATCCATCAGGCCAGTTGCGCAATTTCCCCTGCGCGAGGCCTCTGCCGCTGGAGCGATTCCACGAGGCCGTGGGTTCAGGACTCGCGGAGGGCGGAATGTTGGTTGTTCCCGCGGCTATAAACGCGAGACGAGACCCTCGTCCCGGGTTCGAATCCCGCGCGCACTGGAGCATGTTCGTGTGCTGTACGTTTGCGCCTGTTAAGTTCCTGCTGACTGCTGTATCAGCATGCAGGGCGGTCTGGAAAAGAGGAGGATAAGCGGGAAAAAATTCTGCGGATCTCGGCTACTCAAGATTGACGTGCAGTAATTTGCAAAAATAAGTTTTCGCCTTTCTTTTCCTTGAAGATAATTAAACTAATGTCTTGGATATAACTTCAAATTGTGACTGAAAACCAAAATGTAGATATTCAGAAATACAGGATAGCTCAGTTGGAGAATGTGAAACTCATGAAACGTTAACAGAATAGAAATTCTGTTAACTGCAGGATTTGGAATGATGCACAATCATAACGATCCAAAAGGCGAAGTTATGTATTGTAAGATATGAGAACTCCATGTCGTATTATAGATCTAACGACTATTATTTACTCTTAGAAACGTGCAGATTTCCTGTATGTCCCAGAATGACTGTTGGTGGATTCCTAGTACGAGTATGTCTTTGCTGGTATCAATAGGGGGTAAACAGTTTATCTTCTTCCTGATCATAAAATTTTGTCTTTTCTGGAAATATTTCCCATGTATTGATACAGTCTTTTAAGAAATTAACAATATTTATATAATTTCTTGCATTAAATAAACAATTAATTGTCAAGATCCCCCAAATTGGTTTGACCCAAATCCATTCTCGACAGCGTCACAAGAACCGCTTCAATCCGCCCGGTGTTACGTAAGGAACCGGTCCATAATACGCCGTTAGGCAGTTCACCGGCCACGGCCTCCGCCAAACCGTAAGCTGACTTGCGTAAAAATATATTTCTTTTTGGTACCGTTACTTTAATATTTCAACCTTCCGTCAGATGCATGTCAAAACATCCATACAACTAACGAACTCTCGAAAAACACTAATATCTTAGTGTTTTTTCCTTGTGCAGTGGGTAGACTCGGCCGCAGGAGAGAGTAATAATATTGAAGTGCCTGTGGATGATGTACTTAAACTCGTTCACGACGGTAAAAAGATACTTAACAAATATGTGATATATTGTTTTGTGATGCTCTTGCGTTTCATAGATTTTGTTTAGTTTATTGCACAACATATTCTTCAATCCATACACTGTGTTCTAGCTGTCTAGGTAGAGTTCAGCCTCTGCCTGGAGGAGAATTCAAATGTCCGGCTGCTCTGATCGGTAATTTTCGATGGGATCTTCTAACAATGCCAGACGAATGCAGGAACAGTACCCTAACAAACGGACCGCGCCCTATCGGGAGATACCTTGAACAGAAATCCCCGCAAGTTCGTGTAGGTCGGCGCCGGATCTCAACATTCAGTGGGGGGAGGAAACCCGCCTCCTCTTGGGATAAAGAACATTCACTACACCAATGGGACTCATGAGTATAGAAGTTGTCATTCCATCAATCAATAAATGAAACCAACCAATCAATCAAAAATTTCCTGTGGCACGCGTTTGTACTCGTGCTGTCCTTAGATGTGAACAAATCGTCCCAGAGAAGTAGTCTTACGTCGTAAATTCAGTATGCGCTTCCTTCCCAGAAGGCTCTTCTGGGAAGGAAAAGGGGAGACATTCCGCAGAACTCCTTCCGCTGTCAGTTTTTTAGAGAGAGGCCGTGATAAAATCAGACGGCACAGATGTGGGTGGGATGTGGCAACTAAGAACGCTGTCGCTACGTCCATCAAACATTGCGACCATCTCGTTTACGTAATTTATTTTCCTTATTTCTGAAACTTATTATAATTATAGATTACTAAATTCAGTGAAATTTTTTTTCAAAATCTTCAATGTAATAGTGTAATGTTTCTTTTTTCTTATTTTAAATATCAGAACAAAAGATGACGCTAAATTGGAAGGCTTTACAAACGTTACCTTCGAAAATGAGCCAAGGCTCAAATTTACTAGGTTTGAAAATAACTATAATTGAGGTTTAATCTAACATCCTGCCAGCGGTAAATTCAGAAAATGATTCCTTATTTATTGTCAAATTACCTAGACTGAAAACATTTTTGACTTCCCAGACGAGCTTATTGAAAGAGCATGTTGGGGTCGAAGTAAAAGAGTGTGCTAATGTAGTACTTTTTCCGAGGAAGGTCTTTCTAAATTAATTTTTAATATTTCAAAGCAACTTAAGTTTAATTTTTTGTGCTATATAAACACAACGAACTTGACGCGTGCGAACACCGATTACCGTATCTTTCTGCGGGCCACAGGCGCATCGCGACCTCGTTTCGAAACATCGCGTTTCATCTTCCTGCCATGATTGGAATTCGCCGATAACTTATCGCCACTCGCGAGAAGTGGAAATTAATGCGGCGCGAGCTGCGTCTGCGCTGTCTGAGATTTCCCGTCAGGTACTATTGACGCGCGCGGTAAATGGAAACTGTCAATCGCCGGCGATCTCGTTACTCAGTCGCGAGCCGATAGTGACGTCCGTGTAATTCACTCTCGCTGCCGTCATCTTTTAATACAATATCTCTCGAATTATGTTCGCAATCTGCATTACGGACCGCGGCCGCGCAGCCTAGAAATTGGTTTTTCTTTGATATATATATAAAACGATAACGTCGAACGAGGAGGGAGTTACGGAGGGGCTTAAACATTTCTGGATCTGACCGGCACGGCGCGGAGCCGGGTGAGGAAGGAGGTGGGGGGGGGGCGGTGCGGGGGCAATAAAAGGCAGACGTATCCCTGGAGTTGGAACGTGTGCGCGCACGCGCTGGGCCCGGCCGTGAGGGCGCGCTGTCGCAGGCAGGCGCCGCAAGAAATTTCCCTTCGATTCCCGGCCTCGCTTTTTATTCCGACTGCGGCGCGACCGTTCCGTGCGTGGAGGGGAGGGGTGTGGGGGGACTTGGTGCAGCGGGGCCGGGTGTGAGAGCGCCGGCGCGCGCCGTTGGGAAGGGGGGCGGTGCGGGGTGGACAGGAATGCGAAGCGGCGCCGCCCCCGCAGGTCGATAGCTCTGCCGGCGGCGCTGAGAAGCCCGGGGCGGGAGGGGCACCGGGCGGGCAGGTAACTGGTGGGCGCCCATTTAGCACCCCGCGTCCTCACCGGGCTTATTAGCCGCAATTACTTTCGGCGCCGCCCTGCTTCCGACGCGTCGGCCGCAGACGCGTCCCGGCCCCCGCCCCCGCCTCCGCCTCCGCCTCCGCCCCCGCCCCGTCCACGCCCCCTGGGCACCGCTCGCCTGACGACCCGCCGCCGCGGCCTTTGCGCGCTCAGGCCAACGAGTGCCAGCGGCCCGCGCTTGCCCGCCGATTCTCCCTTCGTATCAATCCTACACTATTACCATTCACTTCTCGGCTCTTTTCTAGATCCTTCGCTAAATACCGAAAACGATCAACACACAAACTATCTCAAGAAATTAGGAGATATTCTCTCAAATAGCACATTCCGCTTGCTTGTATTCTTGCTTTTCCCTTTTCGACCATGACCTTTAAATCGTAGTTTGTTTATTATTACAATAGTTGATAACTCATTATTTTCTGTCTTTTATGCTCTTAGATAGCCAGTCGCTTCTCTTGGAGATTTGCATTTTATTTACCCTCCTCCTGCAACTTTGCTACCTCCGTATTCTCGCAGCCTCCACGCGCACCATCGTCCTTAGACTCAGTCCGCGTGCACTCTCATTATTCCCAAAGTGCCTGCGGTTTCGCCTGCGCTCCATGCAGTGTGTTCCTACCGCCCCTCCTTCTTCCCTTTGTCCCCCCCCTCTCTCTCTCCGTTGCGCTGTCTGGCCCACGCCAGATCCTCGCCGACCCTCGCTCCAAAGTTGGCTCCGGCTTCAACGCCGTGCTGCCGCGTCGCGCTCCGCTGCTCACTTTTTTTGCCCCAACAGCTCCGCAGCGAACGAAAAGGGATTAAAAACTTCGCAAATTTTATGCGCGCGCGTTCAATTGTCTTGAAATTATTAACATGATTAACGGTTACTGCTCGGCGTGAACGGCTGAGGGGGGGGGAGGGATTGGGACGGGGGAGATGGAGGGCGGTGAGGCCGACAGGAGGGAAGTTTTCGGGAAGGTGGTGCTCGTATATTGTTCAATATGTCCGCGGGTCTTAAGTAGGGCTCTTTTGGTGATAGATGGGTTCCTGCGAGAGGTCTTCGGCGCAGGAGCTGAACAGGGGTGATCGATCCTCTCTCCCTTTCTTTCATGCGCTGCTCCCCGCCAATTTCACGGCGCTTGTCGTTTCAGATTTCTGCCGGGGGGGGGTGAGGAGTTAGGGGACTGCCTTCATTTCGAACTTCGCTTTGAGTGTGTTGAACCGACCTGTGAAGTATGTGTTCATGGCTTTCTGATCTCATAATTCAGAGGAACATAGAAGTGTTAACAGCAAGCTGTTTATGAACCGCCCAGCAACAGCTCTTTAAGATAAAAAACGTATGGTAGAGAGGTGGCCAAGGAACTTGAAAATATAACAGAAGAGATTCATCTGTCCCACCTTATCAAGAAATAGACGAAATATCTTTACAGTTATTTGGAAAATAAGATACGTACATTTTTTTCATTTTCAATTATAGTATTACAAATCTTTTTTTTAGAATTATCTTCGAGGGAAGGGTTAGTCATTCTGCTGTCATTGTTTTCAAATGCGAATGTTTGGGGCGTTTCGCTAAACGGGAATCTCAGGAATTTGAATTCTCGAAAATAGGCAACTTTATACAAGAATTCGATCATGTAAAGATAACTAGGGTGTTTTTTGGCGAGACTGCGAACGAATGGGTTCTTCCTGCATTTTCTTCAAAGTGAATCAATTGACTTTGTTGTTTCTCTTTCCAATGTACACCAAGAACTTTTTAGCGTGCACAAAAAAATCTCATTCGTTTTACCTTGACGTATTTTATCAGACCCATTTTAAAACACGAGAAAACGGGACCTAGATCGCGAGAGAACTCCTTGTCTAGGACAATCACGTCGGGCGGTCGGACGCCGCAGTAGGGCCCCCCATTCGGTTGCTTGTTTTCTTCTCCCCTAGCGACTCCCCCCCTCCCTCACGTGCTCTCGTCAGCGGCGGTGGAGCGGCCCAGGGCAGTCGGTGCGGGGAGGATGGGCCGAGCAGGACGAGCGGGAAGAACGGGCTTCGTCTGCCCCTCGGTGACATCCCCTAATTGTCCTCGTTCTACCGCTGCCGCTTTGCTGTTTACTGCCGCGACGGCTCGAGCAGACCGTTCGGCAGAGCTTCGCACGTTCAGCAGAGCTGCGCACGTTCAGCAAACTCCGGAGCTTCTGGTGCTGCACCCTGCACAGCGCAGGGCTTTCAAGAGGGCGTTGAGCTGTCATCAGCGCGATCTGTTGTGCGTCACAAGCACCAGACGCCCGCTCGCTACTCGATACTTCGCTGCTCTGGCAAAACGGCGCCAAGTCGCGCAGCGCTTTCGTATCTAATCGTGTCGCAGGTGACATTTTGCTTGAGTGGTCATCGTATTTCGAAACGAACGCAGAACAATCCTTAATGTGATGTTAATTAATGTTTATTATGAACGATTTATTGCAGCAGTCTTGTATTTCAAAGCTATCTTGCTCTTGTCAGATAGCGTTGTCAAAAGCAGAGATAATGCTGAGATTACAGTTCTTCTTTTTGCTTTCTCGAGAAGTAGTACAAAGAAAGCTTCGTATCGTAATACTGCGAGAAAAAGTGCGAGTTTTTCTGGAACTTTAGTGTGCGTTATTTTTCTTTACTTTTAAGAAATGTGAAATATTTAACATCTCATTCACAAACCAATGATCTGCGGAAACATCTAAGCCCTTGAAAGCATTTTATGGACAAAATAAAGATGAATCAAACCACATGTAAATTTTTTTTAACAGTCGTGTGTATTGCTCGTTAACGAATAAATTAGTGTTCTTATTTTTGAATGAGTACTATTGATAATGAAGTAGGTGAGTGGTGGTAAGTAAAATTTAAACGTTCGACATATTTGCTTCTATCGACTTATTCATACTCTTCTTGTTACTTTATACAAGTATATGGTAAAACAATAATTATTTTACTTGATCATAGCCTATAATCTGCGAAAGTCAGGAGACCAAACGCCGTACGGATGATTAGAACACGATGCGTAAGTACTGTACATTTGCCAGTGCAACGTCCTTTGTGCCTTTGTCGGCCGTTGTCACCCCCTGCGGCTTCCTAATCCCCTCCCCTTCCGCGCCCGTTTCTGTCGAGGTGCCGTCCCTCCTGCCCCTTCCCGGCCGCTTGCGTCCTCGACGCTTCATTAGCGGAGTCCGCGTGGGCTTCGCTCCTGGTCCTCTGGGCCGGATTTGCGCCTGTGTCGCCGCCGCCCTTGCCTCTCTCCCTACTGCCTTTGTCTCCGCTACTTCCCTCATCCACCGCCACAGCCACTGCTTGAACCCCAACCGCCTCCGCTTCATCCACCTCTGCCTCCCCCGCAAACTCTTTTTCCACGTCGTGTCCACTGGGCGAACTCGTCGTGCCACCAGAAGTCGCCCAGGAAGTTGGACGTCTGCGCTTGCGACATAGTCTACCACTGCCTACACAACGCAGTCCGATATTCTGATACTCTGAGAATCAGACACGCCTCGTTCGAGCCGCACGTCATGTCTGGATTTGATTGATTTAGTTCAAGAACAGTAAAAACTGTATGTGGCCTATGAGGGAGAAGAACCTTCTGCGCTCGTTTACACGAGCTCGAGAATCTCTTCCTAACATTTTATGTATAAATAGTTGAATGATGAATAAAAGTAATAGCGAAATTTGCAACTTTTGGAAAACGGAGATTTTTCGCTCCAGATTTAAAGAATACTTATTTGCATCGGTAAACTAATTACGGATTTGTTTATTTTTCGTTCCTAATAATATAGTACCCCCCCTCCCAGCTCTAGTCCTACCACTACTAGCAAGAGAGGAGCTCAACCAAACGTGCGCTTAGTGATGCTACATTTATGTCCAGAAGCAAAACAAGGGGCCATCTTAGCATTTGCTCAATGGATCAAGGAAAACTGGACAAAAACCTGATCGCTATGGGAGTAATTGACTCGGAAGCTACAGTATTAAGGCATTTGAAAATAAATTACAATACAAATGTAAACTAATGCATTAAATAACAATGTTAAAATAAACAATTTTCTTTTTGATCAGGAAAGTCTCCAATTGTGTAGAAACAGTTCTGCAGCAGAAAATATTTTACTTGTAACTTAAATTTGTGGGCCGTTTGTAATTGTTTAATGTCTTATGACAGTTTGTTGTAATGTAACGTACATGTATTGTATGTGGATTTTTTAAAGTAAGCAGTTGATAATGACAAGTGATGAATGTGATTTTTACATGTGTTGTGATTATAAATAACAGTATTGAATGAAAATATGTTCCCACCGTTAAGGAAGTCAGTTTTGACAAAAACTACATACCCGTCATTAAGTAAAGGAAGGCGAAGGTAAGATTCATAGCTCAACAAAGAGAGACTTCGTGTAATCATGTGGATGGCATTTTTTAATTATTTGAATTTTGTTCTGCACTCTAAAGGTCTGGGTACTAAAGGATGAGCTTTCCTGGAATATTATGCCGTATATCAGGCGGGAATGTACATTTGCAAAATACACGCAACGTGATGCATGAAGGCAGACTGAAATAATTCTGAATGCGTAACATAATGAAGTTAATTTAGTATTTAATTGTGTTTTATGGATATTCTATTTGAAGTTTGCCTGAACTGAGCGACTCAGAAATGTTGTTGCCCTAACATCAACTAATTGTATATTGTTCATTTTCATTGGAGCATGTGATTGCCGATTTAAAATGCAAAAATTCATTGAAACTGTTTTCCTGCTTTACCTTTTAATTTGTTATAACGAAACCAAATTGAAACTTGTGAAATAGTACTGTTTAGTTCTTTTTTCAAAAAGCTTCCGTGTCATTGACGAACAAAACTATTCTTCCATTTTTAATGGACGGGGCCACATCGTTTACGTAAAACAGAACGAGGACAGGGCCTAATATCGAACCTTGCGGGAGCCCGTGCTCAATTGGCAAATAATTGGAAAGATAAGTAAATAATGTACTTTCGTGCCAGTAACGGTATTTCTAATATTTGAGATCGATGTTTAAGGTACCATGTTATCAAATCTAGGACAATACCACGGATTCCATATGGCGTCAATTTTGAGAGCAAGATGTTATGAATAATAATGACTCTCTTTCAAAAGATCTAAAAAATATTCCAGTAGGTGCTTGTTGGATCCACTGATGAAGGAACGGCTTTAAGAAAAGAAAAAAATAGCAGTTTTCGATTTTAATTTCCTTACAGCGTGTGGAGTCTGGAAACGCTTTGTTTTCCTGAGAAATGTTTCCATTCGTAAGCAATGACTCAAGCTCGAATGTAGAGCAAGGCATATACAATTGCTATAATTGGATACTTTATAGTAGACAGCAACAGTGAATGCAAATGTTCAATATTTTTTGACACGCTTTCCTGGAAAATGCCAATGTCGAAAAATCAGGATTTTAGAATGAGAATTAGATTCCTCCATTTACGGACATATCTACAAAATATTGTGCAACTACCCAAAGATAAAAATTGAGTTAGATACAATTTTTTTCTCCACATTACATTTTCTATCTTATGAGTACAGTTATTTCAACCAGTGAAATTTATTGAGAAAATCCCGTTCTGTCACCATCACATGGGTTATTTAGAAACGTATCTGCCTAGATATATTCTGTTCAAATAATAAGTTTGGTAGTATATTATTTTTATGATCACACTCCCAAAAATCCTTCTCGTCATTCTCGGTGAGATTGGAGTTTGTGTTTAAATTGTCCAAAATGCCAATTTGCACAGTTAAATGTGTTTTTTAACCTTGCATCTTATAGAGTAAGATACACACAGGTACCCACGACGCATTTTCATACTTTGTTGTAGGGAAATGGCTGGCAAGATTACGAGTTTGTATTCCCAATATATATTATTAGATCATAATAAAGTTTTAAAGCAGTAATATACTACTCTCTCGGTAAACAGTTTAAGTGCGTATGTCACTATTAATACTGAAAGTCACTTCCATATAAAACACATCTAATATATCTCCCAATTTTATTCGCTCTTTATACTACCGTGTTGGAGAAAACTCAAATCTCGTTGGAACGAAACATTCGGCAAAATGTTTTTTTGATAAAAAAATGCTGATTCAGTGTAGCATTTTAGAGTAAATGACTATACTTCTTTCATAATTAAATTTGTTCAAAGAATTGGTTGCCCCGACCGGGGCTCAAACCCGAGCCTTCCGGTTTACGCCCAGCTGCTCTAACCACTAAGCTACCGAAATAACCAATCCTTTGAACAGTTTTCACGAGCGCGATTATCGTTCGCGATTATATATCATATACGTCTTTCAGTTTAAATTTATTGTAACTCGTTTGTATATTCACTTTAGTGCCGTGCCTTCAAATCACGTTTCTCACGAACAAACACATTGTTGATGAAGATATTGGCAGCAAAACTTCTCAGATATGAAAAGACAAGAAAAAGTATGTGAAATTTTTGAAGTGAATGAGCCCGGAAGAGCAACCGGAACGTTTATGTTGTTGTCCCAGCTCGGAAGATGAGTGGGAACTGCTGCAAAGTTCTGGCTGTTCTGACAACGTAGGTTTCTTCCCATAAAATACATACTTATTATTGTGAGTAAACGTGAGAGCATTGATCCCAGGCGAGATAATTATGTAGTCCCGTAAGTGCAAGCAGGTTACATTACATTCCAGAAGGTAATGATGTTGGTTTCCCCGCTGAGAGGATTTCAGATTTTTTCCTTCAGATATCTCTGCCAGCTGGGATAATCTTTAAGATCTCGAATAGTCTCCTGGTGTTGAGTGTAGTAGCGTCGTTTTAGCCAGCTCAATTATAAATTAATAAACACCGCTACCGTGACATGAAAACGCCATCCCCAACCGACCTGCATGTGAACACTGATGACAGAGGTTACTAAAATAGTTTTAGACACATGTTTAAAAAAATCCATGGTTTTGGGCCGATGTAGTTGATGTAGTCGATGTAGTCGATATTTCGACCCTTGATGTTTCGTGGTCGAAGTCCCATCCCTACACTCGAGCACCTCTGAAGTCGTCTGCATCAACCTGTCGGCTGCCGCGCCCTTATCTGCGCTTGCGTCAGCCCTCTAGCGGTGCGTCGTGTCGCTCGTGTTTCCGTGGGAGGCACGGGCGCTGCGCGGGTCAACGGCCCCCTGGCCGCCTCGCCGGGTGCGTGACCCACTGGGAAGTCTGGTTGTTCCCGCTTTCCTCCGACGCGTGCCTCAGGAACGCTCCTTGCGACATCTGAAAAGGGTGACGACCTTGTGATAGAGCAGGTGGCGAAGACTGTTTAATTTCTTGGGACGACTTGGAGGAACTTGGTTGAGCGAAGTTTCAATTGCTGCAGTTGAGATGCTTTATTGATTTCCCGGTTATAAATGCGCACGGTTATTCAATTTTCCATTCATTAACGAGCTTCGGAGTGAATCTGGAAAATTCGTTATAGTAATTAAGTTACGGTTCTGTCCTGCACCGTATTTGTATGAGAGTAAACTTCTTCCTAGCCTCTGTATAAACTTTTCCATTTCAAAAACAGAATCTATTGAGTAATATAAGCAATAGTTACACAAATTTTGCTACAGTAGTTAGTATGTAATCTCTCTATGCTCTATATAGCTTAGTAATTTTGGAATTCTGAAACTCAGTGTAACTTCCAAACATAGTTCATTCACTTGCTATACAAATTACTGTATAGTGCACAAACTAATGCAACGTGATTAATTTGCTTTGACGTTACAAAAGGGTTTTAGTCGAGCTTATACAGCAAACTGAGGTTGCATGATAGGCAAACCTCTCGTCTATTTTCATGCGTGGCCACATCCCGCTCCATTCGAACAGAACTTGGTCTCTTTTATCTCTTTATACACTCGAATTCATCCTCTCCTTGCACTGTATACTTATGTCGGGTTTTCTCATCCGATCGTATCCCAACCTATTCTAGCAATCCATCTTTTTATTCTCGTTCACTGGATGAGAAAAACTGTGATTTGCAACCAAGAGATTTCTGTATGTTGCGTTCAGGCAGATAGTGAAAAAGTGGCCAAAACATGGAGTTTTACTATTGAATCGTTAAGTTTTACAATACTGCACACTCGATTCATTTATCAGTAATCAGTTTAATAATTCCCTGTTTTCATCAAATAAGTTTTTTACTACTATGCTAACTTTGTTGGGAGTTGTAGATACGTTCTCAGTGTACCATTCCGTCCTGGGCAGTTACAGTTACCCATCGCATCGTACTTGCATTTTTCTCTCTCAGCTATGTTAGGCCCATTCTTGTCCATTTCATTCCATCCTGTCTGTCCCGCCGTCGGTCTCTCTCATCCACTCCTCATGCCATTTTCGGCTTTCGTGGTATAACGGTTAACGTGGCGGACTGTTGCATCTAAGTTTGCGGGTTCAAACGCGATGGAAGCAGAGGATTTCATTTGGCCTGTAGAAACTGAGACCTGTCACACGAGTATTGCGTTGACGCGCGTTTGAGGCGCGATAAGTAATGCGCGTCATAGATAAACACTACAACTTATGCCGAACAGCCAAAGCGTTCATGTGCCATTTCGCATAAGGTACATAATATTGTTCTACGCCGCACTCTCCTTCACGCGTCAACGCAACGCTCAAGTCCATGATCCTTAGCGGAGGAAACATCCTTCGTACGTCTTCCTTCGGATGGGAAGTAAAGCAGTTGCCCAAGTTGTAGATTTACTACATGTAAAAAAATCCTCAAGCCTAAAAGAATATGAAAGACCTGTTTCGTCGCCCCTTCACTAGATGGTGAAAGGGGCGTACCGAAATTTGCATGGTCAGGCGAAAGAGCAGGCCTGATGTCGTGAGTCCCGCCACACAAAATAATGAATCACTTAAATGAATCGAGCCGAATCGAATCCCGCGAGGTCGTTCTCTTCTAGATGGCCGGGCCGCGCAGCACACGTGCCGCTGTTTAAACCCGGCGGACGTGCGCGTCGCGTGCGGCTGCAGGTGCTGACGCTGGTGCCGCTGCTCGCCAGCGGCGCTTCCCGCTCTCGCTGCGAGCTCTCGCTCCGATCTCGCTTCGGGAGGCGAGGCGGCTCCGCGCGGCGGAAGCCGAATTTATCGCCGGGCAATTGCGCCCTGCTTGCGGCGCTGCGAACACGGGAACATGAACTTTAGTGTCCGGTTTCGTGTTCCGCCGCTCGTGTAGGCGCTTTCACGTCCGTCGTATATTCGCCGCGCCGCGCTGCGCTGCCGCCGTCTGCGCTCGACCCGCGACCCCTCGCCTCGCGCACCGCCCACGCCCACGCCTACGCCTACGCCCATGCCCTCGCTCGGGGCAGCCGCGGCGTGGTAATCTCCAAATAAAGGAAGCTGGATATTAATGTGTCGTTAATTAATTTTGTGCTAGTCACCCGCATGTTACGTTTACCTATGGCTCGAGTCGGGTCTATGTTTAACTTTTGCATTTGGGCTTTTGCAGTGGGGCATTTACACGAACCTTCATGATTGAGCAAAAATATTAATTTGTGAAGTTATTTCGTTATGATACGAATTTTCTTTCTATCATTTTTATTTTAGAAAAAAATCATTCTTGTTCTATATTGCTTTAATATGAAGTTCTACAGTATAAATTCTAAAAATGCGATATCGAGCTACTTCATCAAGTTATGGAAATGAGTTTGCATGAGATCTGGCGTTTTGAAAACGCACTCGCAAATAAAGTGTCGCTACTGCCCTAACCCATCAAAATGTAGACTAACCTTCCCTTCTTGGTAATTAATAATTTCGGTAAACTATACAAAAATAAAAATGTTAAAATTTAAAATGTTAAATGTTATAAATGCTAATGGTGAAGACGGAAAGAGTTTCTCAACACACGAGCTTAGTACTTACCAACTATACTTCAATATTGGATTGAATTTTATTCTTCAAAAATGTAACAGATTAGACGAATGATTTTTAAGATATTTTACAGAGGATATTACATCGGAAGCCTGTATTTTGAAACTGTTTTTGTGCTTCAAATGAAGATGTTAAATATACACGTACATTTATTTCGTATTTTAGAACCCAATATACCTTTGAAGACGATCATTGTTAGTCACGATCTGTTTACAGAATATAACCCCTAAATAACGTATTTCAAATTTCCCGGAAAGCCCCACGCAATAATTCTGTACTACGAAATAGTTGCGCCTGGAACAGCATATCGAGCCGCAAAGGTTATTCCAGAAGGTAGTTGCATGGGAGCAGATTGCGAAGAGCTCTTACAGTATTTAATGCGCCTTCAAAGGAAATACCTCATTAACTTGAAGATTAGTTCATCCTGAGTAACCGTATTCCTCTTTATTTTAACTTCTCCTTAAACCCACATCGCTCTGCATAAAAGCCGTGGCGGGGCATGGGTGGCGGGCGAAGAGGGCGGAAGGGGCGGGGCGCAGCGATATTACGGTCTGTTTGCGCCGGGACCCAGGGCTGCCGACTCCTCAAAGCTGCAATCAAATGGGAGTCCCGTTCCCTCCCCTCCCCTCCGCTTCGCCATGCTCTATCCCGACCTCTGCCTCTGCCTCTGGCTCCTGATCTTCCCCGTGCCGTGTTCTTCGTTGCTGCGTGGTGCTGGCGCCCCTGCTGTTCCACGTCCTGTGCAGTGCCCCGACTTGCTTTTGACATTGACTCGGATGGTTGTTTCTGTTATAGTTGAATCTTCGTCTTTTTGATGATGTGATTTAGTTCCTTGAGAAGTAGCCTGCATTTTACACAGTTGAAGAATGTTCCCAGCAATGAAATGAACCGGGCTGTTTACAGAGCTTGTCAATTCCCTGCTGGGTTGTGAATTAATTGTCGGTATTTCAGGCATCCCATTATAACTACAAAGTAAGCAATTGTGCCTCCTCATACAGGATCTCTCGCTTCTCTCTTTTCTCGTGTGCTCTCTCCCCTCTTTCCACACTCTGTATCTACCGTTCCCTCCTCGGACATGGTATCTTAATTATCCCCACTCTCGCACTCTCATTATCCCCAAGTCTTTTCTTCACTCCCGACGATTGTACCTCGTGTCCGCACTCTACATCCAGCTGTGCGTCCACCTGCATCACCGACGCCCCCTCTACCCCTTCACTCCCTAACCCTCTTGTACCCCCACCGCCTCTCGTTCTTTCCTATTCCCTCCGCCTCGCCCTCGCCCCCTCCCCCTCCCATCCCGCTGCTGCCGGCACTCGCTTCCCGTGGCCCGGCGGCGACACGCAAAAGCACTCGCTGCCACTTGTGGAAAGCGACGCTGCAGCCCAGAGGTCTCCCAGGGCTAAAAGTGCGGCTTTTGGACGGCGCGGCGGCGCATGCGCCTTGTGGGTTGGGAGAGGAGGGGAGGGGAAGGGTAAAGAGGGGGAAAGGTGCTAGATCCTGCTGTGGAGCTGACGCTGCTGAGCTCGTACATATGGCTCTTCACAAAAGCGCTAAATTCATTTGCGGCGGCGATAACATACTTTGTAGAACTTTGTACTCGGTTCATGCCGACGGTTACTTTGACAGATCGTGAAATGAGTGAGCATCGTCGGAAATTGCATTTCTTCGCAAAATATTTTCCAGGCTTTGAGAATTAATCCAAATGAGTTACATTCTTATGAGTTCAATTGTCTCCCGTATTTGTGTGTTCTTTAGTATGTAGTAGCTTTTTTGTTGTAAATATCACATGTTAATTTTAAAGACTTCACTGACTATGTATTTTAGATTATCAGTAATTAATATAATCATCGAGTTTAAGAATACTTTACGAAAGCGTCAATGTATGCATATTTTAATCTATTTTACATTAAGCCAAAAGCGTTATTAAAAATTTTTTTCAGGTTTGGCATATTGAAAACCTATTCCGTCTAAAGTCATGTTAGTTTCTGTAATCGTGCTTGATGGACACTTAATGGATATTACAAAATTGTTTTAAAAATTGCAAAATGTTGGCGAGATCTTCATTAAAAATAAAACACCGGGGTTTGAATATGAGCAACAACAAAGGATGTCCTTTGAAACGAGCGAGAATAATCTGACATGTCACGGAAGAAGAGTTTAGATCTACTGCACATCCAAGCTCATAGCACATTTGTCCCTGCAGTCCTCTTGCCGACTCGTTATGTTCTTTATTCCGAATGGCTGTTTAATTAACAGCCGCGCACTCGTGTTTCAGCGATGCGTGCCTTTTCATCCCAACGAAGCGCCAGCGGCTATTTTCACTTTCAATAACACTTTGCGGCTTGCGGAACTATTTACTCGTCGCGGAGCGGAGTAAAACAGCCCCAACAAGCCGCCGCGAGTTAAAAGTTCTCGTGTCCCGAATGGGCCTACTAAATATTCCATTTATGGCCGAGCGTCCCCTCCAGCGCGAGTTAAACGTCGGCCCCGCAGGCGCGTAGGTCTCGCCCGGCGACGCCCCGCTGGCTCCTCGGTCTCTCGGTCTCTGCCGCCGCCGCCGCCGCCGCCGCCGCCGCCGCCGGCCGCAGACAAGCTCTTTTGTATCATTTATATCTTTTGTCATGTAGTGATGGACCGGTGATCTGTAGTAGCAAATACGCTGTTGAACAAAATCACACAAAACTGTTCCCCAAAGCTCGCACACTGTTGAAGAGCAACAAATAAAATACTCGTGTAACACTACAAAAGTTACAATTTAACGAAAACAAGACTTCTCTATAACTTTAGTGATATAGTGTGGAATATACACTGTGCAACAGTTATCATCAGTTACAACTGCAATAACAATTACAACTTATTGTAATTGTTAGTCTCTGCTTTTCTCTATTATTCTGTCAGTTTGATGTCACACACTCTTCTTACATGCTTGCATATATTAAATTTCATTAGGGCTTGTAATAATTAATGTTCGTCAATATTCAACAAGCCTTTAATTAAACTGCCTACTAGTAATTACATACCAACAATTTGTCAGCAGAGTATTTCTGTTTCTCTTGCTACATGGTAGTATATAAATGTTGAATTGTACCTTTTAATAAAATTTTCTTATAGTTGACTGTTATCTCTACATTCCTGCCCAAAGGTCAGAATATTTTGTGGAAAGTTGATGTTCCTTTGAAGAAAACGTTTCTAAATTGCCACTGAGTATCTTAATTCATTTAATTCATTCTTCGTTGACATTAACTAAACTTTTATAACTAGAGTCATGCATGAAGGTATTCCATACTGGAACTGGTCATACTGGAACAAACTCCAATTTGCCGGTGAAACGAACTGCTCAGCAGACAGGTAGCTAACCCCCTCTTATGATTCTTGTACTTCTCAATAATTTTAAATAAAGGTCTGATTTAACAGTGAAAACTTCCACAATATGTCACAAAAATCCATCAATGATATCAAATTTCATTAAATGACACTAACATACCTCTCCTTTTATGTAAAGGACTAATCATTTAACTCGTGAACTAACTCGTGAAGCCTGGGAAGGTGACAAGAAAATTCCACTTCTAATGAGTATTCGGTACTGAGTTGCAACGGAGGCGTGTAGTAAAGAGCTCAAATGCAAATGCACACTGACCGCAGCTGTGATTTGTCACATGGCGCAGCGGTCGAGATGCGACGAGTTGAAATGTCGGGGGAGGGGTCGCTGCGGTCCCGTCAAGGTTACCTCGCGCGTGCTCCCGCCGCCTAAACACACACGCGCTTCGCCTGGTCGCCTGAGTGTGAAATGGGCGAGTCAAAATGGAAACTTTGTGATGTTGCATTTGCGGGGTGAAATCCCAAATGTAATTACGAGACCGCGTGGCGGCGGGGGCGGACGCCTGGCCGCCGCCACCGCCACTGCCGCCGCCGCCGCTTCCCCTCCGCGCCCCACCCCCGCCTCTAATCTAGTAAAGCTACTCCCCCCTGCCCCCCCCCTCGTAGCCACCCTGAGGAAGGCAGGGCGTAGTGCCTGCACTTCCGCCTCAGGGTATTCCGCCGGGAGGTTGACCTGCCTTACCTGCAGCTGCAGGCTGTCTCAGAAGCTGCTGCAGTGCAAACACGCGACCTCCGAAACGGCTCTTAGACGACATTTTGGGCAGAGCATTAAAATGAATGTTTTGCATGCACAACAACGTCGTCATGGTGTTGTAAGATGTTCTAAAACGTTGACAGCTCCTTCATGGATAATGATAGTAGTAATAATCCATATAGTTTTAGCTGCTTCTTTAAATACAAGCTTCATGTTGACCGAAGTAAAATTAAATAATTTGCCTTGGAAAGATTTTGCAAATTTTTGTTGTTGAAAAAGGATAGAAAGAGCAGACTGTGACCCGTAATATTTAAAAAAGTGAGCGTTTTTTAGATTATCACGAACACGATGTATGAATTAAATGTGTATATAAATCAATACTATTCAATATTCATTCTCTTCCGCAGCAATGCTTTCATTAGAGATTTGTTCGTTCAGTCTCTTCCCGCAATGAGATGAGCGCGGATCATCAATCACCTCGTCGATAACAGGAGCCATTCGTATGCTTGGCGTGCGCCCCTTGACCGCCTCTTGACCGTCTGCAGCGCTGCCGGCGACTGCCTCGCCCCCGCCTTGGCGTTTATTCAGAGCGATTGCTTGCTCCGCCTCCGCAGCGTCTTTGGAGCGCGGAGGGCCCCGCCCCCTCGCCGCCTTGGGTCAATCTGTGTCTCCTCGGCGGCCGCCCTAGGGCGACCTTTCGGAGGGAGGGGGGGGGGGCGACCACCGCGGGCGGTGCTCGCTGCCTTAGACGGAGAGCGCGCTTGGCTTCCGGAGACCGCTCAAGTGAGCAGCCCGATGCGCCCTTTCGGTGTGCAGGGTTGCGTCCTGCTCCTTGGGCCCTCGGCGTCTGGTCCGCGCGCACCTTGGCCCGTGTGCGCCGATCGCATTCAGCTGATTGCTGCGCGGGGCGGTGGCGGTGCGCCAGTTACTCTGCTCCAGCGCGTCAGTGTCGAATTGCGTTTTCTGTGATGGATGGGTCATTAAGGGATGTAAGTGAAGGTCCCGTTCAAATATGGATTTTTCTCGTATGTGCATTGTGAACATCTTCACAACCATTGCAAACCGCATGCGTTTACTGAGAGTAAACATACGTAAAGTTAAAGAGCAAATTTTAAAAAGGTCGCTAGAAGCACACCAAATTTTAGACTTTCTAAATATGTTAGAATATTGTTAGAGAGCAGAGTTTCAATTATTTTCGTCATACAAAAACACTAATTTAATTTAATTGTATCGTAACTTCTCAGTATAAACGTGAATATATGTTAAAATTTATGATTCCAGTATTGCATTTCGCAGCAAACATAGAAAACTAGCACACATGTATGAATGTCCTTCATGAATCGAGTCATTTCCTGTAGTTTCGCACACGAGGCACACCAAGTCTTGGCACTCGACTCTTCAAACAACCATTTCATCACCACTACGAAAATTAAGAAAAAGGTGTGAAACGTGTCAATACTCAAACCGACAAGCACCACACTTCTCGAGCCGAGTTTGAGACGTGCTAGTCGAGCGCTCACTCAAAGGGTTCGACACGTGTCGATAACACTGCTCGCGTTTCGGTTTCTGAAGCGTTCTCGAAGAGCTCATTACAACCGCGAAGCGCGAACCCCTTCCGCCCACCCCCACCCCCATCTCCACTCGTCACCGCCCCGCGCCGCCCTTCCCCGCGCTTTGCCGCCCTGCCCTGCCCCGCGCCGCGCACAAAGCACACTGATAAATGGAGTAAGCAAGGAAATGAAGTCGAGGCTCCGCTCCGCAGCTGATGAATGGCGAAAGTCGCGCGGAGAGATGACTCGATAAATAAGCAGCGTCCTTCCTTAGCGGGGCTCTTCCGCAAGATGGATGCGTCGGCGCTCGAAGCGGCCAAGACGAACGAGACGCGGCTTCGGAGATAAGAATACGAGATGACCTGTTAAATGCAGATGTAAAGAAATATGATAAATATGCAAATGGTTTAGAGTGCTGCATTTATAATAAAATTGATGCCATTTAACTTCTTTTTAAAAAATGGAATTTCTTCGAGTTTCGCCCCCGCATTTGCATTGACGTAGAGAAAGCCGCTCTTCCGTGCTCGCCGCCGCCCGCTCGCTTGTTGAGGTTGGAAGCGAAGTAGTATTTCATTCGCCTTCCCCCGTCTAGGTTTTTATAGAAAATGTTTTCGGATTTCGCGCCAACTTCGTCGCCTGCATTGCTGGCAATTAAAACTTGGGAAGTGTTAATTGTTATGGACGGTGCCTCCCTCCGGGGGGGAAGGGAGGGTGCTGCTGGGTGGGGGTGGGAGTGGGCGTTGGCTGAGGAGTGGGCAGCGGTATCCATCTCGAGTGCTAATTCCTCGCGGCGCCCGATGCAATTCCGCGGAAAGGGGGCGTTGGAGATTTGCATGAGCCGCTCTCCGGGTGCGCTCTTCCTCCCGCGCTTTTCTGGAGGAAGTGTTTAATTATTCTCGTATCGCGGAGAACAAGCAATTTCAACGCACCTTTTCTCTAAAAATTATTTGTCACGGAGTGTCTTCGGGATTACGATGTGATATTAGCTCTTTTTTCCCGGGACAATGAGGGCTCTTCGTCTTGGCTCTCGCGGCGTCTTGGTGCCTTTGTGCCCCGAGCGCCGCGCCAGCTGGCGAGCAGTCTCTCTTCTGTGAGGCGGTCTTTCCCTGCTCGCTTACCTCTGCGTCTCGAGATTGCTGTGTGCATTCCTTAGAAACCATACCTTGCTTTCGTTAAAAAACCAACTTGCAATTGTCATTTTCCTCCTTAGTCTTCCTCCTTTGGATGTCCTTTTCTTCTCTTGACCTTCGTTGTGATTATATATAATTTATTAAGAGAATGGATGGTACAAATGTTTTAGGCATGTCCACGTGGCGAAAATGATTACTTATCGCTAAAGAACATGTAGTGGAAAATTGCTTATAATAGTTACGTGCATCCATCCATGTGGCACTTGCCACAGACTCTTAAGCAACTCGTTTGACACATCATAAATAGGTCACATTCTGACACATGGCGGAGGTGGTGCTTAAAAATCTTGGACAAATGCAGTACGTTCATATTCACTTGCATACCTTTTTGATTCTTTTTCACCTTTCACACCCAAATTGCTTCTCCGCATTTTGTTTCGTCGTTCCTTGTAGCCTTGTTTTGTTCCTTCTCCTTTGCCTCTGTTTTAACATCCAGCTTCCTTCCGCCGTTTTGTGAAAGCCGATGTTTCTGTGCAGTTGATTCTAAACGCTTCGCTCATTGGCGCGTGCGCCTTCGAGCGCCATCTTTTCCTTCCGAGCGCCCGCGGAACGCAATTTGTTGCGAAGTTTGCCCTTTCCGGCGTCGGCAATCAGAGTTTCGCTTTCGTTGCGCCCTTGTTTTATTTTAATCGCCTCAAGACGATCGCTGGAGCCGGAGCGTAATGAGAGCGAGTTTCGTTATTCCGCCACAAGCTGGCATTGAATCCCAACTTCCGACGAGGGCTCTTGTGGACAAGGTAGCGAATAAAGGAAAGTTGCCAGCCGGGTGTCGCTTTAGCTTCGAACTGTCTACGTCGCTTGCGCGTTTCGATGGGGATACGAGGCTAAGCGAAGGCAATTAAATATCTTTTGAAAGGAGGCTACAAAACATTTTACGTTTGGTCCAAATATAAGTTTTCTCGAAATCGTTAATGATATCCTAATGTTGGGAAATGAAGGTTGTTGCTGGTCTCTATCGTAAGAGTAGTTTGTAGGAGCTTCTGAATTACCCTGAGAGATGTTTTGTTTTGAAAAAATAATCGTAATATTAGACGATACGGTTGCAGTTGAGGGAAGTTAAATGGGAGTTGGATTATGTAGACAAAAAGCTCTCCAACATTCTAGAATTTAATAGCGTGTTCACTCGACCATCATCCCCTTCGCACTGGCGCTCATAGGGCGATAATACTATTCATCATCACCGCTACTGGGTTGATCTCGGTTGAATTAACTTGGCTAGTGGCTGCGGAGGCTCAGTGTGATTAACCCGTCCGCGAATGCGCGCCCAATCTGTGCGTCTAAGACGTTCGACCCTCCCGACTGCTCGCACTCCGTCATCTCCGCCTCCGCATCGACCCGCCTCCACGCTTCCACGCTCCTCCCCCGCCCGCGCCCACACGTCCGCGCTGCCGCCGCTGACCATCGGCACAGAGCTCTGTGCGCTCGGTTCGCCATCTCGTCCCACCCGCTTGGCCCCGTCGCTTCTGTGCGACCCGGACCTCTGCTGGCACCGCAACCACCAGCGCTGCGCTCCCTCCCTCTCTTCCTGTCTACTCCACTTCTTTGACCTCCTTGTTTTCTCTTTCTCATTGTTCTTCTCGTTCTCCTTCTTCCTTCCCCTTGTTCTCTTCTTCCTTTTCTCCCTTCCCCTTGTTCTCCTCGTCCTGTTCCTCCTTTTCCTCGTTCTCCTCTCCCTGTTCCTCCAGTGCCGCCGCCGCCACTGAGGTGGCGTCCGGCGACCCGGACGCAATCTCCACTGGCCGAGTTGGGTCAGGCGCGCGGGGGCGGCGGGAGGCTGGGGGTGGGCGAGGTAGGGGTGTGGGAGGAGCCGAGGGGGCGCAGTTACGCAGATTGCTGCGGGCCGACTCGTCATCCCCGAGATTAATCTGTATAATTCACGGCGAGGGCTCCGGCGGCCAGCGCGGGCCCGAGCACTGCGCCTCCGCCCCGCCCCCGCCCTTTCTCCTCCCCCTCCACCACGCCGACCACGCCTCTCCGCAACGGTGCCGCCTCTTTATTCTCTGGCTCGCTCCCGGTACTCGGATCTCCTCCTCCTCCTCCTCCTCCTCCTCCTGCTTCTGCCTCTCCTTACCTACATCTAGTTTCCGGAGTTTCGTAGCTTATTTGTACTACCTTCAGGGTTCCTCAAGGTTGACACGCATTTTGTACTTTCAGTATATTCGCCTCGTTTTGTTTAGACATGGGTCCTCTCTTGTTTTGTTATTCGTCTCGCATTAGCAGAATTCTAACTGCACATGGATTTATTTGTATTCCTATCACCATCTTCTGTTTGTTCGCGCTTTCTCTTCCACAGTCCGTTTTTTCGAGCCTACATCCTTCTTTCTAATATTTGTCAGTGTATTTTTCAAAGCGTTTCTAAGATTTCACCGACTGTGCTCATTCACTCCTTTACTAAGCTTTACTCTCCACGACAAACTCTCCGCTGCTTCCATCCCTTGCAGCGCTTTCGTCAGGGATTAAGCGCCGCTCGTCCGGAATGAAATTTCCTCCCTCCCCTCCCCCTCCCCTCCCCCTGCCCTTCCACCCGCTCGGCTCCGTCACCCCTCGTCTGACTTCTGTTTTGCTCTAATTACCCGTGTGCAGAAAATTACCCCGTTACGCTCCTATTTTTGGGAAGCGGTGCTCGTTAGGTGTGACGTCTCGCGCACAAAAAGTACAAACGAGTTCCTGTTAGCAGCTATTGTTACGCCGCCGCCGGCGCAGTCGAAATAAATTTTATATTTAATAAGAATGAGACGCGAGATGAGGGTGTTAATCCAATTCCCGCGCATATTGCCACCGGCGTTGCATATGTGGCTGGAGTAATTGCGAGTTCCGCGACGTGCGGGAAAGTTGTCGTTTTGAGACCGTAGTTATGAGTGACGCCTTATCCTGGTGCGGAAATGTAGCTGATTCGCAGTGAAGAGAAAAAGGACATTTGCTGTTTCCGTGTATTGAAATTCATTTAGAAAAGTGGCGAAAGTTTTACAGTAAAGTTCTATTTTCAGAAGTTTTTTTTTTTTATTTCAGTTAAGGCGAAGAAGGGATAATTATAATGGTAATGGTTCAAAATCAACCAAGAATTGTCTATGAAATGTTATTTAAATTTTAGTATTCGCCACAGATATTCAGACAATCAAGGCAATTAAGTGAGGTGCATGTTATTTATTAAGTAATTATATTGAATAAATAAGTATGCCACATTTCATTATCTTTAATATCTGTGGGTAATTTAAAAATTTAAATAACATTAATAGAAAATTGTTGGTTAATTGAAATGCATTATTGGCCCAGTATATAACAGCTGGCTCCAGGGTTGCCAGCTGTTTTATCAACGTCCGGAGACATTTTGAAAGAAGTATATCCCTCATATCCAGCAATCAACCGTTCATACAAGTATTTTTTAGAATACAAGTTTATTTTAGAATAAGTTTTCCTGAAGATGCGTGAACACAAGGCATGTGAAACGTCGTAAAAATCTTTTATATTGACGACTGAATAACATGACCTCAGTTGATTGTGTTTAATATCTGCGGGAACAAATAAATTTTAAGGAGGCGTTACGTGTTTGTAATTTATAAAATAAAATTGGAAGAATAAGATTATATGTTCATTGTCCTAATTTTCTCCTAAGTCACACAAGCATTCATCGCTTTCAATTTTCTGGGACCACGTTATTTCACGCTTACTTCCTACTTCGGGCAAGGACTGTGTGTAATTGCTCTGTGATGGATTAATATTTAATAGTCTTAATTATTACGTATCACATTCACTTATTTGCTATGTATAGTTCTAGCTTGTTTCTAAAAATGGATGATTTCTTTTTAATGTTAGTTATGACCT
The DNA here is from genome assembly GCA_038098605.1 of Gryllus longicercus. NCBI lineage: Eukaryota > Metazoa > Arthropoda > Insecta > Orthoptera > Gryllidae > Gryllus > Gryllus longicercus. The sequence goes on from JAZDUA010000463.1 coordinate 1,150,556, forward strand.
CAGAGTTCGTTTGCTCATCGTGCCTCCAAAAGGAAGATAGGATCTTCAAATGGATGATCCCTCATCGCGAGCTATTACATCTTGCGAAACCATTACATGATCCGATGTTCTGCGCCTGCATTTCGCTAAATGAAAGCCACTTTTTTTCACGTTTCTCGCACTCTAGCAGAGACTGAGAAAAAGAGAAGTCGCACTGCGCTAGTCCGGGGCATCGCGCGGCCACCATATTACGAGTATTCGCTCATTTCGGACAGCGTGAGAGTAAGAAGCAGCAGGGAAAAGGCAGCGAACACGTCAAATGGGTCACTTGTCGGGAGGTCATGTCAGCTGAGGGCTGGGATGATAAGTGTGAGGTGGAGAGAAGAGAACTGAAGAGCGTGGAGCGGATCAGGACCGAGTGGAGAAGAAGCGGGACGGGGTGACGTTGCTTGGCACAGCAAGGTGAAGGGGACGGGAAAGATTTGGAACTGGCGGCGATGCAACATAGTGGAGGAGACTGAGGAGGTGGGTATTGAGGAGTAGGAGGAGACTGAGGAGGTGGGTATTGAGGAGTAGGAGGAGACTGAGGAGGTGGGTATTGAGGAGTAGGAGGAGACTGAGGAGGTGGGTATTGAGGAGTAGGAGGAGACTGAGGAGGTGGGTATTGAGGAGTAGGAGGAGACTGAGGAGGTGGGTATTGAGGAGTAGCAGCGACGAAAGTGGCTGCGATGTTCGTAGCGGCCTGTGTGGAACAGAAGCGACGAGCCAAAGCGGGTGGGAGGACCGAACGGACAGGTCTCGGCGCGCGGAAGGGGGTGGCGAGGACAGAATGAAGCGGCGGCGTCGCTCAGATATCTCGCGTTCGCGCCGGCTCGGCGGGCGCGACCTTTCCCTACAAAAAGCGCCGCGGAGAAGGAGCGCGCTCGGCGCGCCTGGCGAGCGGCCGCGGCGGCGGCGCGGTAACGTCGCATCGCGCGCGTGACAGATGGCGAGCGCGCGCGCGTGAGCGGGCGGGCGGGCGGCGCGGAATGGCGGTCAGAGGACTAAAAGGGTGCGGTTTTTGCTCGCGTTTCTACTCGAGACTTATGGCGAATTGTACGTGGCAGGAACTCTTCAGAGAGAGAACGTAAGCTGCGAGAAAAATTCAGGTGATGTATGCTGGGGGCACAAGTGTGTATGATGTACGAGAAGTATTTCAGAGTTTGAAAAAAATTAAATGCGATGCAGTTTCATTTTTTCTGTGATTTATTAAAGAAACGTAAGACATGTGTGTTGCCACTTCCGTAATGGCAATTTATATTAGTTTAAGATTTTGCGTCAAGTTGTTTACTTGTGGTATTAATCATATTATTTGTTTCTTGTGACATAATTGTCTTGTGTAATAAAGTACTACATACAGTTCGTGATTTGGTTTTTTAAAACATATAAATATCTTCGTCAGCTTAAAGACACACATATGCCAGAAATCGCCGATGAATATGAAATCATTCACTGAATATTAAATGTATTATTCCGTTGTCTATTTTTTAGATGAGATTAAAATACATTCAAGCATTAAGAATTAATGACATTATTATTTAGTATCCTTCAATTACCGGATAGGCATTTTATACTGCTACAGTTCTGGAAATTATAACAAGTCGCGTGCTTGCACTCCAAAAGCTTTCATTGCATCGGCTCACCACATGCCGGCCTCGCAGTCGGGAAACGATCTTCCCGAAAGACGCGGCGCTGGGGTGGGGCCCAGGGGGACGACGGCGGGTACGGGATTAGAATAAACATGCTCAGAAGGAACACAATACAGTGTTTTCTTTACGATCCGCGGACGGGCCGCCCGCCCGCCCGGGAATCTCCAGCAGCGTAATGATGACTGCAGCATCTCCTTCTCCGGCTGCTTTTTTTTTCTCTTGCTTGTGCCCCGCCCGTCCTTGCTCCACTTAGTCTCATCCGGCATTCAGCTCTACCTTTGCTCTCTCCGCCTTGCTCTACCGCGAGCCGCCTCGGCGAACTGCCGTCCCTCTGCCTCCTTACTTCCCGTGCTGCTGCTTGCAATCCCATTCCGCGTTGCTGATCTGTACTCATCCTGTCTCTCCTTGCTTCATGTACTCCCATTCTTTCTCGCTTTGCCCCGCCTCTTCCCAGTCGATCGTCTCTATGCCCCACTTCACCCTATCTCTTCCTCGCTCCACCCACCCCCGCTCCACTGCAGTCCCACCCTTCCACCGCCGGACTGCTAGGCATCGCCCCCAACCCGCCTCTCCTCTCCTCTCCTAGCTCTCCCCAGCCCCTCTCCGACCTTCCGCAGACCGCGAGGACGGGGCTGCCACCGTCGTTATTCCGCTCCGCTGTAGACGAAAACAAATGTGTGGGGGCGGGGACGCGAGCAACACGATGCCCCGGGGCCCTCCTGAATTCAGTGACGCAGCGGTTCAAGATAATTTTAGAATGTTTTCCACTGAATGGGATTCCCAGAAGCAAGTTGCACGCAACCATGCAAGATACTGCTCCTCGGAAAGACGAAATAGCCTATGTTTGCGCCGCAACTCTGCGTGCTCATTATCCATTTAAGTACGATTATTGTGGAGACACTGTTGGGACATTGGTCGTAATTTATTCCTACTTCGTTTCCATTAAGCTTGTCATGTCTCGTGTGTTATAACAAGCAGGAAAACATTGCGTTTGTTACGTTGTGAGGCTGCGTCAGCGTATTGCGGAATCTTGATAACTGACTTCGAATTTGTATTTGAACTAAACTTGAATGCCACTTCATGTAATTACTCTTTTGATAAATGACTGAAGATATTGTCTGGTATCAATTTTAATCAACTTATGATCATTTCGATCGCGTTGCGATCATCATCAGAGCTAAAATGTAATACAAATATTATTAAATACAAATATTATTAAATACTAATATTATTAAATACAAATATTATTAAATACAAATATTATTAAATACAAATATTATTAAATACAAATAATATTAAATACAATTATTATTAACAGGTTGTAGGTAAGAGGTTATTGTATGTAAGATACGTAAGCAAACTGGGTCGTACATACCTAGCAGCTTCTGGGCCGAAAACAAAGTTCTGCGAATTTTTTGGGCGTGCGTCTCGTTTAAGAACACCGCCGGTCGGCGCTGGGAGGGGGCGGGAAGAGGGGTAGGGTGCGGATGTAGGGTCGTAAACCGCGGGGCTGCTGGTGGAGGCTGAGAGACGGTCGGGCGAGCGAAGATGAGTGGAGGGGGGAGGGCTGGGGGTGGGTTAGGGGTGTACACTTTGTGCTAATTTTAGCAGAGGTGACGAGAGTTCAGGTATTTGCTGATTGAGACATGTCATGTTCTGTTTTTTGAGGGCGTTGTGTATGTGTATGGTTTCTAATTTTATTCTGACTGACTGACGTATTGTTTGAAGTTACACACCTCAACACACAATACTCAACAGCCCTGACCTCATTAACAAGATAAAGGACTTTCCAGTGCCCTCTAACGCCAAACTTGTTTCTTTCGATGTGGTAAATCTTTTTCCCAGTGTGCCTACATCTGACTGCAAGAATATTCTTAAAGACAAAATTGACAGATCCCAATGTGCCGTTCCCATCAAAACTGAACTGTACAATCTAATTTCCTGTTGCATAGATGCCAACTACTTCAAATATAATGACAAATTCTACACCCAAGATTCTGGACTACCCATGGGTTCACCCCTCTCACCTTTATTAGCTGATATATTTATGGATAACTGGGAAAACATATTGTTTACTTCTGGTCATCCACTTCTAAAAAATCTCCTGTACTGGCACAGATACGTAGACGACGTGTTAGCACTATGGACAGGCACCACCAGACAACTTTACATTTTTACACAGTACATCAACTCCCTACATCCCAACATAAAATTCACCACGGAGATAGAAAATGAACAAAAATCTTTAAACTTCCTTGATCTCACCATCACACTAGCACAGGACCATCATGAATTTAATATATTCAGAAAACCCACACACACGGACACAATCATACACAACTCTTCACAACACCCCCCCACACACAAACACGCAGCCTTCCATGCGATGGTGCATCGATTAATTTCCATACCTATGTCCCCAGAAAACACAAAAAAAGAAATAAACACCATAAAACATATAGCCAGAATAAATGTATACGACTGCAACATGATTGACAAATTCATAGCCAAAAAAGCAAATACACTCAATATCCGCAAACACACTACCCTCACACCAATTGACAGAAGCACTACAGCCACGTACCACACAATCCCTTATGTAGGACCCCTTTCTCTCAAAATAGCCTCCACACTCAATAAATTCGGTCTAAAAACTTCTTTCAACAATACTCATACATTATATAAAACACTATCGAACACTAAAGACCCAATCCCACCTACATCCTTATGCGGAGTCTATGCTCTCACGTGCAACAATTGCAATGCCATATACATAGGACAAACAGGCCGTAAATTCACACAGAGAATCAAAGAACACGAACAAGCATGGAAAAATAACACTACCACAGTCTCACACTTTGCGGATCACCTAAATTTAAACAAACACACATTTGATAAACACATAAATTTCCGAATTCTAGAAATTGAAAACAGATACTGGAACAGAATAAAATTAGAAACCATACACATACACAACGCCCTCAAAAAACAGAACATGACATGTCTCAATCAGCAAATACCTGAACTCTCGTCACCTCTGCTAAAATTAGCACAAAGTGTACACCCCTAACCCACCCCCAGCCCTCCCCCCTCCACTCATCTTCGCTCGCCCGACCGTCTCTCAGCCTCCACCAGCAGCCCCGCGGTTTACGACCCTACATCCGCACCCTACCCCTCTTCCCGCCCCCTCCCAGCGCCGACCGGCGGTGTTCTTAAACGAGACGCACGCCCAAAAAATTCGCAGAACTTTGTTTTCGGCCCAGAAGCTGCTAGGTATGTACGACCCAGTTTGCTTACGTATCTTACATACAATAACCTCTTACCTACAACCTGTTAATAATAATTGTATTTAATATTATTTGTATTTAATAATATTTGTATTTAATAATATTTGTATTTAATAATATTTGTATTTAATAATATTTGTATTTAATAATATTAGTATTTAATAATATTTGTATTTAATAATATTTGTATTACATTTTAGCTCTGATGATGATCGCAACGCGATCGAAATGATCATAAGTTGATTAAAATTGATACCAGACAATATCTTCAGTCATTTATCATATAAAAAGGTATCTACATCACCAACAATCCAATTAATAATTACTCTTTTATTATTCGCTAACAGCAATGGAAGTGACATAGCAATAATTTTAGCAGGAGAACCCTCGATACCAAATACCCAATGTTGGAATGAGAGATGGGTGTAAAGATTCCCTCAATTGACTAATCTGCGACTTGCAGCGACAATTTGGCGTGGTCCATTAAACGTTGCCTTTGGGCTCGCGGGACAAGAACGCGCGGCGCCTCCGCGCTTCCAATGCTGCGATTGCCCCGTCGCGTCTCGTCTCCCTCTGCAGTTTCCCTGTGCGGAAGCGCATAGAAATGCCGCTGCAAAAGCTCTTCCGTTGGGGGGGGGCGGGTTCGACGTGGAGCAGCAACGGGGGGCGGGAACGGGGCAGTGAGATCGCGCGGCGGAGGGGCGGGAGTGACTGTACAGGCGCGAGGGAAGGCAGAGGCGGGGCAGCGGAGGGGGATCGGGTACGGAGTAGGGTGACTGCGAAGGTGTGGGCGAGAGCCGGGGAGAGGTGGGGGAAGGCAGGGGCGGGGAGCGAGGTGAGTGGGAAGGTGCGGGAATGCGGGGAGAGCGGGGCAGAGGAGGGAGTGCGAAGGCGCGGGGAGAGTCGGGAAGTGTTGGGGAAGGCAGGGCGGGAACCCAGCAGAGGGAGTTCGAGGGAGCGGGGACGGGCAATGGGGAAGGCAGGGGCGGGGACAGCCGAGAAAGATCGAAGGCACGGGGATGGAGCGAGAGCGAAGGCAAGGGCGAGAGTGCGGAGGATGGAGTCGGTGGATGACGGAGGGGGGATGGGCATGAAGATGGGCGGGGGCGGCCGCCACCGCAGATCGATGCCTCGCCGTGCGCGCTCCGCGACCTCCTCCAAAGCGCTTTCTCTTGACTGCGGCCGCCGCGCCGTTCACCCACGGGCCGGCAGGCATCGCGTCGCGTCGGTCGGTGGGTCGGTTGGTCGCGAAGCCGCGGGCGACCCCGCCCCCTCCCACGCAATCGCTCTTTGAAATGCGCGCTCATCGCGCCACAGAGGGCACTCGTCGACGCTGACGCCGCCTCCGCCGCCCTCGTCGCCGGCGCAGGGCGGCACTGAATCGGTCAGCTAGCGAACACTGCCTCCGGGACACCCGCCTGCCATCCTCGCTTCCACTGCACTGTGGACTTGGCGGCGACATCTCTTTCAATACGAATCTGCACAGACATTTCCTGATTCCTGTGCAATCAGTGTGTAACTGTTTTGGCTTCTCTTCTATCTTCCCGAATTCTCTTTCATTAAATTTTGATAACAGCAGTTATTATAATGTAATATTAAATTCAACAGGAATTTTGGCAAAATTAACCATTACGTACACGTTGATGGAACCCTCTGGTTCAATCCACCAAACTTAGTTGTTACTGGCATCAGAGATGTGGAAAATGTGAATAAGGAATTACAAATATATTACGTAGTTTGATGTGTTCAGTAATTGTGTAAATTGTCTTCATTATTAGCATTGTATACTGCATATTTCTCCCGAGAGGCTGTATTTTGTTCTGTTTTCGGATCGTGTATCTCTGTTGTTTATGAACAAAGCACATTCGTAGTAAGACGTTAATTTCAGCATTGTGCATCAATATTCGGAGGAATTCAAATGATTTTACGTTTACGGCCGGTATTACAAACGGAAGTCTGTACAATAACTCTCGGCGTTGCAGGAAATGAAATAACTCACATTCTAACTGTTCGGAGAAAAGCAGTGTTGACGCGGCGCTCGTAAACGAACCTTCGAGACTGTTCCAGAATGGGGGGGGGGGTGCGAACGAGATGGGGACGTAGACAAGGGGCGCTACGTTGCTGTAACGAGGACATAATGACTGCAAATTCCAAATTAATTGCATTCATCGCTGGTAGGCAAGAGAAGTGGTTTAAAATGATCTTCATTGTTACCATACATAATATACATTTGCTTGTAGACTATCTGCCTTCACTGGTGTTGTGAAAATTACTTTTCTTGCATACTGACCCAATACTTTATCAACATATTGGCAATTTCAAATTAATTCACGATATGGCCAAAAAAAATTCTTAAGATGACTTCCACAATTGAACAACGTGGAATGCTTTCCGTGCGAATATTTCGAAGCACTTGCAAAACCGTTGGGGAGCACGTCTAGCCATAGACGTGTTACTGCAGAACGGAGCCATGGGAAATATTTCGAAGGTCAAGAGGGGGAGCGGGGACGAAGGGTAGATGTGGAGATGGGGAAGAGCGATGTAAGGAAGGCAGAATTTACCAAAAGTGATAAAATATTAATTCTTCTTCTTTAGAGGATCTATTAACCAAAAGAAACTTGCTAATTATCCGGATTAGTGAGTTTTGGATGTTTAAGTTTTAAGTAGACGTCAGTAGGAATCAGTGTTAAAGTGATTTATTAATCATTTTAGCTTAGCTGAAAACTCTACGAAGACAGGTTTATTTAGGAAATTACGTCTTTCTGATGTTTTCATCCCTCGACACGTATTCCACGCCGTACTGAGAATTTCAATAGTTATTAATGTTAATAGAGCAATATCCAGCAAATAGCCATGAACGTTCTTGGTGACGTAGGCAGTGTGTCGTTCAATACTTCTCATACTGGCCACCTTGGCTACATTTGTTTCGGTTTTTCGTAACTAAGGACGAGTATAATATCCTAAAACACGCGCTCGTTGGTATTGGCTTTTTGATTTAGTGTTTGTTGCTTTTTGGCAATATAACGGATCAGTATTACGAAAACTGATTTACACCACTGCTAACGGACGCTTCGAACTCTTATGACGGAAGGGAATGAAATGAAATGAAATGAAATACCTCTTATTCTGGCCCTACGTCGCTTCCTCGCTGCACGTTGGAGTGCACGTCGACCCGGAGCAGCGTGGGCGCGACGGTCGTAAATGAACCTTGGAAGAGGCTTCGGAGTGGGGGTGGGGGACGAGGCGGAGGTGCAGACGAGCGGAGTGTTTACTCGGCGTTTACGGCATGCGCAGGCTTCCGAACAGGCGAAAGCAGCGCGGCGCAGCGCTTCGGGCAAAATTCGCAGACAATGCGCATCAGCGGATGCGAACAGAGGGAATCGTCCTCTCGAAAACCGCGTAAACCGTGAAAACTGTGGCAGCGTCGCAATTCGCCTCCTGGAAAGGTTTGCGTAGAATTAAATGCGGTACGCAAAACGGGATTTAGGGAATTTTTTTTTTCCTTCGTCGCGACTTGATGTTTTACGGGTGAAAGAGCGACAAAGAAATGGAAATTTTGGAGGCAATTTTAGTGTCTTGTGAATAATTCTTGCAAGATGGGGCTTGAATTAATTCATGCGACACAGTGTCTGAATAATACTACAAACATAACTTGTATTTAACAGGACCATTATGCACCATTATTTTTATTGTTGAAATTTAAAAAAAATAACGATTAAGAAATAACTGGTCACGGTTACTAAAATACTAACTGCTCATTTTTATAAGTATTTTGATCATATTGCCACAATGTTTGTTCAATACACGAGCTCTTTGAAGTGGATAAAGCAGAGAGAGTACTTTCAAGTTTTCCCTAGGAAACTGAGAATTATATCAAACAGAAAACTAGAGGAGAGAACACAAAATAGTGATAGGTTACAGTAAAAGTAGACCATGGCCACGATAAGGCGTACGTTATGTGGGAAGCAGACGGTAAACAAGGAACTTAAAGGAACGGTTGTTAAACAATGAGTAAATGTTCTGAAAGTAAACGTGTTTAAAATCGGGACCCGAAGAAGTTGACGTTGAGCAGGAAGAACGAATGGCCTCGATAACGTGAAGATTTCGGTCACATCGTCGACTTCACAAATGACAAACATTCCCCAAATAATCTGGTACGAGTGCAGCGAAGGATAAGGAAGCAGACACTGGAGGTCGGGCTGGTGCGGGTTCGCCCCGAACGGGGGTGGGGGAGCGGGAGGGGGAGGGAGGGCATGAGCAGCATCGCGGAAAGAACGAGAGCGGTCGTTAGGACGTCTTCCTTCCCCTCCCCCCACCATTTCCCCTCCTCTTCGCCCCTCGCCAGGAAATGCGCAGCTTCATCTCCGGAGTGCGGAACTCAACCAAACGCTGACCCGCTACGCCCCCATGCTGCCTCTTCTCTCCTCACCACTCAGCTCTGCCCAGTCCTCTCCATACTCTCGCTCCCGCCTTTCCAGTCTCCACGCACCAGACCCGTCCATACACTTACCTAGTTTTTTCGATGCGCCTCGCCTCTACCCGTTCCAATGTACCTCTCGTCCCGCCCCCCACTCACACCTACTCGTTCCGCCCCCACTCACAATTCGACCCTTCCGCCCCTACTCACAATTCGACCCTTCCGCCCCTACTCACAATTCGACCCTTCCGCCCCTACTCACAATTCGACCCTTCCGCCCCTACTCACAATTCGACCCTTCCGCCCCTACTCACAATTCGACCCTTCCGCCCCTACTCACAATTCGACTCTGCCGCCCTCACTCACAATTCTGCCCTTCTCGCCCCACTCACAATTCTACTCTTCCCGCCCCCTTCCTTCCCTGTCCACATCGTTGAGCCCCGCCCACTCGCGTTGCAACGCCCAGCTCCGCTCTTTCTTTTCCCCTCCTCTCCGTGAACTACCCCCCACCCACCTGCTACATCGTCCGCGCCCTGCTCACGTTCCCACCCTCGCCAGCGCTCCCCTTCCCGCCGCCGCCGCCCACGTCCCAGGCGCGGCCGTCCGTTATTTTTATGCCGCGAACGGCCATCAGTGAAATGAGGCGCGCGTTTGACGGAGAGCCGTCCCGGGGTTTGTTTCGAGTAATTCGCTTCCTGCGGAGTGGAAAGTTCGAGCCCGAGCGTTCATTTCGCTGGCTGCGGCGGGCGGCGCGGGGGAGCCGCCGCCAAGTCGCCCCGCCCCCTCCAAACCCCCTGGCGACTGCCTAAGCCCTTCGAGCGTGGCCGGCGAGGCGCGGCCCAGCCACCAGAATGTAAACTCCGTGCAACTAGAACGCGCTTCGCGAACACTCGTTTGTTCCCCTCGCTCGCCCTGTCCCGTAAGACGGATGATCGAAGAGTTGTCTGCGTGCTGGGAATTTTGTGAGCGGGGTGGGTGGGTGGCAAATGTGTGTGCAGGTTTATTTTTTTGTTATTCGTTGGTTGCTGATGAACGTGAGTTTGAAAGTAAGGCAATGTGAGCTGGAAAAGTTTCGTGCTTCATTTGTTGACTTCCTGGGAAATTACTGATAAATTGTACCACTAGTTTTGTTTTTATCAAAGTTTTTCTGGAAGACTGCTCTTCGGAAATGTTCGTTTTTCTAAGTAGATAAGTGTAAAACTAAAAATTTCATATCAGATCATATCAGATGATCACGTTGTATTACTTCGAAGAAAAAAACCTGCAATCTCATCATGCTGATTCAGAAGCACATTTTATAATAAGAATATTTATTCGTTACCGCTGTAGACATCTCAGCCGTCAATGACAATATATTTTACAGAATAGCCATGACATTAAGACTTCAAACCTTTCAATTTGATATAGTTGTCTTTCTCATTGTAGGTTTTATAAACCAGTTTTCCACAATGCATGTAATTCACATGAGTTGTGAAAGTTCGAGAATAATAGCTAAACGCGGCACACTAGTACATGATTGACAAGAGATACCGGTTGCTTTGAAAATCACGTATTTCGCTTGTTCCAATCGCGCCACTAACAGTTAAGGTTTGATGCTTGCATACTATTTCGAGTTGAAAGTTTCAATTCTGTCTGAAACGTGAAGGATACATTCGTTATTGTGTCGTTTGAAGGTTTCACTTTCTTAATAACAATGTTGTAAGGGGAACTCGTCATGTTTTAGCGCCTTACCAAATGCAAAAATCATCCCAAGTGATTCTAATACTATCCTCTAGCACAGCAACAAGCAGCGATACATTTGGTATCACTGCCGCATCAAATAACACTGCTACAAATGCGGCGCGCCGAAACACCTGCATTTTTTTCAAGTCTTTGTTTATGGTAGTTCTTTTTTCCCGCTTCGTTGTTCTACAACCTAACGTTTAATCCTTAAACTGTTCGTCAACGTTATGTACTTCAGACAGTGCTGACGTTTACCTGTACGTGGTTAAAACATCCTGGTGATAAATTAGTGATTTCCTCAACGCTGACGTGCGTTGTTATTGCATGACGAACTCGACTGAGACAGTATAATCCAGGTCAAGGGCGTTAACTTTGTATAGAGTGAGTGTTGAGGGACATTATTATTCAAAGGAAATTCTCTCGCCATTGCGGGATAATATACCTCAGTTAGCTTGGTGTAGAGGGAAAAGTTTTTATTAGTATCCATAATTCCAGTTCAAAGTTCTACTGCGGTCATCCTCCAATCGTCAGTGGAATGTAGCCAATTTTATCTCGCTACTCTAAATTTTCATTACTCCAGCTTTTCTAACGCGAAAAGCTACTGTCAACTGTTCCGGCATAAATCTTTCATGGGTGACCTTGCGTTTGCCGGTGACGTAACCAGCAGCTGGTGTGATGTTGTTAATTGTCCCGAACAAAACTACTCATCATTGCAGCGCTACAAGAAGACGGAAACGCATGTCATCAAATTTGTCACGCGATATAATCAGCGTTATCAAGGAAAAACAATCAAATCAAGATCTCAGGGAAAAATTCGAAAATAATAATAAACCTATCTTCAAAGATCGGTTTGCAATTGTTTTTCGTATAACAGTAAATTTTTATTTGCGAATGGCCTAAAGATGAAAAAGAGATCTACGCTGGTAATATATAAAACTATGCGAGTAGAAAATAACTTCGAGGAGCTGCATAACATAATGTCCATGCTACGCAGAGGAGTAGTCCCTTGGTTTCGAAACATACATGCCAACGTAAATTGAGCCGAACGATCGCCACTCCATACAAACGCTTTCACCAAGGAACCACACCACGCCGCCTTGGAAGAACCTAGGAACCACACCACGCCGCCTTGGAATAACCTAGGAACCACACCACGCCGCCTTGGAAGATTGCAGTGGGCAATCTGCGAGTCCGCGTCCCTGACACATCCGAACATCTCTGGAAGATTCTCTCGCACACGTCATCCGCAGACGCAGCGTCGAGTCACATGGTGCGCGCGAACGTCTCCCCGTCCCAACTGCGCGGCGCAGTCGGCCAAGAGGAGAAAGGCCGCGCTCTACGTCGTTCCGCACCGCACCGCGCGCCAGGTGAGTCGGAGAGCGGGAGCGGGTGGAGGTGGAGGTGGAGGAGGAATTCCACTCGGGCGGCGCAAACAAGTCCGCGGGGGCTCGTCGGGCGGAGCGCGCGCGCACTGGTCGGCGCCGGTCACGTGACGCGTGGTGTGACCGGCGGCGGCGCAATGGCAGCGCTGGCGGCCGGGCGGGCGGGCTGGCATGCGAACAGCAGGCCGGGGCCCCGTTAGCCCGCGAGGCCGCAGCCGGGCACGACGCCCGACGGCGCTCGAGCCGCGTAATTCAATGCTTCGTAAGCACTGTTGCTTTGCAGTTAAAAGCATAATTGAAAGCCAAATTTGGTTTGGGGTTGTTATCCCTCGGAGCACTAATCAAGTGCTTAGTATTCTATACTGTTTAAGTATTACGAGTGTAAGCCAAACTCATAAAAAAATCACGAACGAAATCCACTTAATGTTTTGTCAAATGGAATCATCTTATTAAACATCTGTGACTTATCGAAAAAAAGTAGAATGTTTGGACGTTTTCTGGAACTCCTGAATTCCTCCCCATTCTTTTAGATCATAAAAGTAGCCACAAACGAGGTTTGTAGGATTCGAAAAAATAAAATTTTCGCTCCCGAGTACTAGTGTGGATATATTTATTGGGTTCTTCCCAATTTTGATTGAACCCCGAACTCAAACTTGCGCTCAATGCTTGTTCAGAAATTGTTGATTACTCTAGACACGTGGCTTAATAATAGGGATTGCTCCTACTCATTAGTCTGTTGCTACTGTTGGGTCATTATTTTCCAAATGCAATTATTTAAAAATATATAATAACTAAACCATTGACTTAATCTTACTCTGCTGACTCCGAAAAAAATAAAGCGAATTTTACCCAATGTTTTGTAGAATAATTTGTTGCTCCCCAAAGTCGTCGCTGCGAAATTTCTCATCTAGCTTAGTTAGAACGGAGCGCCTATGGTTCGGTTTGTGAGCATTGTGTGTGTGTGTGTGTGTGTGTGTGTGTGTGGTGTGTGTGTGCGCGCGCGCGCGTTTGTGTGTGTGTGTGTGTGTGTGTGTGTGTGTGTATCACTGCGCCTTCGTATTTTCAATGCCATCTACTGAGAAGGTCAAGGGCTGTAGAAATTTCATGTGACACGAGGAGTGGCGTCCATTTGGAGTCTTGTATGACGTAATTTGTGCGGTTGTAGCAAGAACGACTGTCAGAATTTCCTGTTTCGTCTTCCTTGAACTTCACTGACGAAGTAAACACAAAAGTTTAGAAGAAATGACAGTTCGCAAGTCAGCGTGATCTGTGAAATAACATCCGGGTCGCTCGATCTCTTTTCAAGGTAAAAATTACTCCTGTGCAAAATGGCTGATTTCTCAATTTTTCCATTGAAATTATCTGTAATAATGATTACGCAATCACAAATGTAACATTATTAGGTGCAATCATGAGGCATCAAATAAGTATAAAACTCAACAAGGAACTGAAGTAAAATTTCCGGAATTAGATGCAAGTTTTTACCATTTCTTCTCGTTTTTCTTGAGCGTATGTCGTAAAAACGCAAATTGCTTTATTAGTCTATTGGGGAAAATCCAATTCCCAGATGTACTAATTTAAAATCGCTAAAGCATCTTACCAGTACGTTTTAAATATCGAGTGTCAATAATGATGCAAATTGCTTGTAAGTTGCAACATGATTCGTGCGTCATTAGATCTTCAAATGACGCCACTCTGGCGTCATGTACCGACAACAGTGGCGCCCGCGTTCTCTTACCATGCGCCGCAACGGTGTCGTTCAGGAGACGTAGCATCGCGAACGGCGTTGCGGTGCAAACGATTCCTGCCAACGCCGGGACGACAGCAGAGGTTGCCGACGCACACGAACACAGCGCGCTGTCCTTTTTGCACATTCCCCCTTCCCTCTCGCCGAGCTCTGTCGCCATCTTCGGCTGATACATGCGCCGCCGGTTGTTTGGTGGCATCATTCTTTTCTTAGACTGGTTCAGAGTCATGGCAATCGGTTTATGACTTATTAAGCCCCATTAACATTTTCCATGTCTTTTCCATTCTTGAATTATTTTTGTTTCTCTTTTTTCTTTTTTTCCGTAGGTGTCGACTTTTCCCAAAATATTGTCGTTTGCCGTCTTTTCTCATATCTTTCCTCGTTATTTACTTTTCAATTTTTTTCTAGTGCACACCTTTGTGTTCTTTTGAATATTTGTTTTTCTTTCTTAAATTAATCGCACATTATTCGTTAACTCTTCCTCTTTCATTCTTCATATCACATTTATTCCTAGTAAATTCCTGCATTGCAAGAATATACTAGAAAATTACATTGCATTGTACCTTTGCTCTCACAGCGTGATATTATTTCGTTATTAAGATATTATTTCCTTTATTTATCGTCTACACCCCAGCTGAATGATTTTGATGAGAGGGTGACGAGTGATGAAAAGCCAGATATAATTGGAATACTGACGGAGAAACAGTGAAATGACAGGCGCAGAAATCGGGATGGCTCTGAGAAAATCTGCCGCAAATCCACTTTGCCACCATAAATTCCATACAGGCCTGCAGGTTCTCAGAAGATGAACTGTCTGACCACAACATCAAATGTCGCACCGCCTACACAAGCGCAGACCTCGCCACGTTGTCGTGTTCTTCTGTTCCTTCGTGATCTTTTCCCTCCCTCCCTTCCACCCACACACCTTTCTTTCTTCCCTCCCTCCCTTCCTGCCTCTTTTTTTCCCTTACTCCCTCGCCACCTTCCTCCCCCACCCCTCACCCTCACCCTCACCCCCCTCTCTCTCATCTACCTCGTCTCTCACCCTCCCCTCCCCTCCCCTTCCGTTCTGCCTTCTGCTGCCGTCTTGTATAGGTGCGCGCGGATGAGTTAGTTGGGGGTGGGGGACGGCGGCTGCGTGGGCGTCGACAGCGGTCGCGCTGAGCCGCGCGCGAACTTTGCGCTGGCGGCTTGTCGCCCTAATCTGCTCGGCAAACTGTACCTTGATTTATCGCGCGGAGTCGCGCGCAGCCGTCAGTCGGAGGAGGAGGCGGCGGCGGTGGGCGGGGCCGCGCTGCGGGGCGTCTCTCCCCGGGCGTTAGGCAACGCGAGAGCGTCGCCGCCGCCGCCGCCGCCGCTGGCGCCGCCTTGGCGGTCTCCCGCGCGGCGCCCCTGTCCTTCGCTGCCGGCTCGAGTTGCGCCGGCGGCTGGCCCTTGGAGCTGTGCGCTCGCTAGAAAATTGCCCCGTGTCCTGGTTTAGCATTACGACCTTCTCGCGCTTTTGAAAGGGAATAAAAAGGTAGGGCTGGTAATGCGAGTTGTATGAAAATAGGTATTTGAAATGGTTTATGAGATACGTCTGTTGGGTTTACATTGTTTCTCGGAAAGTTCAGTGGTTTAAGTTCCTAGTGTATGTGTGGTAACGAAGGATTGAGGTTGGAGATGTCGTGTAATTGAGTTAATAAAAAATGTGTAATGACGACAGGTAAGTTCTACACAGTAACGCCTTTCTTTCGTTATCCTTTGGATGTGAGATCTAAAACCCCAAAGCCGTAGTTACAAATAAAAATTGCGAACCGTAAATGAACTTTATTCATGTCATGAGAGTCATGACATTGCGAGAATGAGTTAATTTTTTATCACAAAATCGTCAAGGAAGTGCTCGAGGCCAATTTCCTGACGGGATAACGCGGTGATTAGGTGATCGACGTGGTTACGAGGCCCCTTGTGGGTGCTCGGTCCAGTTACACCTCAATTCCGCACCCGCTCAATGCCACTTGACGGAGCGAACAAGTACATGCAGCTCAGACTTCCTGCCGGGGTGCGCGCTGTCCTTCGGCGCGCAACGCCCCAGGCTTTGCACACGGCTGTCGAAGCTTTGAACACGTCTCCTCCACCAGACCACACCTCTGCCGTGCTTCCAGCCGTGCGCCCGGGCGCTTTCTCTCCAGAACTCGCTTCGCCCCCTCCCCCTCCCTCCCGTGTCTCGACGGCGCCGTCGCCCAGTGGGCGAGGGCGATGCTCGCTTTATCGCCCGCGCGGCCTTGCTCGTAACGCGGCCCAGGAAGCGCGCGCCGGCGCGTCGAGATCGCCCGCCCGACCCGCCTGCGCCGCGCGCTTTCATTCAGAAGCCGCTAGGCCACGCCACACCGCGCTGCGTCCCGCCGCGCCTGGGAAAGTTCCTGCGCAGCCACGGGCTAAATCGGGCCGCGGCCAAGGTTGGCGCCGCCCGCCCGCCCGGCCGGCCGGTCGCCCTTGCGCCTGCGCAGCGCACAGCGGCTGTGGTTGCGTTTCCGATCGGGACCGGAGGCTCGTAATCAGAGGCTGAGGTCAGCATTGAAATGCTGGTTGATCCAAACGGAATTTCTGGTGGATTAAGGGATGGTGAAATGCAGCATGTAGTTTGAAGGGTGTAAAATTTGAAGTGAGAGAGAAGTTGGAGCACAGTGTGTTTCCTATCCATAGCTCTTTTCAACTGAGGCAGTCACGCGCTTATGATTCGTAATAGAACCGATCCAGGTCTCAGTTGGTAATGTATTTTAAAGATCCTCTCCTTTCTAGC
Organism: Gryllus longicercus; assembly: GCA_038098605.1. Classification (NCBI taxonomy): domain Eukaryota; kingdom Metazoa; phylum Arthropoda; class Insecta; order Orthoptera; family Gryllidae; genus Gryllus; species Gryllus longicercus. The sequence continues at coordinate 1,167,560 of JAZDUA010000463.1, forward strand.
TTGCAAAATGATTGAAAAATGAAATTATTTAAAATGGCTGAAAGAATAAACTGAATCAAAGAATCAGTTCATTTCGATATGCGTGATCGGGTGTAGGTAAGGACGAAGTGAGATCAGCGTCATTTTGCTTCCAAAGAAAAGCAAACTTCGTTTACAGCCAGAGGCTAGTGAGGAATGTCTGTCGGTCTGTTGGGCATTTACGACTTTCAGAGAAAATAAACTGAGGAACTGGTTGTGTGTGCTCTGCACATCAGCTTTACGATTTACCAGAGACATCTGTTTTTGTGTTTTTATCATAACCTCGTGCACGTCATACCGTAGGTGGCGGTTGTCGCATATTGCATACGTCTCGTGTGAAGTTTGGTCCAAAAAATGCCCTGAAGTGTGGCGAGTCTTGCGGCAATGATCATCGTGCAGCTTCCTACTTAATAGAGAGTCCTGGTGCGCGTGCTGCCTGAATCGCCGCCGCAGCGAATAGCGGGAAACCCACTTGGCGAGCGTCTTCCGGGTCCGCGGACATTCTGCAGTGACGTTAGGTACCAAGCGGGTCAAGCCCACAGTTGGTATAAGAGTATGCAAGTATTGGGTGTATTCTTTAGCAGCTAATGTTGGAGTTCTAGGTAGCGCTAACTGAACTGGAGTCCAAATTCTTCATCCTTTTAAATTCGCGTATTCAACAATTTGCTATGGTTTATGATGTTTAACTGCGTCATTCCAGACATCATTTGTGATGTATGAATAAGTTATGGTTTTAGTCAAAATTAAATAAAACTCTAGAAAGAAAAAAGTAACCATTCTAGAGCAAATCAGGAACACTTAAAACTAGATTAGTTAAGAGAATGAGAAAGTGTTCTTTTCTATCTATCAAATCCATCAAAATGTCGTTTTGTGGCTTTTTTTTAGTTCTTTGTTATAATATTTCCGATTAAAATTCGTACAAGCGCAAGTTACATGCTTAAAATGATTCTCGCCGTCGATTAAATCTAATTTTCTTCTGAGCATTTTCTGGCGCACATGTTGCGCTTTCGGAAGAATTAGTATGCGCCAGATCATCATTAGGGAAGGCGGTTGGCAACTCTCTTCCCCTTCGTGGATCTCATTCGAACGCTCTTTCACCCTTTTCTATTTCACACTTGTCACTCTTTCTGTGCATAGAGCTTCAGCTGGATTCAGCTCGCTTCAACTCTCGCTGTCGCATTTTTTGCATCCCGAAGTAGTGGATGTCTTTCAAGATAATGAGAACGGGCCATTTGGGGATTGAGAATCAGCTTCTCGTCCTAAGAAGGTGGATAAAGAATTAGATTAATGGCAGGCGTGAGAAGGTGAGAAAGCCCTAAGCCAAACTGGAGAATCTTAATATTGAAATATTGAACATATATGTAATTTAACTGAATGTGAAAGTAAACTGTTTCATTTGCTATTCAAAAATGTAATATTAGAGTACATTTTGCAGTGTGAATATAGAGTTGTTTAAAAAATATTTTTGCTCCTATGCCCAAGAGGTCAATAACTATGTGCCTGGTCTCTTTGTGCATTATTAGACCCCCGAATGGGATTGTGGAACAACTCCAGGGATTGAAGTACCGCCCTAGCATTTGTCTAGAATTAATTGATCTGTGAAAACCCCAAAATACACGATTAGAGCACCCCCTCGGGTATTATTATCCAGGTGTTGGTCGATCCAGTAATTTATCTGGTGTCACAAAATACGTCACTTTCCGGATGCGAACAGTATCGGGCCCTCCACTACATATACTGCGATTTTTGCAACTCTGGCCTTGGCAGGAATTAGCTGCTGACGGTTTCGTCCAATCGGGAGCTTGATCGTCACCATAATGACGTCACTATGGTGATGTTCAAGCTGCCGATTGGATAAACCGTCGACAGCTAATACCTGTAAGGGGCATAATTGCATAAATCGCAGTATAGGCAAACGAAACGCCTCAGGTGCAAGAGCTCCTCGGAGACGGCTCTCCGGAGCGCCGGGTTCGTCTCCGGGGCGGCGCCGGCGGCCCGCGAGCGCCTGGGCGGGAGACGTCTATTCTCAGGAGCGCGCTATTTTTACCCGCGCCGCGGCTCTGCGGTCTCGGCCGGCTGGCGGCAGGCAGCCGTCGCCGCGGCCGGCGGCGCTTGCGTCACCGTCACCGGAGCTCCGCTGCGCACCCACGCCGCCGCCGCTTCCGCCCCCCACCCCCACCCCCTCGCAACGCTGCCCATGCGATTTGGTGTTTCTTCTGGCTTGGGAATTGGCATCGCGTCGTGTAGTGTAATAGCTTGCTGATGTGTTTACCTCAGTGAGCAGAAAGAGAGAGTTGCAAAAAATGATTTTGTGTTGGCGGATTCATTTATATATTTATTGCACGGAAAATGTTTGTACAGTAGTTTGTAATGTTTTTGAATACTGATAGTTTTGTACAATGAAATATACTGCGATTTTTTCCTTCTGGAATGACTTGATTTCACATACAATCCGTCGGCGTGGGCGTAAGACATTTGTACCGCAATGGTTTACTATTTAGTAAGATTTATTTTTTACGTATTGTGATGGACGTAAGTATTTATTGTTCATAGTAAGTGGTATGCATGTTTTTTTAAATACCACTTTTTAACATTTTATAGCATACATTTTGATTTCTTAGTTTTGTGTAGCATATTCTACGTGTTGAATATTTTTAAAGCGAATAAAAAGCAAGTGATTCTAAGTGTGCTGTATAACATACTCGCAAAACTGTAATATCTTTCTACTCTATCTCTAATAGAGTAATCCTATCTATTTCGCAGTTATTCTGGCAGTTTTATGTACTACGTACGAGTACGTTCGTATAACCCTCGTGCTTTTCCACGGTATACCGTACGTTTCGCTCCGCTCCGTTCCGTTCCGCGGTGGGGTGGATGCGCTTCGCCCGCCAGCGAAGGTTTTTGCGCGGCCGCGGCCGTCGGCCGACACCCGAGTCGCCTGCTGCTGCTGCGCTGCGCTGTCAACGCGATGTGGGCGTGCGCGTGTTCGCTCGAGCAGCCAGCCACCTTCTCAGCTGGCTCTGACGCACAGGGCGAGCAACCAGGCGGGCTATCTTGTGCAGTTCGGAAATGGCTCTATTCGCGTGATTCGATACGGTATAAGTTCACCATCTGGAATCCCTCAGAAAAAAGAGAATTTAAATTTAATGACATTAAAACGAATTTCAAATGTATGAAGGATATATGTATGTATGAATAACGGGAAAATCTAAAAAATAAAATATTCGGGTTATGTAAGGCAGTTATTGGGATTCTAGTTTGTTTTATTCAGAGAACGTGCTTCGTGTACCGCTTTCTAATGTGGAAAGTATAACAATCCACTCACTTTCGGTATGGGACCATCCTATATTCTCCATGGTGACATAGTTCGGGAAACAGGAGTAGAACTTGCTGAAATGATTTGCTTTTTAATGTACTTTTTTCGTTACAACAATCGTGTGAGAATGTAATATAGTAGTGTAGATATGTGTGCATAAAATTATGAAAAATAGGGTGCCACTGTTATTTGAATTCTTAATATTACGTGTCATTACTCCCCCTAACGCATACATAGTATCATGTGACATGTAGCTGTGAGGTTGTAAAATTTGAATAAAGAGGGCATACTTGACCTATTAATCAGGAACATGATTCTACGGATAATGTGAAGTGTGTCAGTCAGTCAAAAGAGGACAGCCCACAATCGTGCGCCTTGAACTGAATTTCAAACGTTAGTATTCCCCACAAGGCAGACTTCAGTAATGCAAGCATGTTGGGCAACCTACCCGTCCAGCGTTCCTCCAGCACGTGCTTGCGTTCAATACATCTTGCGCGCCGAGTTAGGTCATCGCGGATGCGAGATAGGAACGCGATCGCGCGCGCGCGCATCGGCGCTGCCGCAGATGGGCTCGCGTCGTCAGCTGCGCCCCACGTGCGACTGCCGTCCGGGGGCGGCCGCGAGCCCTCGCAGACAATGCTCGGTGCTGTGGCGGTGGAGGAATCTGGGGCAGGGGGGGGGGCGGCGGCGGCGGCGGCGGCGGCGGCGGCGGCGGCGGCGGCGGCGGAAGCCTAGAGAAGGTCTCCGCGCTCGGCGCGGAGGTCGCTTCGGAATTTGCAGCCGCGCTACCGGGCGTGGCCTCAGATTGTCGGTCAGTTCTTGCAGCTGGTCGTCGATGAGGATGTGTGTTTTATGGGCTCTTAGATACATCTGGGTGCTTGTAATTCTCGCTGAACGCATGCCGTTTATCTAGTAAATTAAATATAACACGGTATGTTGCGTTCCATTTGCCTCATCGTAACGTCGTATAAGACTCGTTTTATGCGCTTTTGGTACAGGGTATCTTGATTCTGATTGTTCTCGTTCTAGTAAATTTAATAGAGTACACTTTCCAGGAACTTTTTTCAATCCTACAAAATAATTAATACTCGCTTGAATTATTTCAAATATAAAAAAAAAAATTAAAAAAAGTACATATATGTAATTAAAAATGCACAATATCTCGATGCAATGCTTATATTTCACAGTGTGATTGGTTCTATTTCTGCGAAATCCGCTTTAGTGCACTGCCAAGTGTACGGTATTAATAATTTATTTTTACAATTCCCACTGTTGTCAGGTTTTTATTCTTTAAATTTCCTTTTTCAAAGCAAAAAAAGCATATTTTAAAAGAGTGCAATAGTTATACACGGAATGTGTTGTTGGTCATAATTCAAAGGGATAGCAGAATAAATATCGGTATTGGAAAGTAGGCTGATTACAATCCTGTGCAGACTAAATCAGTAATTTTGCTCTTCGTGATTCCGATGAATGGTGTAGCTGGTTTTCTCTAAAGAGAGTCGACGGAGGCTGTGTGCCCCAGGTGCTGCAGTGCGGGCGGTGGCCGGACCGAGCGACGGCCGGAGCCGCGAGCGCTGCGCTGCGGGTCTCGCCGCTTCACGTCCGCTGCGGGCGCGTCGGCGATTGACCCCCGCATTCCACACTCGCTTAACGCTGGCCGCCGCCTCGCCTCCCCTTCCCCCTTCCCCCTTCCCCCTTCCTCTCCCCTCTCCCTCTCCACCCGCTTTCCATAACCTCTCCTCCTCTTTCTTCTCTTCCTTTCCTCAGTCGCGCCCTGACCATCTAAATTCAAGGCGCCCTCGGTGACGAGACGGTCAGCACACTTGCGCGCATTGTATTGAAATATAATAATATTGATATATAATAATATATTTGTATTGAAAAAGTGACTGGCATTTAATGGTTTCGGAAGGGAAGCTCCATCACTCTCCCCCTGCCTTGCGGAGTGGCGCCGGTGTTGAAACTGCTACTGCTTGGTCCCTTGGGTATGTCGCGGGACGAAAAAGTTGTAAGTTTCCGAATGTTTGCGAAAGTGACATGCGTGCTGGTTTCGCAATAGTAGGCAACCTAGAAGGCGTGAAGTCACTCGCAAAGTAATTCAAATTCCACATATACTTAGCTCCGTTTATAAAGTTATTGTTTCGCCAATTTTCTAGATGCAAAAGCACGTACAGTGCAGAGTTTTTCCTCTTTCTGAGATGGAAATCAATTGGCTGATAGGTGTGCACAGTCTAAAACCATAGGGTTGCCAACTACATTTCTGGACACACTTCTCCACTATTTAAAAAAATGGAATATATTATTCTACTTCACAACTATTTCTTGACTATTATAAATTATTTAAATTTATTTTTGGATAGTTGAAATTTTTTCACGTTTTTGCACCAAAGTCGGCTCAATGTAACACGTCTGTTATTTTTGAAAGTGAAATCAACTCGACTTTACTCGCAAGTTAAAAGTATAGGGATAAAATTTCCAGTAAAATTGTTCCACAGTTTCAAATGTAAAATTGAAATAATCCGTAAATGTAAAATACTTTCAAAATGTGCAGTTTCAGGAAAGATGTTGGCTTTTACATTTAAGTAAAAGCTGAAAGTTTTCAAACTACATATTAGTAGACAATAAGGCAATCATACTTACTGAACCACAGGTACGATAATAGTACGTGGATCTACTAACGTGTCCATCTGTTGCATGTCATTGTAAATTTTAAAATGTATATATCTTCATAATTACGTTCAACTTATTCAATGTGGGTCGTAATGCGATCGTTTCACTTTCCTTTGTAAAGGGAAGTGTAAGAAAATTATTTGCTTCCGAACGTCTCAGTTGTATGATTATATAAAAGTCCTTTTTGTAGTTCGACGGAAGCTCAGGCCTTGCGGCCTAAACCTCGCCAGAGATGTATTATTGTCATTATTTTGATTAGTATGACTAGTTGTCGTTCTGTACGCCATTTATCAGTTATTAAATATGTTTACGGAAACATGGTTTACTACGGTTTAGTATGGTACATAAACGGGGCCCATTTCAAAACTTTGACAGGGTAAACTGCTCCCTGCTTCCTTTGCGCGCGCCTATGAATTGGCTGAGTGATCGTAAACTGTTCTTTGGTCCCGAAGTTTGCTCCCCATTTACGGAAAACAGGTCATTTATTCTGTTAAAAATTCACATTTTTCTTTATAATTAAAACATGTTCCGCAAGGTTACTCATAATTGCAAATGTACTGTTTCTTTCGTGTGATATTGAACAAACGTAATATCTTGCAGCAATTGCGACATAATTTCTAACTTGTAAACAGAAATATGTTTTTTTTAAGACTTATTTTTTAAGCATGATCTGCAGACCATACAAAGACAATTACGCAAGTAGATTGCGTGCGTGGGTGCAGAATAGCATTAAGATTGTAATGGCATTTCATTGATTCAATCGCGAATAATTTGTTTAATAAAGTGGACCAAACATTCATTGCCTGCAAATCGCTATTGTTAAAAATGCACAAGATAATATTCATTGCGGTGTAAAATAAATGTCACGTAATAAAAATATATTTTTCAAATAATAATGCATTTTTATAGATTTTTAATTACTAGATTTTTTCGCCCATGTTATTGTAAATCCGTGTAATGTATAATCTATGTATTCTAGGGTTAAAAGGCATGTAAAGAATGTATTTAAACGGGCTACGATGAATATTTAATATTTTTTTGGGCATTAAATGTCGTAAAGAACATTACTTACTATTGCATGAGAAGTGTTTATATACGAGCAATGTACACATATATGTCAATTGTAAGATATTCTTCGATGCAAGTAGAAATTAAGGTCTTTTACATTTATTACAGAATGCAATGTTCTTGATTGCTTCTCCTTCTTCATTATGAAGCGCATTATGACGTGCAGCTCGGGCTAAAGACTTGAAGCAAGATAGGTGGTTGGTGGGTTGCTCCGTACCAGCGACGTGTCAGCGGGTTTCGCTCCATCAGGCTTGTCTCCCTCTCCGCTATCGACAGGCGGCGGCGGCTCCAGGTTGCGGGGCAAACACCTGTAGCGGTTGCGGTAGCGGCGTCGGGACAGCGCCTGGGAGCTGGCGGGGCACGTGGTGTCGGTGTTCGCTGCCAGGGTTCGGTATCGTAGCTGCCGCCGCCGTCGCCGCCGCCGCCGCCGCCGCTCTCGCTAATCCTCGCCGCTCGTGCGACCACGGCTGCTGCTTCGCAAGGCCCTGCGCCTAGGCGGGGATGTCTCGCTTTCGGCGATCAACCTTAAGAAACAGCGAAGGGGGATTTCAGTTGAATAGAAAATGCATTTTAAAATCTAGATTCCCAAACCTTCAGTGACATATCGGTTCGCAAAGTTTTCAAATGAGTTTGGGCTATTCGTTGTTATACAGTTTGCAGTGAATGCAGTTCAGAGAAACTAAAATTCAGTACATGTAACATATCAAATAATCTAATTTTGTTTCGTGAAAATCGGTCGAAAATTATAGGCATTACAAATATTCAGATAACACTTTATTAAAAAATGACTTGGATAAAAACAATACATGAGATTGGATCTTAATATTACATGAAGTAGGTGATTGTACTACGTGCCGGCAAGTTAAAAAGTTCGGTCCCCAGTTTTCCGCAAGATATTTGTCTTTGAACCCTTGAGACATTGAAAGCAATAAATTCTCATGTTTGACAGAATTATCTGTCTTTCTGTACGTTTCGAACACAAGCGAGATAAACTGCTGCTAAATGAACACGAACCTAAGTTAACTTTGCACAATAGTCGGATGTACGATAATGTGACTAAAAAGTTTTGAAACGATAGTACCGCACAATACTTGTCTGTCGGGGTCAAATAACACGCTAATAAATTACATAAAAGATATAAAAAATTGGAATGTGGTTTGGTTATGAATATTATACTAAGAAAACTACCATTACTACCAACTAAGAAAAACGTTTAAAAATATCGCGGTTTCTCCCCAAACTTACCCGTGTATATTAACTTTAACCATGTTAAGGGTATATATTGAGGTAGAATTAAAATACGTTAAACGTTTTCACCACCAATAATTTATCTGGAAAACGCTATTATATTTTCTGGCATTTAACAGACATACTTGTAACGTAATATCGCTACTGATTTGAGAGGTTCCAAACCACATAAAACGAATGTTGAACTTCAAATCTCAGAAAACTGTGGAAAATGTGACGGGAATTGTGAGTAAATAGTGGTAGTAAATCTCTATAAAAGTACGGTAATTATTTCAGGTGTCCACCGTATGGAATTAAGGGAGCAGAGTAAAATTGCAAAATGTATATATTTCTTTCCAAAACTCATATGAGTATTTTACAGGATAAACGACATTGTTTATCGACAATCTGGGAGCAATGCTCGATTTGTTTAATATTGAATGTATCTTAAAATATTTAGTGGCTTCAACTCGCTCGCGTGGCCTGCGAGGTAACAAGCATAACGGTTCGACTGCAGAACCTCTCGGATCGCAGCAAACATTGCAAAGAGTCCCCGGGGGCGCCTGGGGAGCGTACGTTTGACGGAGCGCCGCTCAGGGGAGAAGGCGGAAGGAAGGCCCGCTGGGAGCCCGAGGGGGTCGGGTTGCGGAGGGCACATGCTGCCTCTACCCTCGCCCCCTGCCCCAACTCTTCGTTCTCTAACCCCGCTCCCACTACCTCAGCCTCCGCTCGCTCTCCCTCCCACTACCTCTCCTCACGCTCTCCCTCCCACTACCTCTCCTCACGCTCTCCCTCCCACTACCTCTCCTTACGCTCTCCCTCCCACTACCTCTCCTCACGCTCTCCCTCCCACTACCTCTCCTCACGCTCTCCCTCCCACTACCTCTCCTTACGCTCTCCCTCCCACTACCTCTCCTCACGCTCTCCCTCCCACTACCTCTCCTTACGCTCTCCCTCCCACTACCTCTCCTTACGCTCTCCCTCCCACTACCTCTCCTTACGCTCTCCCTCCCACTACCTCTCCTCACGCTCCCCCTTCCCCCGACCCGCACCCCCTCCCCAACCGATCACGCCCCGTCCCGCCTCTCCGCACCCACCATCTGTCCGCCATCTTCCCCCGACCAGTTCTTCTTCCCCCTGCCAGTCGGGCGCGCGCCTAATATTGCAGTGGCTTCCGGCGTCTCCCTCGTCCATTTCCGCTCGCTCGTCTTCCCGTTCTTTGCGACTCCCCCCCCCCTTGACCGGAGAAGGTGGGGTGGAGACGGCGGCGGCGACCACCACCCCTGATTGAAATTAGGCGCCGCTCGATCGCCTCTGCATCTCCGGGGAGGCCGTCGCGGCTCCGTGGGGCGTTGGCAAGCGAGCGCAGGCCGATCGAGGAGATGCACAAGTTGCGCGGATTTATTTTTCTGTTGCAATTAAGAAAGTTTTGCTCTTGGAAATATGTTGATTTTGTAGATGCACATGGGAGATTAAATATCTTCGACTACCGTTTTAATATTTCAGAAGACTTAGAGAAATTCGGTAACATAATAGATCCAGAGGTGACATTTAAAGGGTCGGAAGCAACCTGTAATAGTGTGCTCTACACTCAGGTTTCTTTTCATACTAACTTATTGTTCAATTTAGGCTTTGTGTAATACGGGTTTGAAAAAAATATTTACCCTCAAACTCTTAAACTGATTATATTTTCAGGTTTCAGTGGTTCAATCTATTCTTCAGTATACTGCGATTTATGAAATTCTGCCCCTGGCAGGAATCAGCGGTTGACGGTTTCATCCAATCGGGAGCTTAAACACCATAGTGACGTCGCTGGTGACGTTCAAGCTCCAGATTGGATGAAACTCAGCTGATACCTGCTATCGGTAGAGTTCAGAAAATTGCAGTAGAGTTTTTTGAAACTCTACAAATTTTTTCTTCCGAATTTTTCGATTTTATTACTGTTACGATAGCGCGTAAAAGTAGAATACCAAAATGCAAGCTTCTGTGTCTTCTCCCATACAGCCATTGGAACAAATGTATTTGTAGACGTAACTATAAAACTCGTTCTGTGTCGTAGGCAATTGTTTGTTTATTTACTGTTATTAAATATTCTAAAAATTGGTCTACAAGAACATCATGAAACTAATAAACTTAGGAATTCTTGCAATCAAAACGTTCAATGAAAACGCTTCTGATTTCGCAGAAATCCATAATCTTTATAAAATAATTCAAGTGGCAGGAAACAAATAAAATAGGACCGTTTAGGCGTGAGTGTCATTCCAGTTTCTGCTCTAAACGCTACTACGAAAGTGGAAAACTAATTCATATTACATTTCCTTCCTTTTTTTTAAAAATAAATATGAAGTTCTACTACTTGCCTCTATCACATACCATGCGCCAGGAATAATGAGAAGCAAATCATATTACCACCGCACAGGTATCTGCATTTCAATCTTTTTGTAAACTGTTCTTTTAGCCTACATACATTGATTTCCAAATTTTCCTTTCACGATTTTTCTCATTATTCTCATATTGCTTCTTCAATTCCCACCAATGTAATCTTTCTAAGAAAAACGTTGTTTTGACGCATGTTATTGCGGTGGGACAGCGCCTGAAAACAGCATACATAACCTGTCAAGACTAATAATTTAAATTTCCGAAAAAGTAAATTTTTAATTTATCCTGTGTCTCCCAAAGGATTATCGCTGAGCAGTGAATCACTTCGAAGGCCGCAACGAATAGCCAGGGCGGAGCGTGCGAGTTTTACGAGACTGGCGGGGCGCCGGTGGACGGCAGGCGCGCGTCGGGCGAGGCGCGCTGAGTGACAGCGCCCCCGGGCCCCGAGGGCTAATCCGTCTCCCTCCCTTCCCCCACCTCCCCCACCCCGGCCCCGCCCCCGCCCTTCCGCTGGCCTGTCCCCGCGCACGATGTACGCGCGCCCGGCCATCGACCGGGATTAATTGCCATATGCGCCTCGGCTGCCCGCACTATACACTCCCATTTGCCCTGCCCTTGCCCTGCCCTTGCCCTGCCCTTGCCCTCTCCTTGCTCTGCCCTTGCTCTGCCCTGCCCTGCTCTGCCCTGGTCCGCGCATAGGCGTCCATGCCAAGTCCCTGCCGTTCTTGCGACACTATCCACGAGGCAGCTGCTCGGTCGTTGGTCACAGAGCCCACCGTAACCCTTGCGCCCCTCTCGCGCCAAGAGGTGCATTTGCGCCATGGTTAACGTAACTCGATTACCAGTTTTGAGACGGGAACGGTGTTATGCGATGCAAGGGAATTACGGGAACTCTGAAATAAGGAGGAGGGGAGAGGTTGGAGAAATATAACAAGAATGAATTTATTTATGGAATTGATGTGCTCGTATGAATAATGTGTACATTTTCATAAAGAATATTCGTAATCGACGTGTTTCCGAAGAAATTACGCAAGCCACTGTGTGTAATCTGATCTGGCAATACTGCAAACTATAAATACAATGATTAACAATATTAAGCTAATAATTCAATAGAAGATGATAATAGAAGATGTCTACAACTTTTATTTGTTCTGAGAGGAAATCATTTCATAAAACGAAATTGCAAAATGCCTTAAAGATTAGGCAATTAAAGCCAGTAGTACTAAAATACACTTCTAACACGTTCTTCGTATAAGATTTACGTTTAGAGGTACGTCCTAAAGATACGCGGATTCCGATCCTCTTCAAACGTTCATTTCAAACGTGTATTTCTAACGTTTCGAATCATAAAACAAGCGTGTACAGTTCCAGATTTTATCCTCCCTCCACCTACGGCGAACTTCGTGGGCGCGGCGCCCGCCTTATGCCGCCCGCTCCGCGCCATGATAAACAGCGCCCGAGTAGGTAGCACTGCTGCAGTGCAAGTGTGGAAGAACTATGTTCTGTAGCGTCCGCGTTTGGGGGTGGCAGTGCGGATGTTGTTTTTTACGAGGTGGGATTCTTCCGCGAGATATACGAGCTGGCGATAGCGGCTGGGATTTTTTTTTCACAGCAGCAGCCCCAGGGTTTGTTTGCCAGGATTTATGTGCTGTCTAGCGCAAAAAAATCTATTGCTGTTAAATAGAAGTGGAGCTGCAATACGCTTGCGTTGGGAGGTCGGGGAATGCCGGCTAATGGGATGCATTTTCCTCGCGTTGGGGAAGAGATACGTGTGTTGTTGTGTTCGTGCAGTTCGCCAACTACTCTCCGAGTTGGATAGTGTGTTATGGTGTTTTGCTGTCTGGCGTGTTCTTCTCCCGGAATGCATAATCGTGCGAAGAGGACGCGTTCAAACTTCTGTAAAGCTTTTGAAGTTACTACTGCACATGATCCAGAGGATTTACAAGTTGGCTGGGGTGGAGAATGGTACACTTCTTATATTGTGAATTTGTTTGCGTCATGTGGATACATGGTCTAGAAAGCAATAACTTCTAAAAATCCGGTAACAATCCCGATTTAATTGAAACTCGGGTGTTGAATCTGGACGAATTATTCTATTCGTGTTTACTCTTTGAACCTCTATAATCTGTTATCAATGTACTTCAGAATCTGCGAAGAGGACGTGGAGCTTCGTGGGTTTTCATATAAACGGTTTGACACAACAGGGTAAAACATCTTTAGAATAGTTTTTCAGTTGAAAAACAAATTAAAACAAAACATGTAAAGGGGCAGAAAATTGCTTTTCGGCGTATCAGCCTTCAATAGGCATCCAATAAAAATCTATAATGGAAAATACAATGAACGGCTTTACTTTACCCTATCTTGCCCTCTATCCCATTCCACGCGTGTTTACCGGCCTCCAACTTTCAAGTGGCTCCGTGCGTGAATGGCTGTGTCACGCGCACCCACGTTCACCCTCACTCCCTCCTACACAAACCCTCGCCCCAAACCGACGCCTCTGAAAACTCCCAATCAAGCAATTAATGCGCAGTCCCCTGCGATCGATTAACAAATGGCGAGCACTGCGGTTTCGAACGTTAAACTCGCAGCTTTCAATTCGATTGGCGATTATTTGCTGAAATAACACCTCTGCGAACCACAGCTGCGGCGGTCGCAAAAGATGGCTGAATTTTATGGACACGCTTGCCAGAGACGAGGAATTTTTTTACAAGCACCCTCGCAGATTTGAAATAACACAGGTGTTGATTCATGCGACCTTCGTTCTTTTGAAACTTTTGACAGCATTCAACCTATTGCATTGTCACACCCTTGCAAAATCTTACAGCGATACATTTTTTAATCCTTCCATAGAATAATGTAATTGAAATACTTTTTCTCAGGGAATGTGTGCCTTGAGTTAAACTGAGCAGACGTTTTTCTTTATGATAAATTTGTCTTAAGAACTATAATTATTGATAAGTACATTCGACTACTAATCGGAAAATGAAACATTCTTGGAGAATTAAAACAATTCATCTTTCCTATGATTATAAGTATTTAAGCGCATGTCAAAACCCCCTAATGAAAATACTAATTTTATATTAAAAATGGTTACAACAAATATTGTGTCTAACTGTATCACGAATACAATGTGATGAATAAGTTTTGAAATATTGGTTTCTTCAGGTCATGAGATATTGTGTAATCCCCACGTGCAATAAGTCATATCACTTTGAAATTGTCAGTAAATAGGTTATTTGTGTAACCTGAAAGCCTACGTATCAGGCTAATTGCAGGAAAAAATAGGTTTTGATAACTCCTACACCACCTATTGGAAAACAGAGGTTTATTTGTAAACGACCTCTAACGAAAAATGTTTGAGATTGTATTAATCTTAACGGTGACAACGATTTCGGTCATACGTCACAGATGTTGATAAAAGGCAATGAAGTTACCATTAGGCACATGTTATATTAATAACGTTCAAGGAAAGTGCTTTTGGTCCAACTGAATGTTCCATCTCCAAACCTTACCGTATTTTGGTAAAATGAGTAGATCAATTAAATGAAATTAGACAACACCACTACTCCTTTTGTGACGTGAATTTACTCTGTGGTTTCTTAAGGACAGTATGTTATTTTTTATGTGTACCGGGACATAAAATAGTATGTATGATATAAATTTGCAGTATCCGTCGTTCTGCAATACATTACGTTTCTTCGAAGTATGTGTAGTATAGCCGAAATCGCAATGCATCATGCTTTAACGAAGTTTTACTCCGATGCTCTTGTTGTTGTGTCACTGCACACAACCTTGCGTTACAATTCCAAAGCAGATCGGCCTACGCCGCTTCCACCGCGAATGATCCACGGGTTACCCCGATCAGCTTAACCAATTCGCTTCGGCTCATCTCCGCCAGTCCCCGCGCCAGTCGCTCACGGGACACGCCCACGCACTCACGCAGCGGTGCGTGCGCTAGGCCGCTTAGGCGGGCGGCCCGCGGGCGATTTGCCATCGCCCGCCGTTGCAGTAGCAGCAGCAGCAGCAATAAGCTCGGCGTCACCCGCCCGCCCGCCCTCCCTCGGGCGGGGGTGGTTTAATTCCTAAATACACAAGCCGAGGAGATTTAACAGTTTTGCATTGCGCTGCCGTTTAAAAAATTTAACGCCCGATTTACATATTTGGCTTTAAAAGCTTCATTCATTATTCATGGAGGTTCGTCGCCTCGGCTCGCCGATCGCTCGTCGCTCGTCGCTCGTCGCTTGTCGCTCGTCCGCCTCCGCGAAGGCGCTGGCGGGGACGGGTGGACGGATGCTTGGTTTTGGCATGGAGCGGTCTGCAAACGGGTAAGCGCACGGTCCTGCAAATACACCTACATTTGCTCACCAGTTCCTTAAAATAATCCTTCGATGTGGCATGTCGATGAAAATGTGCGTGTTTTATAACATTTTCTCGTCCATCTGCTATATTAATACAAAGAACCCTTTTGGTAGCTAGTGACGTAATGTTGATGAAACTTTAAATAAAAAATAAAAAGAACACTTTACAGTTTCAGTTAACTAGCGGTTGTACGCTGTATTGTAATTTGTAATGTTGTATCTGTGAAAATGATAATTTTGAGAATAGTTTCGTTTTCTTATCTACGAGTTTTATTGGCCAATTCATTCTCTTTCATTTTAAATTTAAATTTAAGCTGTACTAATATAACTACTCCTTTACAAATCTACGTAAAAAGTCGACTTCGTAACTTCATGAGAAGTATGAGAACTTTCTTAAAACACCTGCAATAACCGAACGAAAAGCTTCCTAGATTTTATTTTACAAAAATGGAAATGTCTTGAAACATCAATAATCTGTAGTTGGAAGCCGTTTGTATACCGCACGGACAAACCTTTCGTCGAAAGTGCCCGTTTCAGATAGAAAGGCGAGGTTCCCGGGCGCGAAAGCCCAGCCGAGCGTCAAGAGGGATCGGAGTGGAGGTGCGGAGCGCAGCGGCCGGTGGCCCCGTGCGAGGGCAGCGGCCGGCCAGGCGCCTTTTAAGGGAGACCGAGAAGGGCCCGAGACGCCTGCCGCGCCGGCCGAAGCAGCAAAACTAAGTGGGGGCGGGGCGGGGCGGGGAGTGGGCCGCGGCTTTGAATGCGACGTGTGGAGAGAGCTCTCTTGCGTTGGCGCGGGAGGGGGGAGAGTCCTTGGGGGGGGGGGGGAGCGGGGGCTGAGCCGAGCGAAGTGACGGCGCCTCCCCGGAGGGCCCTTGGAGGCGAACGCAGCCATTCTGTCGCCCCCACGCCGCCTACGCCGCTCTTCACTGGGTCACGCAGCGCGACCTCACGGGGTCTCGCAGGGGCTGGGCGACCGGGGCACGTGCGGCGCCAATGCTTTCGCCTACTGACTTGTTTCGTAGACGTTCTCTGAGGTTACCGCACAGAAATTGAATATCACTACCAACTTGTCGGAGACGAGCTCAAATCGGAAGCGACAAATAATGCGGACGGAATTGCCAAGAAAATAAGGGAGAACGATGGAGCGTGCAAAACCGTATGTCCAAGTACTCAATAAATAAATTAGCACTTAAAAATGCCAACATATTTAAACTTGTCAATATACCCCTACAGGCCGTCATTTTCAGGTCTCCGGTTTGCGCAATGCTGCATACTTTCGACTGTAAGTTCATGTGATCATTCGTTATAAACAAAGAATCTTGTATTGGAATATTTGATGGAGGTAATAGAATGGAAAATAATACTTCAACTGACTACTCGCGTGACATTTTTTTGTTTGCATAATCATTTCATTCTGGGGTGGTCAGAATGGAAACATTGATAGCAGATATGGTGTGTGCCAACACCATACAGCACTGCTACGTATGATCCTCCTTACCACATCGTCAATTTCTGAAGTGCCTTTATTTTGCTACACAAGATTCTCATCATTTAACATTACATACTATATCATCTTTTATACTACAGATTGTGTTAACCGGGTTAACTCTTGCATTTTGCTTTAACAAAGTTTCACTCAAATGGTTAGTAATGGTTTGCTTTTCGTTTTATGAAATAAACGTTCAGTTACTTGCAATAGTGTTTCGTAGATACTTTCGCAAGATCTAGAATCTCAAACAGATTTACCCAATGCTTCAAATGAATTTAGGAGTTGCGAAACATGAACGTTTAAATAACAATGTTTGTTCATATTAGCGGAAATGACGAGCTTCCCTTGAGATAGAGAAGCGTTTGCAGGATGTAGATGCATTAGCGTGATTACTGCGGCGCAGTTTCTGGCACGGAAGGTCAACTGTCTTAAAGACGCTGTCTTTGTTAACTGTCAACGGTCAACTATCTTCGTTATTGATATTTAATAAAACGGTCGGTCATGTTTTTTTAAATAAGGCAATTGGGGAAACGTTGTGACGTAAAGTTTCCTTGACCAGAAGCAATAAGCTATGACTTCCAACACGCATGCTGTTGAAACGTGGTATGTAACACGTGAAGTGACCACTGCTTATTGCGTCTTTTAATTCCCATGTATGAAACAGGAACGACGTGAGGCTTTTAACCTTACACATGTAGTGGTATTAACAACACTTTTGCAACTAATCGTCTGAAAATTTGGAGTATGTTTCCAGTTACTATAGAGGAAGAGAAAACTGAATCTGTTTACTCACAAAATCAGGTACCTATTTGTGAAATAATTATTGAATGAAATCGTTTTAAAATATTTTTTTCGCGTGAGATGAAATGCTATGTATTATTTAAAGAAGATATAAATGTTTGTTTACGGCATCATTGAATTATATTGTACTGATACCTGCGCATCGTTCAGCTCGTTTGCGACTAGGCATGATTTTCGCGTACTTGCAGTAATACAAACGTTTTAAAATAAATGGGGTAGGCATGTGAGGTTGCGAAATGAATCCAACTCTAAACTCTAAAATGAAAGAGAATAGACAGCGTGGTGAAGAAAGAGTCCTGTGCGACGACTTACTTAAGATACCACTATCCGGGCATCCAACATGCACGCTGGGAGTCACTCTCGATGACGACCGAACAAGGAAGCCAGGAGTTTTTAACGGATCGAGCTATCTGAATCATATTTTATTCGAAATTAGTCTATATTAATCCATCTTTTTACCTCATATCGTGAATTGTGGCAAAGTTTCGCAATTCAGTGGGGCACGTGGAAGACGTCTTTCAGACGTGATCTCCACGTTGGCGTGGATATCGCCGTCGTGATCGATGCTGCAACGCAACGCCCAGCCACTCTAACGGCTACTCGCGCAACGAAATATGTTGGTTGCAACAGACTGTCAGATGTTTCAACTACTTGTTTCTTGCGTGATGGAGGCGGAGAAACGACGTGTTGGGGCGGATGTGGGACTGTTTAGTTGGCTATTTGAGAAAGTGATGCTGAGACTTCGTATAATTCGTGTCTTTTCTAGAAAGTAAAAAGTGATGTGGGTGGTAACCTTTTCTCACAAACCGGCGGTAATGGCTCGGTGACACCTGCTGCCGCTGCAGCATTGTTAAACGGGAGGTCTTAAGCCCAGAGGATGTCACGGATTTTCAAACCTGGGTACTGTCCTTTAGCAGCCGCGGGGTGAGTGCTTGCGGTCGACAGCTCTGGTATTCCATATGTTGTACAGTTAACTTGCGGAGAATGCGACAGCAAAATATTCACCGGGAACGGATTCCGCACGATCTTCTTGTTCCCACCTCTCCTACTTTCCTTGTTCCTTGTTTCCTTGTTCCCACCTCTCCTACACCACGGCTCCTATCAGTACACTAGTCGCGGGCGTAGATGTTGTCCTGCCTGAGGCGATGTCCTGTGGGGGGGGAGAATCCTGTGGGAGAAATCTTCCGTAAGGCAACGTGTAGGTCGAAGCCGGATCTCGCGTTAGAGCTAGGAAGGAACATAAACACTTTCCGCCATTAACATGCACTAGTCTCGCGGGGCTATTACCGTAGTTGTTTACACGCCTGGAAGCACTGAACACTCTCCCTAGCGTTGTCTTGGCACTGCTGCGTGATAATGCGGGAGGCAACGCGCGCGGACAAGAGGGAGGCAAGACAAGGGGCGCGGCGTCGGCCGGCAACAACATGCGCTTGGCGCGTGGCGGGGCGGGGCGGGGCGGGTGGCGGGGCGGGTGGCGGGGGGCGGGGGGCGGGGCGGGGCGCGGGGCGGGGCGGGTGGCGGGGTGGGGTGGCGGGGCGGGGTGGGGTGGCGGGCGGGCGCGGCGCCTCCGCGATCGAGCGGTGCCTCGGGGGGGCTGCCGGCGCCGCGGCGCCTGACGAGGGTCGAAGCGGCGGCGGCGGCGGCGGCGGCGGCCGTCCCTGGACGCAGCCTCCTTTCGCCCACCCCCACCCCCTCCGCCTACCCTTCCCATCCGGCGGCGGCGGCCGGTCCGATTCCCGAGGCCCGCGCGTGTAACAGTGCGCCTCCCCCGGGGAGGACTCGACTCGACTCGACGCGGCGGCAGCGGAAGGGCCCCGTATCAGCACCGCATCCATCACGCGCCAAGCGCCGCCGCCGCTCCCTCCCCTGACCCGCCGACCTCTTGTATCTCCGGACGTGCAGGAGTGAGACCAGGGGCAGCGTTGCGGAGGGATAGTTGCGTATACTCAGATTTAAACTTAGTGGCACTTGAAGGTGACGAGCTGAAAAGAAAGAGGATCATTGTCATCTACTCGAGAGCTCCAATACCAATCTAGTTCGGACCTTGGAAGTGCCACTAAGCTTAAATCTGAGTATATGCAACTATTCCAGAAATGATTTAGGCATGTGTCTCAGCGTCCCAAGTGACAATAATAGATATGTTCTAAGAAAATAGCGAGACTATGTCGGGGCACACGAAACATTGGGTTTGTGTAGCATTAAACTTTGTGTAGCATTAAACTAAGTCGGTCGCTTTCTTCGTTTCGTCGGCTAACAAAATTAAGTTTCAATGGTCGAAATGCAAAATTCTGTTTCTTTATATCTAATACCTAATATAGAGATCACTTAAAGACATAACGTAAATATCTTTTGTAACAGACCCGGTGGTAAATAATTGAAAATAATCGATAATTTAGTAAAGTTAAGTTTTTGTTTTTTACTTTTTATTAAATATGAGGACGTTACGTAATTGGGGAATCCTACATTTTTTTAAGTTTTGGGTCCAAATAGTACAAGTGACTTGTTGGCTACAAGCGCCGTTCTTTGTGCAAATAATTTAGTGAAATGTGAGCAAACGTAGGTTGCGAGAGCAATGAGTAGAAATTCAAAGTACATAAGGATAAAAGATATGCGCTGAAGAAGGGCGGATCCGGGAGGGGGGTGGTGGAGGAGATGCGGTGCTCGACGTTCGTAGGATGTCCTAAAAAAAAGAAGCAGCCTCCCCTCCACCATCGCTTGAGGGAGTGGGGCGGTATCGCAGTCTCCCTCTGCGTCAGCATCCTGGGCGCCCGCCCGCCTGCCCTAACGACTCGTGTTTCCGCCTCCTCCGCGCGCGAAAAACTCAGTAATTGAAACGTCCGACAGTCGGTTGCAAGCGCCGCCTTTCGTTTCGCCCGAGGCCGTTTGGGTGGGTTTTGCTTTCGCGAGGGGCATCGAGTGGAGGTCGGAATTCTGATGGGTTGCGAGTAGATGATGCGTGACGTTGTAACTTCGAACGCAAGGATGTGTCTGCTTCAACTCTTCCTCGTCTATTTCAACAACTGAATTGTTTTTAAACGCACGTTTTTTCCCTAAAGATTTCTTTCACTTGACTTGCTCTAATGATCATATTATTACTTTGCTGTTATTAATTGAAACTGTACTTTCGTTGTCATTTATTTACCTTCCAATCAGAACATCCGTAGCGACATTTACAAGTGGAAAGGATTTTTTTTAAACAAAGCTAGCTTTTGTGAATATTAAATATTAATGGGGTGCTCTTTAGGACAATCTACCAACACAGCTTTTTTCATTCTTAGAAATATTGTGAGGTCGTAAATGAATGCGTAGGATCATCCCCAAAATATTGTAAGATCTTCTGCGCTGTGCCCATAAGGTTGTCGCCAAGCAAAGCTTTTCACGTATTACATTTGCTAATTTGGTTTGCGGCCAGATTTTTGAAAACTTGAAGCTTCTCGCACAATTTCAATGCTTGCAAAAGTAGAAAAAAAATGTTTTGGGAAGTGTTTTAATAGGAATGACTCGGATGATTTGTTACCTAGAATCCATATTTAATGTTTGTTACCTATGAGAACAAATTTCATTAGTAACCGTTCATAATGTGAGAGAATGTTAAAATTCGTGTACATATAGATAAATGAAAACGTAGTAAAAGTAGACCTTAAATCGTTACAGATTGTGGCCAGCATATGGATCACGATCCGATATACACAGCTGTAACGCAGTAAAGTTACCCTTATCTTTATTCAGTGAAAATCATGAAAACGAAAAGTGTTTATTTTGACGAAAAACGAGCTGTATTGTTTAAACATGATTTGAATTTGTATTTTAAGCCCAGCAAAATTTAAAATTGACCCAGTAATATAAACAACCGAAAAAAATATAGAAACCGTCCGGAGGGCGAATGCAGATGTGCGTTGCTAACCACGCACTGTACTGAAATGCTGTAGGGAATCTTTGTGCTGGCCTCGCATAGGCAACTTTTAAATATAATCTCGTGTGTTAAGGAAATGTTTCTTACAAGCAGTGCTGTTAATATGAAATAGAAGAAATAAAATGCGTTTAAATTCATGGCATTTTGTTTTGGAAATTACGTGGAACATGACGCATGACGCGAGGTGATAGAGATAAATCACACTGAGCATTACAATGTATTGTTTTCCCCTTTTTATGTCTGACTCTTGCCACAAACGTACCCATCAGTTGGGGGTTATTATTTCGGGGTCAGTGGGGTCCACACTGAATTAGTAGAGTACTTTATATGCATGACACGATTTGCCTCATAGAAACTTATATTGAGGGTGTTTTTAATCGGTGATCATACATTTAATTGTAGGGTAAAATTCAATTACGGTATTCAAATTGCAGTCTACAATTCAGTATTCTTTTTAATTCTTTATTGTTTCAAATTTGCGATATCTGTTGGAAATGAATTATTTATGAACTCCATGGAATATATTAAATTGCCCTAATTTTAAGTAGCAGATGATGATGCAAAATAGAAGCAATTAATGCCATTTAAAAATATGTGTTACATTGCGAAATACTCTGGTTTGTGTCGGATTGACATAGTAGTAGCGACGGTGACTGCAAGTTCGCGAAATTCTGGGCCACCGCATTGAACAAGCTGTTTCGAGGTCCGACCTACCTCAACCGGACTCGCGCCTTTCGTTGACAGGCACATCCGACCCGTCAGTCACCCGGCAGTGCGGGGAGGGCGGGGGTGGAGGCGACGCGTCCGAGCGCGGGGGCGGCGTCGAGGCGCGCGACGTGGCAACGTCGCCGAAGGCGCAGCAGCGGCTCCGCGTCGCAGGCATCTCTGTTACTGTTCATTAGGTCGGCAAATCTAATTCTCACAGCCTCGCTTGGCAACGTCCCCGGTTCCACCCCCTCACCCTCGTACCTCGGCTGGTGGGGGAGGGGCGGGAGACGTATGCGATGGTCGGGGCGGGTCAGGGCAGGGTTCAGGATGGGAGGCCACTTTTCGGTCGGGGAGGAGGGAAGGATGTAGATGGAGTGATGTGGATGAGAGATGGAGACCAGCGAGGCATGGGTGGAGATAGTGTAGTCGGGGAGACGAGGAGGGGACAAAGGATTAGTGAAAACAGGGCGAGGGCAGGGCTTTGGAATCGACGAAGACAACGAAGGGGCTGGATGGTGGGATCGGCAAATAATGGGAAGTGAAGATCGGCGCTGTGGAGTGGCGCGGAGTTGGGGAGGCTGCGGCAGTGTGCGAGAAACGCGTGGCTCGAGGGTGGCGGTACAGGGTCGGTACGGGCCGCCCGTTCTGGGTGTCGTGAACGGTGGGGATGAGGGTGGAGAGAGCGACGGCGATGGCGGCGTCTGAGGCTGGCGCCGGCAATCTCACCCGGTAATTAATTGGAACACGGACTGCGCTGCAGACTCGGCCGCCGCCTCGTCCCTCCCCTTCCCCTTCCCCTCCCACTCCCACTCCTTGCACTCCCTCACTCTGCCTAACTCCACCCCCACCCTGCCGCTTGCGCCGCGCCTCTAGAGTTTCCTGCAACTTCTCTGCCATTTGGCGCAAATTAACAGTAGCAGTTGTATGAATTGCGTGCGCGGCAAGACAATGTCCCTACGCAACTAGGACGACGGTCATCGCGGCGGAACGCCTTTTGTGTGCGCGCGGCGGCGGCGGCGGCGACGACGACGAGGGCGAGGGCGGCGGGGCCAAGCACGCAGGTGCGTGGGAGCGGCGCGGGTGAACGCTCCTCGTCGAGTTCGTTTGCGGAAGTGACGCTCGGGCGATTCCTGGAGATCTCGTCAAAGCGCTCGCCCTACTCGCTGGAATTTCGGAAACTACCAACGCGAATGGACATTGTTGTCATGCATAGACAGAGGGGTAATGCGGTCTTCAATTTTGCGTGGGTTACTGACTGAGGCGAGTTCCTTTCTCTCAGAATGGCATTAGCTGTGGTATGAAGTGAATGAATATGTGCAAATGTATGTTTTTATAAAAATTAAATGGGGGTGGTAACGCATTCATATAAATTTAGTTTCTTTAAAAATTGTAAATGTAAATTGAAAAAAATACCAGCGAAAACGAATGTTTGTTTTTGCGCGACTGATATATTAATGCTTACCAAGCAAAATCGCTCGAATATTTGAATACACATGAAAGGTGTTCGCTTTCTAATGTCAGGCTATTTTTATTCGCGTCTTCCGACACGGGTTACCTCGGTTCGATCCCTTGAAAATTCATGAAGGATTTGTGGTGAACTTAGCAAGCAAGCTATCGTTCGGTTTTCACCGAATTTTTATTTTTCTCTGCCTCTTATTCTACCTTTCGATCCTTTCTAAAGAGTGTCAATGACCTTAAAAGTTAAAGGACCTCTAAATTCCAACGAATAATTTTTATCGAGAGTACAGAGTAACTGTTCTTTAAATATATATGAACGTGAACTTTTATACTAAACACAAATTAAAAGAATCACATTGAAATAAAAATGCATTAGTATAGCGAGAGTACATTTCGAACATTTAAAAAAGATTGGATTGGGAAAGTAATGAAGATGAGAATGAAGTAATGAAAAAACACTTGTGCATATGTGTAATCGTCAGCGGCTGGACGTACAAATCTTTCGGCAGAGGGGCGAATGAAGGCGGCTCCACTCCGGCCTTTCCGCGCTCTCGCCAGTACCGACGCCCTCCCCGGAGACGCGTTCGCTGACGCCAGCCCTGCCGGCGGCGGCCAGGCGGTCACCGCGTCGATATTTACTGTGTATCGAGTGTCGCCTCCGCCGCGTCCCTGTTCGCCGCTGCCCCGTCCCTGTTCGACCCCCCTGTTCGACCCCCCTGTCCGACCCCCCTGTCCGACCCCCTTGTCCGACCCGCAAGGGCGGATGGGCAGTGAGAGTCACAGCAGCCCGAGCGACCCTACTCCGCCCCGCATCGGTCACTCACCCGAAAGAGCGGTGGTGGGCGGGTGGTGAGTGGCGCAGGTGCCTGGCCTTTCCCCGGGGATTCTAGTCGGCGCGGCTGACGATGCACGCGCACGGCACGCGATTCCTCTCCTGAACGGTTTCGCCGCCTACTGGAAATTTCTCGTTCGGAAAGCGTTTTTTTTCTCCTAAGAACGAGACAGAACTGGATTTGTTTCAAGCACTTTCGCTGCCGCTGCAGAATAGTCGTTAAAAAAAAGAAGTGCAACAACGGCGTGCTTTTGTTTTTGCTCTCGATCCCCCAGAAGGAGGTAGTAATTGATTTTCGAACTCGATTTCTCAATAGAACGTTTTGTGGTGCTTGTAGATACTTGGTCCAAAATGGTACATGGTACATGGTGCATACCAGAATTGATTGATAGTCGCAATGCATCAAATTTCAATGTCAGAAACTAATGCAACATGGACTTTTTTTATGCAGTGTTTTTCCGACTTGTTTTCTTATAAAATGATTTTAATGTTTTATGCCGATTTTAAAATGTATTTATATTATAATAATTTATAACACATTCAAACGATATATTGTGTGTTCAGTTATTACAGATAATCAGTGAAATTGTCATTTTAAAATTTGTGATCTGCTTCGCGGGGGGGGGGGGGGGGGGGCTGAAGCCCCCTGATTGGTTGCGCCATTGCTTGTTTATTATTATAGGGGTGGATTACTCGTTGTGGAACTGGTCAGAGTCATGTCGGTAGAATCAATGAGGGGGTTAGAAGAGCAATTCAAACCGTATGACATATCGCGAACCTTTCCTGCCTTTCCTGCCTTTCACCTCCGTCCTGAAAGGGCCGATGAAGGGTTTCGGTCGCGCTGATGGAAAAGCCCTGTCTGGAGCCGATGGGCTGCAAAGAGGCGAAAAAGGAAGCGGCGGCCGCTGATTGGGCGAAAGGGCCTGCGGTCAGTGGCGAAGCCCGTTGCGTGCCGTGGAAATGGATTATTAATGTATGGTTAAAAGCAGTTAATGACTATTTTATATGCCGCCGGGTGGGCTTAGAGACGATTCTATTTCAATCATTTCGATTCCATGCATATTTCCACGTTAAATTATGCAAATGGTGCGTTGCCGGTCGAACTTCTACTGTTCTAAAAGTGGATGCTATTTTGAGAACGGCGAGCTTAAATTATTGTTACTGTTGTGGGAACGAATTTTTAAAACAATGTGTAGAATTGACTATTTTCAATGAATGTTTAATTAAGGTAGAGTTCTGTTCATTTTTGCGGAAATTTCAGTAATACTTCTGTACATATGAATAGCGCGTAAATGGTCACGTTTTCATTTCATGAAATTATATTCAGTAATGACAAGAGTACAATATAAATTGTACTCTTCCATTGTGTACCTTGACTCCAATATAGCACTGACGTGCTCTGATCTCCAAACTCATTGCGTCAATGAAGATCCCATCGACTCCCTTTGTGCTGACGGATCGGAAGCAGCCTTTCTCGCGGTGGCGAAGGAGCCGATGCCATGAGCAGCCCTCTGAGGTCTATTCGGGCGGCGGGGAGCTATGTACAATGCCCTAAGCGGGCGGGCGCCGCGTTCGCTCCGTCGCTTGCCGCCCGAACACCCAATTAGCCCTTTGCTTGCAGCTTCCGCCCCGGCGCCCCCCGCACTATTCTCGTCTCCGCTCAGTTCGCCACCCCGCTTGCGCCGCGGCGCCTCCCCCCACCCCCACCCGCTCCCCGTCTCGCTCGGCATGTGGTCTTCGCCGGTTACGCGGCTGACGCGGTGTGTTCTTTGTCGCCGCGGGCGGCACGTGGCGGCGGGGAGGGCCCGCTCGCTCGTTCCCCAATTGTTCTCGATTAAATTACCTCATTAGTCTAAACGTTTGGAGACTCACTCGAGTTGCGATCCGGCCGCCCACACACACACACACACACACACACACTTTCTCGCGCGCCCGCGCACACGTCCGCCCGCCGCGGACTAATATAATCGGAGGGCTGGATGGGTTGGGGCGGGAGAGGCCTATTCCGACCGCCGAGCGCGCGTCGCCACTTAGGAAATGAAATGCGCAAAACCCAAAACGCAGGTCGAGGCCGGGATTTCCTGGGGTTTATAGTGCGAAGCCGCCTCGGTCACGCCGCGCAGTTGCATCCTCCCTCGTCCCTCGCCACCCCCTCCACAGTCGAAGTCACGCTTGCCGTTTCCACAGAGGCCGCTCGCTCTGACGATTTTCCACCGCCGTCATCCCTATCGCTATCGGTTATCGTAATCAAATAATCCTGTCGCATTTCTTTCCCTCTCACTCTCCCCCTCTTTTCTTTTAATAGTAACTGCTACCACCCCGCCTATCAGCAAAAAATGTTTTGTACGAGTACCTGTCTTCATGCCTACGCATACTCTTTCCTTCTTTCTTTTTTCTCTTTCTTCCTGTTGATCTGTCTCTTTCTCGCTTTTCTTACTCTTATTCGCTTTTCTTTCTCTTAATCTTTATTTATCAGTTCTCTTCGTGTCCGCTGCCTCCATCTCCATTGAATTCTATTGTCAGCTACCTCGTCACTGACGTGTACTGTTACTGTTGTCGCCGGCCCTGTTTCATCTGGAACTGTCGTCTTGTCGTCTTGTGGCCGCTTCCACTTCCTCTCCGCCTTCCCTTCGCCGACTCTGCAACCACCACCGACACCATCGCCACCGCAGCTCTGCTCTGGGATTGATGTGGGCTTAGGTGTGGCTGTTCCTCTGCGCCCCGCCCTGCCCCCCTCCCCCTGCCTCCGCCCCTCAGCGCGTGAGCTCCGGTTCTTTGTGCTCCGGGCGGCGCCTCATCTCTCGAACCGCGAGCGGCCTCTGGGCCGCGTTTTCATTAACCTCATGGGCTTCGAGTGCGTTCGCGGCTTCGCCCCCGGAGGCCGCTCCGCTCTCGGCACTCCGCGGGGCGAGTGGACGAGGTGAAGACCGTGGCGGGGTCTGGGAAAGGGGAGGGCGCGGGCGATGGCGCGGGCGCGGGCGATGGCGCGGGCGCGGGCGATGGCGCGGGCGATGGCGCGGGCGCGGGCGATGGCGCGGGCGCGGGCGATGGCGCGGGCGCGGGCGATGGCGCGGGCGCGGGCGATGGCGCGGGCGCGGGCGATGGCGCGAACGAGGGCGCGAACGAGGGCGCGAACGAGGGCGCGGGCGAGGGCGCGGGCGAGGGCGCGGGCGAGGGCGCGGGCGAGGGCGCGGGCGAGGGCGCGGGCGAGGGCGCGGGCGCGGGCGCGGGCGCGGGCGAGGGCGCGGGCGAGGGCGCGGGCGAGGGCGCGGGCGAGGGCGCGGGCGAGGGCGCGGGCGAGGGCGCGGGCGAGGGCGCGGGCGAGGGCGCGGGCGAGGGCGCGGGCGAGGGCGCGGGCGAGGGCGCGGGCGAGGGCGCGGGCGAGGGCGCGGGCGAGGGCGCGGGCGAGGGCGCATCCCCTACCCGCCCCCGCCCATCTGCGCTGTGGGGTCGCGGAGCTGCTATTAATAAATCCCGTCCCTTGCGGCTGCTGCGCTGCTAAGCTCTACGTTTATGTGGGAATGAAGAACAGGTAGCGCTGCGAAGGTGACGCACAGACGCACCCAAAACACTGCCTTAGGATATTGCGGCCCACGTTCCGCTAGGGATTTCGGAACTTGAGGGTTAAGTTTTCAAGGAAGACGGTGTGGTTCTTTCAGTGGAATATGCCAAGTACTTTCGTTCTGAATGTTTTGAAATTAAATATGTAATTTGCCTACAATATATCAGAGAACTGCTTGAAGTGGAATGTGTGCACGTTCTCGCAGTTTCTGCGCAACGATATATGCTGCGGGAAAATGTTAAATTTACACATTTTGTAAACCTTTGTAAAACATTTCAAATGTGTAAGTTTAAGAAGTGCTTTTTCTCGTGATATGTCATTCAAATTACTGTTGGATTAACTTAATATAATTTATTTTAATTAAATATATTATATTCTTTATTTTTTTTCTTCGGGAAAGTAAGAACTTCAGAAGTTGAGGCCATTTAATATGTATTAGATTCCAATTTATGGAAACGTTAAATTTATGCAGTCTAGGAGACTCCATCAAAGTTGATGCTTTTCAAGTCTGTTCTGAGAAGTAGGTAAAATTAAATAGAAATAAAACTAAAAACAATGGATTATGGAGACACATTTGAAGGAAGTGTGTTTAATGCCGCAAACGATAACTTGTCGGATATGTCTGTATGTAATGTTGTGCATCCACATGGTATGCGTAATCAGTATTGCAATAGCGAACATCCCCGAAAAGCGATAGTCACAAATTCCGGGTAACTTTTTTGCTTCGTCCGACGGATGCAGCTGATGTAATTGGGCCGACTGCGACAAGTCTATGACATAGCTTTTTTGATAAGAAGGATTGGAGAACTTCCACATCAGTTAAGACTGCTATATCTTCTTCTTTTGTTGGTGTGGGTTTCCGTGTCATCTTATGTCAAAAATATACTTATTCTTCAAGTAGAAACCTTGTATAAGAAACGTGTATCGCTACCCAAAAACGTAAACACACACATTTGTTCGCAACATATACACTGATATATCTCGAAATAAATTCGTTTACTTGATGCAAAGCAACGTGTGTGATGAGACCTTAAATTTAAACTAATATATGCAATTACGTTTACAACGCCATCATTTACTTCATGTTATGTTTTACAAAAACTTTGCCTATGAGGTTATCCTTTACAATCGACGTACAGTTATTGAACTACTTATTGTATCTCCCTTCATTCGTCCTTCGGGGATTCCCCCGCTTATAAACTCAAAGGATCCTGGATGCGTTACATCATTTCATTTCCCTGCCGCCTCCGGGACAGCGATCAGCTTCCCCAGCAGCGGCTATCAGCAGTCGTGTGCGCGCGGTCGCAGTGGGGCACTGGAGTAAACACTTGGCGCGTGTGAGTCACGCGCACCGCCTCGCAGGAACCGGACGCCGTGACGTGCCGTGCCGTGCCGCGCCCCGCCGCGGGCAGCTGCGGCGGGCAGCTGCGGCGGGGAGGCGGAGTGGGCGTATCGCCGCCGCTTTGAAAGAGCCGCCTTCCGCGATTTGCACTTGTTATCGCGCGCGCCTCCGTCTCCCGCCTCTGATTCTCCTAAGCGGACGCTACGTCATTTAGGAGTGGAAAATTTCGCTTGTTTTTTCTAATTGTGTCTGAGCAGGAGAGGGAGCTCAGAAGGAGGGATACAAATCTTCTTGGCTCTAGAGGTGTTATGTAAAATTATGTAAAATTTGTCACTTTTTTTAATGGAACACACAGATTTTAAAGTACTTCGTTAGCCATTAAAATTACGTCAAAATTATAGAGTCAAATATCGCTGGTTTGAATATCGAAATATTTTTAATTGTAAATAAGAAACGTATTCATAAACTTTAGTGAATTTCTCGATACTGAATTACCGAGTTGCATTCCTGTTGGGTTGAAGTTTTTTTAGTATTATATTTATAAAATATTCATTATCGAGAATATCATTCATATAGAGAATTCATCGCGCATTCATGAGTTCCCAAATCACAGGCGAGAATAACGGACAAAGCCCATAGACGAAAGACGTCTACAGAAAAAGTCTTGAGTTCATGAGGATCGCCATTTGATCACAATCAGTGCGCGCCAACATACTTAATTCCCTACCGCAATCTTCTCCCCTCCGGCAACCCTGTTCACTCTTCAAGAAACATCAGAACTTCGTGTCTCGCGGGCACAAACGCCCCAAGACACGGCTTGCTGTGTTCCGCTCTTCCCCTGATTGCGACCTTTTCAACTCCCCCCCCTCCCCGCTGTCCTTCCATCTTGGCCTTGACGTTCACCTTCTGCGTCGCCCTCTGCGGCGGCTCACCTTGCGCAGCTTGACTCTGCCCCCCCCCCCCCGCCCCTCCTGCCCCATCGCTGATAAAGTGCACGTGGCGCCACACCAGAGTTCGAGAATTAAAATACAACGCCGCGCGTTTTGAAGCGTTCAGTTCCCTCGCCCTTGCCTTCGCCGCAGCCTACCCCGCCGCCGCCGCCGCCGCCGCTCCCTGGTCTCGAGATAACTTTGTCGCGGAGGAGGAGGCGGCGGCGGCGGCGGCGGCAGGATTGGAGAAAATTAAATCCCGGAGCAGCAAGTTGGGCCCTGCGGGGCCGCCCCGGCCACAATGGCCGCGCAACTTGGCTCCGCGGAGGCCGCTGATAACCCGTCCCCGCTCCGTCCCCACTCCCAGCCCCCGGCTACCCCTCCTGCCCGCTTCTCCAACCTCCTTCCGCGCTGTCGCCTTGCCTCTTTCTCGCCTCCGCCTTTTGTTTCAAGTCTTTTCGTTGTGTCGGTTCTATCGTGCTTTCGTCAGGTGTTTTCCACGCCTGTTCCCCGCACTCTCTCCTCCACCCTGACGTCTTTCCCTGCATTCTCCGCTGTTTTCATTTTCCCGACTTCGTCGTCTCCTTACCTTCTTGGCACCTTCCACCCTCAACTATTCACCACCTTCTCTCCTGCTTTCAGTCCCTCGAGCTCGTCACTTTGATCTCCTTCTACTCCTCCCCGGTTTTCAGTCCCTCCTTTTCACAACCTCCTCTTCCTCCGGGTTTTCTTTTGGAAGATTTCCAGCCCCTCTCCCTCTCTCTCGAGACGCGTTGCACGCCGAGGATATGCCCTGCCCATTGCACTTTATTTTGGAATTGTCAAAACAAGACTAAGGAATTTTTAAAACCTTGTCTGCATGTGTTTTCCCTCCTAACTAAAGGAGATTTTTTTTCATTGAGGTACTCTACGTGTTTGACCTGTTTAAGTATTGTGTTTTACTTCGGAAGTTTTACAAGCCTTGCGTAGGTAAACACGGATAAAAGGATCACCTAGAACTGAAATATGAAACAAGGAACGTAAAATATAGAACATGGATCATGGAAAGTGGAACGTGGAACATGCGAAGCACGAAAAAAAGTGGATTATCAAAAAAGTGTATCCCAGTCACATTTTCAATGTAAATTTCGGAAATTAAATTATGGGATAAAGGAAAGGTTCGTAGCGTTTTGGCTACTGCATATTCAAACTGTTGTTCATTTCTCGATAAATTTCATCGCATCGTATCTACCGTATCAGTGTGCGCCGTCGTGTATTGGCACATCGCATCGCATATCGCTCATATCGCGAGTAACCTTTCCGCCCATCAGGCAGAAAAGCGACGAGCACATTCAACGATTTCCATTGCTTTATTTTCCTGGGATTTCGTGCGAGTCTCGACGGTTACTAATATTCGCGTCGGACCGCAGAATTTCGGTAAACCGTAACGGAAATTGGCCCGGGATATTGCCGAATCCGCTCGCTCACAGACGCCGGAATCTCCAGTGGGCGATGAAGTACTCGTATCTCGCTTCGCCTAGGCGCTGTGGCGTGAAGTGCTTTACCGTGTGTGATCTCCATGAACACGGCGTCGTCCGGTAAACAAGGGAAAGCCACAATACCTGCTTCCGCGTCAAGAGAATTAACTGGCGGATGTATGTACTCGCAGCGATCAGCGTACATAAGCAGGTCGAGTACGATCATGTTTTTCTTTGTATGGCTTCTAGAAGCAAATAATCTACCTCATGTACAAGAACATTGCAATTTTTTTTGCATTATTTTATTAATGTCACCTTTCGCTGTTTGATTTCTAGTTTCCTCCCCCCCCCAAAGAAGTACTTTTTACTTAGTCGTAACTGAACAATAATTATCTCTGTTCAGTGATTGTCATTAGGTATGTTAATAAGTGTGCTTTAAAATAACTGAAATCTCCAAAAGAGTGTACTTTTCACATTTGTTTCCGAAAAATGTTATTCTTATTTTTTATGGTATGATGTGATGCTGTAACAAACATTTCTGGAATGTAATTTTTTGTTTTATTTTCAGTTGAAAAAAAAACATAAGGAGATTATTTGGAATGTGGAATATAGAACACGATCAAATTGAGAATTTATCACTTCCATTTTATTTCTGCATACTGTGTCGCCTTCTATTTGTATTTTCAATGATCCCAAAGTTCTCGGTTATCTCTAAAACGTTATAACTGTAAGTTGTCTTGTAGGGATAACGAATAATGTTCTCTTTATTATAAAAGTGTTAGTAATATCTGAATGGCTGTCTTGTTTTCTTCGGTCGGTCATTGATTAGGACATAGCGTTCTCTATATATTTCTTTGTCAATGGCTCTTTTGAGACGGACGTGCCGTTTATAATGAAGTGCAAGGTTATCTCTGAGGTCTCGTTCTTATCACCCGCAGCGGAAGAGGTCAGAAGGAAATGGGTGTGGTAAAACAGCCAACATGAAAATCTAAATTGGCCACTGTGTTTGTGTTTCCGTGCGTAACTGTCGGTTGTTTTTTCTGTGATATTCTGCGCGTTGGTTCTAGTACTTAGTCGGTGATGCCATGGTGGTAGAAATTCATCAATACATAAACGAAGTGTGGTTGCTGAATTCTTTCAGTTCACTGCATTTGGTTTCATTTCATACGAACTTGTTATTGTACTTAAGAATCTTTAAAAAGAAATCCAATAGATATTTTATTGAAAAATTCATTTCGAAGAAACGAAGTCCAAATTCGTTCATTAAAATCACTTGCTTTTTCACGTTGATTTTACATCGTGTATTTATTTTACACCTATCCCTAACGAACACATCACATTACTAATTTATAATTAGGTCATATCAATCCGAAATTCTTGTTGACCTGTCAGCTTATTCATCAGAGACTGTGTAATTGACGACACACTGCATCGGATCTCGTAGCCGAGTTGCGCCTTGTCGCTGTACACTTTCTCGCGCATCCCGCGGGGCCAATAGCTCCGAAGTTGCACGCGTGGGCGTGGGCCATCAATCTCCATCGGCCGCGCGCAACTCATGAAGCAGTCGTTGGCGCAGGGGAGGCATGGCGTGTCTATACAGTTTCCTACTTTGCACAATTCCTCCCGCTTTGGTCCGTTCTTTCATTTGCTTCCTACCTCCTCTTCCTCTTCTTCCTCTTCTTCTTCCTCTTCTTCTTCCTCTTCTTCTTCCTCTTCCTCTTCCTCTTCTTCCTCTTCCTCTTCCTCTTCTTCCTCTTCCTCTTCCTCTTCTTCCTCTTCCTCTTCCTCTTCTTCCTCTTCCTCTTCTTCCTCTTCTTCCTCTTCCTCTTCTTCCTCTTCCTCTTCTTCCTCTTCCTCTTCTTCCTCTTCCTCTTCTTCCTCTTCCTCTTCTTCCTCTTCCTCTTCTTCCTCTTCCTCTTCTTCCTCTTCCTCTTCTTCCTCTTCTTCCTCTTCTTCCTCTTCTTCCTCTTCTTCCTCTTCTTCCTCTTCTTCCTCTTCTTCCTCTTCTTCCTCTTCTTCCTCTTCTTCCTCTTCTTCCTCTTCTTCCTCTTCTTCCTCTTCTTCCTCTTCTTCCTCTTCTTCCTCTTCTTCCTCTTCTTCCTCTTCTTCCTCTTCTTCCTCTTCTTCCTCTTCTTCCTCTTCTTCCTCTTCTTCCTCTTCTTCCTCTTCTTCCTCTTCTTCCTCTTCTTCCTCTTCTTCCTCTTCTTCCTCTTCTTCCTCTTCTTCCTCTTCTTCCTCTTCTTCCTCTTCTTCCTCTTCTTCCTCTTCTTCCTCTTCTTCCTCTTCTTCCTCTTCTTCCTCTTCTTCCTCTTCTTCCTCTTCTTCCTCTTCTTCCTCTTCTTCCTCTTCTTCCTCTTCTTCCTCTTCTTCCTCTTCTTCCTCTTCTTCCTCTTCTTCCTCTTCTTCCTCTTCTTCCTCTTCTTCCTCTTCCTCTTCTTCTTTGTCCCAGTTTTTTTTCTTCGGTTGTCATGTTTCTATCTTCTCCTTTTTGTGTGCTTCGCCTCTTTGCTTCTTCTCTGCAGCACTTGTGCTTCGCTCCGTCCTCTGCCAGAGCCCTCGGTGTGCAGCGTGCACGTTGTCGCTGAGCTGCGGGTTGTAATTGCGCCTCCAGGGAATCGTCGACGCCGCTTTGAAGTCCCACTCCGGATAACTAATCGCCCGAGATGTTTTTGAAGCATTGCTACCTGAAGCTGTAGGATTGCTCGCGAGTTGCCGACGATTAAGATACTTCCACATGTTTATGTTCAAGAGTCTGCTTAGGGGTAAACAGTCAAATCGAATAAGCAAGTGATGGTCCCTATCTTCATTTTCGGTATCATGATTAATGCAATACAATTTAGTATTTTAGTATTATAGAAATATTTTAATATGAACTGGTTTTTTTTTCATACTGCCGAAGCAGATCGATTTCGTAATAGATTTACGCATTAGTGTTCAATTGTTTTCTCTCATAGTACATACCGTTTTTTCTAAGATATAGCGCGTATAATTTGAATTTATCCAAATTGATTGTTTGAAGTCAAATTTATTAAGAAACTGAGATCAGTATCAAAATGAGAAATATTAGAATCAGTTTCATAATAACTCATGACCTGCTATTACAAAGATTTATAATGTAAGAATTATTAGGTCTACAACTAACCCACTATAAACTGCCAACTACAGGGCACTCGCAGGACAAATAATAAACTTTAAACAAAAATGATAGTTCATTGAAATTTTTACAAAGTGTGTAAAACGGTGTGCGATATTCATATCTTAGCAACTTGTATCAGTACTAGATTGGTTAAAAATTTGGTCTAACGGCCTGGTTTGATAATTCCGTAGCCTCATATTGTAATAAAAGGTCTTAGGATACTTGTGTATAACTGTAATTGGAGGGACCTTTCAGGGTGAAAAAAAATATTCAAATGGCACAATTGTACCCTACTTGTGTTCTGAACTGATGGAAATGGCGCCTGCGTCTGTGTGCGCTGTGAATGGCGCGAGGAGAATGAAGCAACGACGGGGCGCGCTCTGTATTACGCAGCTGGCAACGTTTGCTCGGGGGCCTTGCCAACGCGAGCCGATGGCGACATCGCGGGGATCGAACCCAGGGCGAGGCGATAACAGGTGGACGAAAATACCGTGAAACGACACTGGCGAAAATCGGGGGATCGAGTAGGGATATCACAAACTAAAAAAGTTGGTAAAAAATTGATTACATCAGTAGATTACATCTAATTGAAATTCTCGATTCATTTGGCATATTGAAGTATGCCAACTTATTTGAGTGTTCAGAAATGTTTTATTCGTTGAATTAGTTTTTGAAGTGTCATTATATAAACTTTTTTCCACGCCAGATATAAAACCATTAATTTGAGAAAACTTATTAGGGGGCGGATTTCAATGGAATGTCTTTTCTTTTCACTTTCCGTTTAGTATAGAAATTCATTTTATGCTACAAAGAAACGAAATGACCAATTTTTGTAATTTTTTTGCATTTTTCGTAGATTTCGACTAAGAAGTCATTTTTTACCTTTGAACGCCATTTTCATTGCTTTTTTGCAGATTTCATGGATTTTAATATACTTTTAATGCTAGTAGCTTCAAACATTATTTACGACGTGCCACAAATGTTCACCATACAATTCTTGAGTAGCCTATTGATTTCTTCGCTCATTTATTGTAATGTCAGCCGTTGTACTACGTAATCTAAGGTTCCTGTGACGTTTATCGGCTCCATTGTCAGTTCGGCCGATTTCGCTATAAACAAAGGCAGAGTTTCTTTTAAAGTACAGACAAAACCATTAGTTTTGTTTGCAAGCTGCGTTCACTTTAACAAAAGGAAGATACCTCGATTACATCAGTAACATATTCAACAGCTTGAGTTGTTCATCTGAGGTGCTTTTGATAAAAAAAGTTATATTTCTTGTTTTTAAGGGCATTTTAAGACCATTTTATTGATAAATTTTGGCTATTTTTTAGGTCATCATAATCCGCCCCCTATTTATTCCATATTTGATCGATGGCTACCTCAGATATTTGCAATATTTGCCAACTTTTAACAGTTGAACTTCAATTTTTTTCCGTTGCTATCCTTTTTGTACCTCCGAAATATTTGTGAACTTTCTATAGTAAGCTTTATTTTAAAATTTTAAATTTGTAGAATCTATTTGATTAAGTTTTTGTGAGTTTGATTCAATAACATTCATTTACCTACTTTTCCCAGAGTGTACATCTCTAAATTTTATTTATGATACGGTTTCGTGTTTTGAGCCCTTCTTTACTTTATTTGCCTCATTTGTCTCGTTTTCCTCTTTCGCCTCGTTCGTGTGCTTCCTCCGTCCGCCCCATCAGAGGCCTACTTCCCAGAAAGTGCCAGGCCGCGCGCGCTCGTATTTCAGGGCATAAGAAGCGTCTGTGTGCGACCCGCGCCGCTCCACTCACCTCGCTGCGCAGCTCTCCTGAGCGCCCCTTGCTCCTGGGAGGCCCTCGCTTTCCTGGTTTCTTTCTGATGCGGGGAGCTTGGGAGATGCCCTCGGGAGATGTCGTGTATATGTGCGTTGTAGCTGACAGAATCTTTTTTTTCTTGGTTGAAAAAAAAAGCGACATTTCGTTGTTACTTTTAAACTTTTGCAAGTTTTGTGGACGTGTAAAATGCGTTGAAAATGTTCTACACTTTCAGAGGGTGTAATTTCAAGGAATGAGAAACTTCTGAACGGAAACTAATAGAAGAGTAGTTACATTATTTTAGGGAGTTCTAAAATAAATTATTAAGAATCTCATATTAAAATGGGCAAAGTTTAATAGATTCGAGGCTTTGATGGCAACTTCAGACTTCCAGATTAAGCCATGTCTGATCATTTTCTGTTGTGTGTACATTTTGTTAGTCGAAATCAATAGGTATATGCTGATTATTCATGTTCATTATTATATGTTATATTATACATTATATGTATAATATAATGTATAATATAATGTAACGTTCTAAAACCAAATCTTAATTTGATATTGGGATTAATTTTTTTTCTGCGGAAAAGGATTCGAGTCTCAAGTTTGAATTTTCCTTCGCCCACGTGAATAATTGAAATAACTCAAATCACAAAGTCTAAGCTAGAGACGCTTGTATTAAAAAATATTCATTTCCCAATCATCGTAACGTTATAAAATCAACATGCAGACAAACTAGCCAACGGGGATTTGTTATGTGAACTATCTCATGAATTCTAATGTCGGGTTGAACGATCAACTCATCGGAACTGTTACGTGCTGCTCGCTGAAATACAATAGTTATACACTGCTATTATAGTCGTATCATTCTCCACTTAGCATTCGGGCGCAATGGAATAAGCGTGATGGTTGAATGTGTCATTGACAAACGGAACTGCTTTGGAGTTTGATCGAAACAATTCAGTTCCGCAGTCCCTTTGGGCGTTTACTCTGCTTCGGAGTTGAACTAGCTATCTGAACTGAATCGTACCATGTCATAACCAAATTTGTGTGCGTTTCGACTACATTGTCAGTTTTTTTGCTAGATTACTGAACGCGTTTGCGATTGCAATACGTTTGAAAATTCATGGAGCGGAAAATGTGAAATATTTTCCACGCTACACATTTCGCATGCCAGCTGTAAGTATGCAATGCATTTGAAACTTGTTTTTACGAAAAATGTGTTAAAATAAAATGTGCGTAATTTACTGGTTACAATTCTCAGAAAATAAGTTATTTGTGGAATCCATGATGGAGGGGATTTCCCCTCTTTGACGTTAAAATTTTTCCAGTGTCCTGCGTTTAACATTCAGTGAAGTGAAGTTCCAGAAATATTTCCCATCCCTTTCATGTCGGAGATTTCTACAAACGGTTCTCGCCTCCACCTTTAATGCCAGAAACGTGCTATTCACTAGCTTGTCGGGAGCTGAGAGAGACAGAACTAGAAAGCACCACCGAGGTTGTGCAAGATGGTATTTATTATATTTCGTGCACATCAATTTCCCAGGTCATTACTCACGTATGTGTAGTGCCAGTTAATTTCAGGATGTGGCATTGATTCTCTCCCGCTGTATCGAGAGATCCGGCGTCCCTACCCATTGGCTTGTAGTTTTCCTTCTCGCAGTGTCTCTACTTAGCAGGGCCCTAGTCCAAGTACCAAGTTCTGGACTGGTCTTCTACCATGGTAGTATAGTACGCGCGCGTGTACGTAAAATTGAGATGAAATGGGGAGAATGATGAAGGTATGATCGCGCGAAGTGCTGGCTCGTTTGTTAAGGTACTGCTGCATCATTTGTCTGGAACCGGAGAAGAAAACACAGAAACTACCGATCAGAACAGCAGACCGCTTGAACTTTCCTCTATAAGGTTTCTGATTTGAACCTGGCCTTATAGTTAGTGTCGAGAATCGGGATCTACGACGGGACTCGCTCCCTATAACCTTCTGTTCAAGAATGTTGCTGAGTCAACGGTTGTAGACGGAAAAAGCGAGAGGGCGCGGCCTTGGTGACGTGTGGATGGCCCAGGGGGAGGGGAGCGGGTACGCGGGAGACGAGGGCAGGCGGCGCTGTTGAACGCAAGCACGAGGACGCGCCAGGGGCGCCGCGTCGTGTGGATCGCCCCCGGGAGCGAGATCGCCCAGCGGGAGCAAGCGCGTGGCCGGCGCGGGGGGGGGGGCGTGCTGGGCGTGCCGCACGCGTCGGTGGCTTCATTAGGCGCCGGCGGCTGCCGGTTCGAGTCCCGCGCGCGCCGCCGCGATTCGTCGCATTCCGCGCGAGTGCTGCGGGCGCGGCGCGGGGCGAGCGGGGCGAGCAGATGCGCGAGAAATTTCTCGGAACGAAGCTACGACTATTCCAAAAAAAGTATGCAGGAGAAAATGTATTACATTTTAAAGAAAATATGTGAAACACACTAGCTTTTCCACAAACTTTCTGAACTTTACAATAAAAATTCACACTGGGAATTTCCATCAAATGTTTTATTACACGGTAACTTACTTGTCGAAGAGGGCGTACAATATTTTCTAATACTTAGTGAAATTGTGTAAATTGTTTATCTCAA
The DNA here is from genome assembly GCA_038098605.1 of Gryllus longicercus. NCBI lineage: Eukaryota > Metazoa > Arthropoda > Insecta > Orthoptera > Gryllidae > Gryllus > Gryllus longicercus. Next base: position 1,206,617 of record JAZDUA010000463.1, read on the forward strand.
ACTAGAGAGGAGATAATAGCATTAATAACTTTTTCTGAGGCAATGTTGTAGAGAGAACGAGACATTCTCATGACGTGTAACAAGGAATGTAACTGGTCTAAGTTCTGAATGAAGCCCATATAAGATAGTAATCTTTTCTCACTAAAAGTGGATTAAAAAAAATTGGCAATTGAAAGACATAATTTTAATAATGTGAAGTAACATATTTCTTCAACTGCTGCAGAGTCCTAGAAGAGCGAACTACTTTTGAAAAGGTTCAAATTCATTGAAAAAGCTCTTTTGGCATGTATATTCTTAATGTCTGTGTACCTAGAGCAGTAGTTCCAATTAACGTTATGAAGGCTTCAGCGCACTCTGTCTACCTTTCGCACCGCTGCCGTTGGTGAAGGCGCGAGTCGCAGACGCTTTGACCGCCCGCACCCACCTTCCCCCGGACGCCGGCGCCCATGCCCCCGTTGTCCAGTGGCGGCGGCGTCGTCGCCGCCGCCGCCGCCGCCGTCGTCGTCGGCGGCGGCGGCGGCGGTCGGGTGAAAAGAGCCGAGAGAAAAGGACGCGAGGCGGGGGACACAGAGGCGCTGTCGGCGCCGTCTCTGGCGTTTCCGCCCCAATTCCTGGGCCGTCGGGGGGAATTAGCCGGAAGTGGGCCCTTGTAATGAGCGTGGCCCTGCCCTGCCCTGCCCTGTCCGGGCCGGCCGATGGGGGCGGTGGCTGCGGCGGCGTCGGCAGACTCGCCCTTTGGCCCTCGGTGGCGGCCGCTGCAGGCGAAAGCCTCTGGCATCTCTGCCGGCTTGTCCCCGGCTCGCCGGAGGGAGGTGTCGGCGCGGGTGTGACCCACCATCCTCCCAGACAGACGCCACCAGACGCCTGGGGGACGGGGGAGGGGGGAAACAGGGCGTTTCTTGTTTGCAGCCCGCGTTAACTGGGTCAGGAAGCATTCCGCGAGATATGCTTCTCCAATTATTCTTGATGCGGTGTCTTGTTTTCGGTCTTCTCTCCCTCTCTCTTTCTGCCCATTTCTTTTACTATTAATTTTCCTTCTCTTTTATTGCATATTTTTCCTTTCTCATACTCTTCCCCTTTTCTCCTTTCTCTCCTTCCTCCTGGTTATTTTAATTTTTGTCCTTATCCTCCACCCTTCTCCTCTTTCCGTGTACTTCCTTATAATTTATGAAGTGATGTTTTAGAACATACCGGAGCATACAGTTTTACCCCTTCTTTCCCTTATGTTCGAAAAGTAAAAACATTACTTTGTGGATTACAGAGGATATCATCGGTTCATGTTGTTGGCTATAATAATATCATGATAAAGAAGGCATTTTGTATTTCTAGAATAAAGATTTAATAATCAATACTAATTAATATTTTAATTATTTATGATTTTAACTAATATTAAAAACGTTAGTATCTCTTAATTTGTATTTAAATGTTATTCTCTTCATATTTTTGTTATTTGAATGTTTTATACCTCAATTTCAACTTTAAAAGAAGGTATCATACAAAAACTGAGTAATTGGCAAAAAATAGACTAGAAAATAGAATATAATTAAGTCTTTAGTAGTCATTCACACAAAACATTTTGAAAAAAATAGCTGAGCTTAGTTATTTAACATTGTTTCCAAAATGAAACATTACATGTCGTGTTTAATGAGGTACAACTGACATTTATTTTGAGAAAAAAAATCCGGGATCGACAGTCACTTTTAATATAGTTGTATTGTTCTCTTTCTGCATATAACGCTAGAGTGAAGGTAAACGCATAATTGTGAATATATTTGACAATGGCATTGTCCGCATAGCGCGGTTTGCTCGTGTAACTATTTTGCTGGGAAGGTGGACGGGCACCGGGGGGCCCCAGCGCGCTCGCATATGCATGAAGCTCGTTATCCGCTGTGCGTGGGTGTGCTGTTTATTCGCGGTTGCACGCTGTTATCAAAATATTTAATTCCTCTGGAATAAATTACTTCAAATGAAACCCTATTGATGACTGGCTGTCTTTTATATTTTTTTTCTCGTTCCCATCCCAACTCAGTTCGACCTGCAAACGTGTGAAGTGAGAAATAGCATTCCCAAATATTTATCGAAATGGTGTAAATCAACAACATTGCTTTAGTGGTGAACTTTTTAAGACCGCAGTCGATTGGAAATTGTTTCATATATTAGTTTACAATATGATATTGGTGAGCAGATAGTTAATATAAGAGTTCGCTATTAAAATGTATTTCTTTACTAGTTTATTTTAGATTTGATGTGTCCGATTGAATTGCATTGCAGCTTGTGGAGCATCGCAGGTTTTTGATTTTGTGTACTGTCAGTTGCGGAAAAAAATATCTTATGGTATGCCGCTCAGCAATGGAAATAAATGGACACCGCTGGGAAATATTTCACTCTCTGTTTGATGATCATTGTGATGCATCGTAATGTCGAACGTTGTATAGGTCGGAGTGCACTGTGCGTCCGTATGTCTTCCAAATCGATTATCTTATCACTAGATGCTTATCTGCTTGTGCGATCATCGCCGGCCCGAATTAATAAAAACGGCAGAATAGTGTTTATCATCAGGGACGTTGTTGCTCTGTGGCCTTTATATTACTTCCCCGGTTTTGCACTACATTCGACGAAACGAGGGCTTGCTATTCGAAACTATAATTCACTCCATACTCACGAGAACACTGTTTGGTTGGATTGTGACATCATTCCTATATTTCACACCTATCTATTCAGAAGAGTTGTTGATATAGAAGAAACTAATTGAAAAGAAAATCATTTCAGTTTTAACATTTGAAACCCTAGCGCCATAAGGGATATTATAGAAAAGAGTTGTGAATTACAACATATGTCTAAAATCTATCACGATGCACGTTTCGCTGGTAGAAACCTGAGAGAATTTTGAAGTTTTATTTAAAAAAATTAAGAATCTAACATTTGGAGTTCAAATCGCGAAAGAAAAAAATATACTAAAATTCAGCAAACGAGAAATGCCCCCAATACTTTTGTAATTCTTCATTCATTATTCTAAGCTTGCAACACACACATGGCTATGGTGATAGTTTTGATAATAGTAATTCTGATTCATTAAATTTTGTTAAAAAGCGTAGAACTTGATCAAAACATTAAAAAAGTTGAACATAAGTGGAGAAAACCTAAAATGTTAAACAAAAGCATGTCTACTGGCATGCAAGCGACTTTCGAATTGAGCCCCAACATTTCCACTCTCTTGTATCTCAGTGGTTGAATACGTAATTGTGGCTTTCATCAACGCCAAAACGTCGAGAAGTCTCCATTGATGCACCGGCATGTGTCCAACGCGCCTTCATAGGGAGAAACCCATTTGTGATGTGAATGTTGATTCCACTAATTAGGCGAATGTCGAACCTCTGATTGCAGTCTTGGAAAATCTACCGTCGATACTCTCGCACGTAATAAGTGAATATAGTCGTTAGGACTTCATTACGAACCTTGCTGAATGTCATATATTCTGCTGAATTAAGGTTTATGATTCTTTATATAGGGTGAGAGGGCATTATAAGATTTTATGGAAACCTCGAGGAAACCTCGCGTGTAGTCCATTGTCCACCACAAATTGCACTTGAAGTAACGATTATTTGAATCCAGATATTCAGAGATGGAAATCTTCTGCAAAAATAAAGCCATTAAAAGGAATCATTCATTACATCCCTTTGGCAATGTTACACGTCTTTTTATACAGTCTTTTTCTCATAATAAGGTCACGTTATGCTACTTAATATACTCCACTCACTTCAGTGTTCTTGAAGAAAAGATTGTCTTCATTTGATGAAAATAATGAACGCTTCTCTCTTTTCGTTTACTGTCTTCCTGCGGTGTCTCCAACATCGTGTCTAGTTATATTGGTATTCAATATTGCTGTTGCCCCTGTAGACTGTCTGACCGACCGGTAGGAAGCAGGGTTCGAGTGCCGACGGTGATGAATTTTCGACTCGAGCTAAGTAGCTAGGTCGAATTTAGAAAGTTTTATGGAACCGAATTATAGAAGCTGTATGCATTGATCGGTAATTTTCTGTGGTTTCTCTGATCAATACTAGTCAGATGCCGGAGCAGTATCCTAACAAAAGGGCACGCAGTATTTACATCTCCATCCTTATCTACTCCTCTTAGACACACACGCACATATACTTACTCATAAATACTCATTTACAAGATGAAATGCTACAGATACGCCCGGAAAAATGAATGAATCAGTCAATTCATCAATCAAAAAATATGAATGGATGTCGATTCTTATCAAAATGTAGGCCTTTCCGAGAAAATTGTAAATGCTGATCGTGTGGCGGAGACTGTACCCCTTGCGGCGCCCGCTGCAGTGATGCTCGCTGTTTGTGTTGCGAGCGCGCGTTCGCGGGCTGACGTCACCCGGCCGGCGGCGCAGGTGGCACAAGGTCGTCCGTGCCTCCCACGGGCGCCCAGGCACGTGCAGGCGCCCTTGCCAAAAACGTCTGCGCGGCGCCATGCGGTCCCACTTACCTCTCACCGCACGGACCACTCAACTCTTTATCATTTTCAATCCCTAAACACAACTAATGCGAATTTTGTAACGCCAAACTACTGGCAATACGAGAACATCTGTTTTAACAATATTAAGAAAAGTCTTTGATTTTGATAGAACCAAATTGTTTACTTCATTGCAAGGAGATTGGCTTCCTGCCGCTAGGGCCTGGGGTTCCATTAACGGCCAATCCATGTGGTTGGTGTGGTAGACAAAGAGAGTTCTCTGTAGATATCGGAATTGGTTTCCGTTCCCGCTCATTTCACCACGTTCCAAAATTAATCTCATTATCTCTATAATACGATGTATGTGAGTATTATTTGATAAGTTTCTGGATTTTCGCTTTTCGTTTACTAACAGTAATGTCCGTATTCTTGTATAAACCACAAAATAATTCTCACGCCCCCCCCACAGACCCACAGAACAACGCTTGGCAATCCTTGTTTTGAATCACTCTTTTCGACGTGTGACACACGAAAAAAGTAATTTGAAATCTTGTAGAATACGCGAATGATTAAGAAGAATATTGTGCGTAGAATACGCACATTATTGTAACATAAACCTATCTGTTAAATATTAAATTAATATTAATATTATGTTTATAATTAAAAATGTAGAAATATGGCCGAAGTACAATAAATGTTTAATTTCTTTAAATGAAACTTAAAGCAATGATATTCTATCTGATTTTGTTGAATTTTCTCTCGGTTCTCCAGTTGTGATGGTTGAACCGATCTGAGAAAGGATATTTTTGATGTCACGTCGGATTTTCCCCTGCCTCGCATACCACCGAATCAATTAAATCATGTCAGTCAGTGACGATCGGTCAATTAACTGTAGCGTGATACGAGTGCAGCGATTGCAAGGAACCTTAATAATCTTAGCGCCAATAGCGGAGCACCCTGACCCAAATGAGAAACAAGGAATATTTATAGAAAATTCTGTTAAATGAACGGTACAAAATTTATACTTAAAGTGTTACAAAGTATTAGCTAGTGCCCTTCGTTCACTTTTCCCCAAGGTTCACGATGTGTTATGTGACCTCTTAGTGCTTATTGACTGCACTGCTGGGAGCCTTCCAATGTTGTGCTGTGCGCTTTGATTCATGGACTGTAAATCGAATCAGAGCTCGGTAACGGAATTTATCGATACTTTCGACGTACACTGTGACCCAGTATCTTTCTATATTGCAGACCAGTGCTAATAAAGTGACGCTGAAGTAAAGTTGAAAACGTTCGCAGTATAGAAAAAAAGCATGAAGCTACATTGCAAACCCATCAAAAAAATATTTGTAGAGCAATAAAAATGTTTTAAATTGACAAAGGCGTAGTGTATTTTATGATCTTTTTGCGTATATAATATGCATTTATTACATTAAAGACATTGTCATTTTATTGCTTGAAATATAAAAAGAGTGTGAATAAATGTGTGTTATTATTAATCAGTTTTTTGTTGGTTTTTTCAATCACGGTGTTGCTGGGCGATCTGTAGTATAATAGAGATCATACCGCTCACCGTTCATCTCATTGAGTACTAGGTTATAAAACCCGGACATTTCATATGAAAGGTTTCGTGGGAAAATGTATTAGAGTCGTGTATTCTGGCTGTTTTCCCGTTTGCTCTGCGTTGCATTTCAGCACATTTGCACCATTACCTTCGTAATTTCCATCACCATCATTGATCATGGATTACCATTTATTCTCAGGCGACCCCCTCTCATTATTCCCCCATTCATTTCGCAGTATAAAGCTAGGCCGAATTCAGTCGCTGTCTGGAGGAGAATTCTAGCGACCCGGCGTCTCTAATCTGTAATTCTCCGATCAACATCAGGCGAATGCCGGAGCAGTACCCTAACAAACGGTCCACGGACGGCGGCGCACGATCTCGCCTTCCTCTTCCTATCCTTACCCCTCTCACATACACACACACACACATTAACACGCACTACCACTTACCACACATGCCAGGGGACTCAGCGGCTCAAAGTTTGTCCCGGCTAGGGCGGTGCCCCTCTTGTGGGAGATACCTGGGGGAGGAAAACCCCGCTGGCCTACGGTACGTCAGCGCCGGATCTCTCCATTCATTGGGGGAAATATCACCGCCACCTCCCGAGTAAAAAGAATGCATTACACTTACGGGACTAATTACCCTGGTAATTGACGTGACCTAATCAATAAATCTCAGTGTAAAAATCAGTGTTGTAGATGACCTGAAAATTTCGTTGCGGAACTGGAGTCTTCTCGCAATCAAGCCATACAAAAAATTAAAACCAAGGTGCTGTTGTAATGACTTGTACTGAGAGAACCAAAGCCACTTTCACAAGTCTCCGCGTTTACCCCAAGGCAAAGATAAACATTCTGTGCTTGAGAATTGTAGTGTTATTTGGGGAGTGATATCATGTGACATTTTTTTCACTAGCAAGGTGTGCGTCACCTTTTCTTTCAGACATCGTCAAGAAACCTTTGCTTTGGTGTCATAAATGTCGCAACAACACGTAGCCTGGGAATGTGTGTGTGTGTGTGTGTGTGTGTGCGCGCGCGTGCGTGCGTGTGCGCGTGCGCATTAAGAGAGTTCTGCAATATACTGGAAATGGAAAGTTTTGCAATATGAATTTGCACGTTTTATATTTGATGTTTGAAAACCTCTCTCAAACATGAAAAGCAAGAGAGCTGTGATAGGGCAGCTCGAGCAATAAAGGCTGATGTTCAGTAGCCAAGATCCACATCGAAATTGTAGACAGGGCCTTATGGTCAGACGCAGGAACGTCACGAAAGCTTTGGACTATACTTTGATTCGGAGCACTGAATTTTCGCCAGGGTCTTCTCACCACTGTGTAGAAAATTTTCGAAACAAATCTACAATGTATTCTAATATCCAATTAACTTGGTGCAGAAGACTGTCGCTCATGGCGTCATCCACGACATATGGCTTGTAAGAAATGTTCGCCTGTGCGTCCTTCCTTCACATTGAACTCTTTTTCAATGTTATTGTTACTTTTCAGCATAGCCAATTAATTCTGACTTCAATTATCATAAATTTTAAAATATAACAAATAGAAAAAACAATGTGTTTTAGTTTTGTGATGCAATTTATTTCATTTCTTGCAAATGGGGGTGAGGGAGTGAGGGTCACAAACTTTAATTGTTTTGGGGGAGTTACGGGTGCGCGTTACGGGTGCGCGTTACGGGTGCGCGTTACGGGTGCGCGTTACGGGTGCGCGTTACGGGTGCGCGTTACGGGTGCGCGTTACGGTGCGCGTTACGGGTGCGCGTTACGGGTGCGCGTTACGGGTGCGCGTTACGGGTGCGCGTTAACGGGTGCGCGTTACGGGTGCGCGTTACGGGTGCGCGTTACGGGTGCGCGTTACGGGTGCGCGTTACGGGTGCGCGTTACGGGTGCGCGTTACGGGTGCGCGTTACGGGTGCGCGTTACGGGTGGCGTTACGGGTGCGCGTTACGGTGCGCGTTACGGGTGCGCGTTACGGGTGCGCGTTACGGGTGCGCGTTACGGGTGCGCGTTACGGGGTGCGCGTTACGGGTGCGCGTTACGGGTGCGCGTTACGGGTGCGCGTTACGGGTGCGCGTTACGGGTGCGCGTTACGGGGTGCGCGTTACGGGTGCGCGTTACGGGTGCGCGTTACGGGTGCGCGTACGGTGCGCGTACGGGTGCCTCGCCGTTACGGGTGCGGTACGAGTACTGTGGGGAAGAGGGTATTTATAAGACTCCAAATTTGCGTTACGTAATTTATGAACAGCCTTTTATGGAAAAATAAACATTTACGACAAAACAACGCCTCATATCTATTTCTATAATAATTGGGAACTTAAGGATCTAAATGAACGTCTGGCCGTTTGCGTGCCTTTTTTGGTGGCGATTTGAGTTTCGCGGCTTCATGTCCGTGGGCACTTCCCTCGCGCGCTATTCCCGCCTCCTTGTGCGGCCGCCGCTCACTGGCTTGCTAGCCCGCCCCGCCCCCACCGCCTTGCCCGCCCCGCCCCGCCCCGCCCGATTATTCGTGGATTTACGGCCGCGGAGCTCCGCAGGTGGCGCTCGCGGCGCCGGGGGTGTGGCGAGGGGGCGGCGGGCCCTCCGGCCATTGTGCGCCCCCCCTCCCACGTATGGGGGTAGGGGCGTTGTCACGTGCGCGCGGCAGCCCCTCCTCGTCCCCGTCACCTCGCTCTCCCTCCCTCACCCCCGGCCCCGCGTCCGCGCCTGGGGAAGGGCGGGCGCAGATAGTGCGGGGGACCCGGCCCTTTTATTGCCCAATAATCAAATACCGGAAGGGGTGGGGCCCGGCGGGCGGGAGCGCGCTGCCAAAGAATGGCTCCTTAAATTACGACCGCCCGGGAGCATAAATTTCTGGGAGAGGGAGCTTTTGTGTGTGTGTGTGGCGAATGTACGCGTGTATGTCGGGGGGAAAATTCGTGTACAAGATCCCAAATTTCGGAGGGGAAAATTCAAGCCCTGACATGGTCGTTAGTGGGCGATATTTGGCTGTAAAGTGGATGTCGTTTGAGCGAGGAAGGAGCGCCCTCTGCGGTTAAAGCTGTGCTTGTCCTTGTTACAAAGCTGGCTCCGTAAATGCATAAACATGTAATGTATCGAGAGGACGATTTATCGGTTTATCGTCTTTCTGTAACTGGTTTGTTATATTTTTATTCCACCATCGTTGCACTACCAGTGTCATTCATTGTCTACATTATTTAAATATTTAGATATATTTTTCACGTGCAGTCAGTATGAATCGAGAGATTGTGCTATTTTAAGATGCCACCTTTTATTTATATTTTCACTCAACAGAAAGTATCCAATAGATTTAAGGGTAGATGTTGTTTGTTAAAGATTTATATTTAAAGTTTCAAAACACCAAACATATTTTAAGCTCGCAAAGTGTATTCCCGACAAAGCAGTAGTCTCTTCATATTATGACGTCGATGACTGAAAAAACAATTTTTCGGTCATTCGTAAATTTACAAGTAGCGAAACATTAAGATAGATTTTCATATTCAAAAACAGTATTATTTCAACAGGCAGTGATTCTGACCCCCAATAATTCTAGATCGCTGCGTTGGTAATGTTGTAGTCTTAATTTCCAAAACTCTGGATATTTTTCTCTTTGCACAGGAATATTTTACACATACAATCCATCGTAACGCCTTTTTGATGGGTCGTATTTCCTATTAGTTAAATATATCTTAACACTGGCCCTATTTCGGCCTCTAGCCGTACCATCCGCACTCCCAAAAGTCGCCGGAGTTGGCGTGGCGAGTTCTCCTCCTCCAGGGCAGCGGCCGTGCGCGTGGAGGTGGGCGCCGAAGCGCCTCCGCGTGTGGCTCGTAGCTCGCAACGGGCCTCCCGTAGTTTTCCGAAGCCGCCGCCGCCTGCAGGTAATCGCGGGCGTTAGTCACGGGGCAGGGGGCGCGCAGGTGCGCGCAAGGAGCCTTCATCCCCGCTAAATCCCCGCCCTCCGCCGGGCCATCGATTGCGTCATCGGGTAATGCGGCGTCCCGGGTGCGATTCTGGTGATCCCCGGCCGTGGGGGTGGGGGCAGGGCCAGCGCCGGAGGTCAGGTGCCCCCGACGATGGCCGCTGGAGGACGTGGAGTTAAGACCTGCGCGCAGGTGCCTGGGCGGACGGCGCTTGGCCACGAGACTTCGCTCGGCCGCTTCTGGAGTTTTCTCTGCTCGCGTGTGCTACAGAGTGGGGTGGGGGGTGGGGGTGGGGGTGGGGGTGGAGGTTGAGTACAGCTTTTAGCCAGACTTATAGTTAGGTTCAATGTTCTGTTCCATCGTATTCTCGTTGAAATGGTCGATACGATATTAGTAAATTATCATTATTCACATTGTTAACATAAGACCTTTTTGAGTTGTTCCACTTTTGAAAGACATTTTATCATTATTAAAAAATGAAATACTAAATATACGAAAACATGTTAGGCCTCTTTTAGGTGGCTGTTGTTCATCCTAATATAAAGAATTTGTCTCGGACAAAGTATGTTTTATAGCAAATCACATTTAGTGTTCTTAATTTGATGTATTCCTCAGTATTTTGGACAAAGAACAAGTTATTAGATTTCTTTACGTGCACATTTTCCTCATAAAGGTGTTCTAATAATAGTTTGGTTTATGTAACGAAACTCGAACTTGCTAGTGACTGGAATAAATTAAAGCAGGTTTTTGGTGTGTGAAATGGATTTGCGCACTACTTCCTCTGGTCTATTCAGCACTGTACTACAAAGGAAGGACGCTACCTCCGTGTTGGGACTCGCGTTACAACCAGAAGACGCAGTCTAGTCGCACCGGAGTTTCAGATCCCAAATGGAATCGCATGTGGGTGAAAAGTCCTTCCCTTTAACACTCTTAGTTTCGTGTTTCCAGAACGTAAGAAGAAAAATATAAAAATGTGTAGAATAACCTGGGGGAACCTGCTATGCAACACATCAACATTTCTGAACGCAAATTTTTTGTGAAATATTTTACTGAAAATGAAATATTTAATAATAAATTCAAATGTTCGTATGATCTTACTGAAAATTAAATATGATTATATATAATTATTATGTTGTTGTGACATTATCATGAACAAATAATGGACTAATACAAATGCTTATTAGTTTCATCGTTTGTGATCACACATACATTGTCGGGCTATTCACTCAATTGTTTGCACTCATCCCATTAATATGCTGCTTGTAAATGAAATTGCATTGTGTGTAATTATATTTATGCTCGCTGGCATCCACATTAGTTTGAATACTGGATTGTTATAAATGCCATTGCATTACGTATGATCACATGTATGCCCTTAGTAATATTTACCTTTGTTTATGTAATGATTTCGGTATTATATGTGCAATTATATTATTTAGACAGGAAGTGTGAGAAGCACTGAATTTTAATACAATACGAAGACTGTTTTTGAGAAAACTTTAGCAAGTACGTTTTCGTTTCACGATTAGCTAACATAAGCTTTAGTTATAATTTCTGAAACTAAAAGAAAGGATTACTATTGTCAATTGAACTTTATGTTCCCAGTATACAAGTACCAAAAAACGAAACGGAAACTGCAACTCCATTCTACAGTGCTCGACTTTTTTAAAACTTTTTTTTTTGGCAATTAGTTTCATTTGTACTTGTAAATCGCAGTTTACTGCAGTTGATTGCATTGGCTCTATACACCACTACCGTGTTCAGTTTGAAACTTTTTTCGTTAAAAATAAAATGACGGCACGCCGTTAATGGGCACGCATTGTCATGTAAACAAACTTAAAGTTCCTGGGAATGCAGGTTCATTTCTCTAATTAATGCCACTGCACAGGCTCTCTAGTTTTCCATTGCAGATACACCCCCGCTCTACGCGGCCGACGTTTCTGATTTTTTCTCTCTCATTAATTACGCGCACGTGGGAGAGTGCACTCACGTCGCTGCGTCGCAATTAAGCCCTGTATCGAATTCCGTGTGACGATCTTTCCGCCACATCCCGTTAAAAGCCTACACGCGGTGACAGGCCGATGCAGCACGTGCCATCTATCGATGACATTTCAATGAAAAAAGGCGAACTTCAAATATGGCTGCGAGCGAAAGCGATATTGCCTCGGAGCAGAAAGTTGCGGATCGAGGATCGCGAATTACTTTTTGGAAGCATCCAGAAGTATTGAATGTACATCCGATGAATTCGATGACCTGCTTCGAATTTGTATTTGGTCCAGTAAAGCGGAGGCCCAGAACGCTAAATAACAGGGGGGGTGTCACGGATGCTATCACGAATATGACAAATGAATTTGGAGGGTAATGCAACAAAATGGTCAGTATAGTAGCCCTTCATGTTGGATGCACAAAAAATTGCACTAGAACCTTCCTCTTCGTTCACTTATAGTGAATCGATGTACGAGTCGATGCATGTCCTGTTACTCGCGGCTATTTAACGCTGAAAGAAGTACGCTTAGGCTATGCCACGACGCAATTTATTATACGCCAGTTCTTATGTGTCTTTCAACACGAGTTTACACGGGTGATGACCCAGGTCTGTCGTAAGATCCTGTGTCATTCAATGGAATGGCGGTGAGACACGTGGCGCTGAATGGCGTTCAATCCGAACTCTTGGATGAAAATTGATTGGAATCGTTAATGTGTTTGTCCTCATAGAATCAGTTCTCAGTTACATCATATTAGGTTTTGAGAAACTGTCCTTGCCTTAGTTTTGCGGAGGATCTTCGGTAGTACTTTTAAACGTTTAACTCGGAATGGGAGTTTGCATTGCCGGAAGGATGGGGGGAGGCGAGGGTCAAAGGGGAAGAGTTAACTCTTGTTCCGTCGACTTCCGCGGCGGCGGCGGTCGCGTCAACGGCAGCAGCGACGAAGCGGAGCCGAGCTGAAGCGGGTGCGAAGGAAGCCTGCAGGGGCGGGGCAGGGCGGGGCGGGGCGGTAACAAAGCGCGCTTATAACAAACATGAACAGCTTTCAATAGACGGCGAACAATGCGGGTGGCGCCGCGAGAGCAGAGCAGAGCGGGGGAGGGGGCATCGGAGGTCGTGGAGGGGGGGGGGGGGGAGGGCAGGGACGCCGGTGTACATAAATCGCACGCGGTAAAGGCACACGCGAGGCCTCCGCGCGGGAGAACAATGCGGCTGAAACGCAGACACCTCTCAGCCCCTGGGGCCTCGCCCTCGCGGCGCCCTCCGCGGAATCTAACGGCGCCCTCTACCCCCTGCCCCCCGCCCCATCCCTAGCACCTCTCACCCTGCGCCCGGGCGGCTCGGAGGAACAGTGGATGGATTGCCCTGAGGAGGGCTTCCCGTGTCCCGAGCGAGGGGCGTTGCGGTGCTGTACGGTCAACAGGAGACTTTGGAAAGTGTTTGCGGGAATGGGGGGGTATTTTGTATTGGGAAAAGTGATTGGTACCGTTTGTAAAAGTATGAACTCATTGTAAATATTTACAAGCTAGTTGGAAGAAAAATAAGAAGGGAAATGTATCGGCATACTTATGATTCTTAATTTATGGTCGTTCATTATATTATATATTATTTATTAAATTAATTCTAAGGCGGCTGGGAGCCCCCGGTTCAGATCAGACAGCCTGTCTTGTCTGACAGGTCTAGTAAGGCAGCTGTCGTGTCGGAAACGGGGACCCCCAGCTGTCTCAAAATCGCGCTGAAAGTGGCCCAAATGCGACCGAAAAAATACTTGCTTGAAAAGGCAATTCCGGCAAAACAACGCCTTTATATATTTATATATTTATATATTTATATATTTATATATTTATATATATATATATATATATATATATATATATATATATATTTCTGTATTAAAAACAAGTTCTCAAAAACTGCTTCAACATTTTTTTTGAATTTGTTTCTCAGATAGTTATGGTTATGAAAATGCCGTACGTCCGATTTTCGTTTAATTCTCTGAATTTTAGCAAATTAAAAAGTTAAAATATTAATGCGAAAACTTTGCACTATTGTAGCACCTACTGGTGTTTTCAATTTTTTTGTTCCACTCCCTTTCAATAAGAGAACACACACATCAAAAATTACGTGTCGTGCATTTGAAAGCTCGTCAGTGTGCCATTGGTTCCGCACGATAATATCGCTTTGTGGATCTGTGGCGTTAACAAGTGATGTGTTGCTAATAATCTCTTGCATTCTAAAAATCGAGTTTTTGTCGTTGGAATCGTAGTTAAATCCATATAACGAACGATCGGGAGTTTTCATTTGCGACAACACGTTGCGAAATATTCACATTCACACATTCAGAAGACCATGCAACGATGAGATTCGGGCGAATTATTTTCCCGAGACTCCAATTAATTTTTCTGGGTTCTAAATAAATTGAAAGATTTTTTTTTACTCTTCGTTCTTCTGCAGTTCAAATAATTCATTTTACTTTAAAACATTACTTGGCTGCCTTACTTCCACCCAAACATGATGGGGTGCTAATGGTGTTAAATTAGAGTTTGTGAGAAAGGCAATATGTTACCAATCGACGTCAGTTGTCTTTATTATTTTGGTTTGAACATTAACACATCCTTTATTAATATAAAACGTACTACAGCATCATACTTTCCATTAAAGAAAATCAATCTTAACAAGAATATTTCGTCCAATGTTTTTAAAAATATAGGTACCTTTACGTATTCCAGGAGAGAGGACGGCTTAGAAAAACAGTAGATGTGTGAGTAAAAATTCTCACGAGGCACAAGATAGGGAGGGAACCTGTCACTTCCACTTGCCATCCTTTCGCTTAGGACCCCCACTCTGCCCTCCTCTTTGTCAAAGGGCTTCAGGCCCCTTGTAATTTGCGTCAGAGAAGGCGCTAAGGACCCTTGGATTCGAATCGTCACATTGAATAGTAGGTGATGGTGACGAGGAAACCAGTCAATGTTGATCGACATCGACTGCGCTAGCTTTATGGTTGTGAGCGAATTGTCAAGTGTTGAAACAACACCACACTGTTTGGTATATAATTGCAAGTACACCTCAAGAGTGCATCGATATTCAAATATCTGGGGAAACTCGGTGTAAAGGTGCTGGAGTAAATGTGAAGAGCTCTAGAACTATCGAATAGTCAGTATTTCAAAGATGGATCATGCCTATTTTTAGTCAATGCTATAGAACACTAGAAACTACCTCCTATTCATTTCTTGATGAATCCGTTGTAACGTTTCGAGAAACATGATGTAAACTTAATTAAAAGTGGAATAGAACAACGGTGTCACGTGGTTGGCTGAGAAGATTAAAAATAAATTGTCTCTATGCTAAAAAGAATTACATGCAATCTAAGAATGTGTAATTTAGAGAAGTAATAGAATTTCTCGTGGTTCAATGATAGAATTAAAGTTATAACAATCAGTCCCCGAGAAGGGGCGTGTCACAATATGCATGGGGCGGCTGTGTGCCTTTCTTTTGAAACTAAACTACGCGGTGGTTCATAAACTCTGTTATGACTACCGCAGGGGAAAAAACACCGATAATTTTACCCTAGATGTACAAGATTCTGACTCGCCTGAGAATTTCTCAAGGAATTCCAGGAAAGCGAGTGGGCCGGCCGAGGAGGAGTAGCCGGATCGCGGGTCAGGGCATTCGCGTGAGCGGCAGGGCGCACCGAGAGCCAGGCAGCTTCTCGGGTAATAAATCTGGCTGCGCGCGCGCGCGCTGAGCCGGGCTGAGCGAAGGAGACTCGGGGGCTTCGGCGTCAGCCCCCGCAACCGCCTAACGCCCAACGCCCGTCGTTTTCATCCCCCGCGTCACGCCGAAGGCGCTCCGGGGACGCCGAATGCGAGGGAGGGGATCGCAAGCAAATCGCATGGCACCTTGGGGAGAGCCCTCTGCAAACACGGGCGCACGAGGAGAGGCGGCGGGCCGTTAGCTCATCGCCGGCGCGCGGGTTTGGGGGGGGGGGTCAAGAGTGGAAGTGGTGGGAGAGGGGAGTTAATGGCATCGGAGGGGAGTGGTTTCGCTGAAGGAGAGAGGGGAAGGAAGAATGAGAGTATTTGGGGTTCGATGGTTTGAGAAACCGGGAAGGTTGAGGAGTTAAGAAATCAGGGAGCTGGAGGGCGTGGGAAGGGGTGCCCGATGGGGTGTCAGGGAACTGAGATAATTCCCGAATTTTGGGGAGTAGTAACGGGGAGCTACGTGGGTTGGGGAGTGTGGTTTGGGTGTGGGGAGCTGTGAATATCAGGGAGTTCTGGAGGTATCTGGGAGCTGGGAGGGTCGTGAAGGTAAAGGTACACTCCGGGAACTGGGAGGTTCGCGAATTTGGGGGGGGGGTGTCGCTGTGGGTCGCGTTATTTGGGGGAGGGTTTCAGGGAGTTAACGGGGAGTGTCTAGGATTTTATGCGAGGTATCGAGGACTTATGGGAGGTGTCGGGGAGCTGGAAGGATCAGGGAGTTTAGGGAGGGAGGGAGGGAGGGAGGGCAGCGTGGCGCTAATGGGCAGAGTCAATAAGGCGGCGCAGCGGCCTCGTTAACCACCGCTGTCGCTCGCCTGCGCGCCCGAGCTCTCCGCGTCGCTGCTCTGGGTTCCTGACCACTGGACGGGCGTCTGAGCGCGGATGATCCGAAGCGGACGCGTGGATCTTGCTACGAATGGGCGAACTCGAATTTTTAACTTACAAGTGTGAATTATTTACTGCAGTCCACTCGGAAAAGTATTTCTAATATTGAAGAGTTAAAGGCAACTTCCGTACACAATTATTTATTAAGGATAAATATATTTATAAACATTAGCAATTTTTAGTTCATCGCTGAAATATATGGTTTGACTTCTGGGTGAAAAGTCTGAAAGATTGATTCACAGTAGTTTTTAGAATTGGTTTGATATTTAGGTTCTAAATTTTCCTCCTCGCTTGATACGGCGTGAACATTGGAAAATTATTTTTGAATTTTCATTATCTTTGAAATTGTGACTCGAATTTAAATTTTATAATATTATATTGTGTTCCCAATTACGAATGAGTATAATTTAATACCTTCCCGTCAATGGGACGAATAATTTGATGAAAGCAATATTTACTCATTAATGCAGTTTTTAATGTTTTGTATATTTATCGATGTGGTTTGACATTGTATTTAACGGCCTTTTGTTTAATGTGGCCTAATAATAATGCACTAATTGCTTCAATTATTCACACTGTTTTCAATATAATTTTAATTTATGAATAAACTTTATTTTATGAATTCACGAAAACCAACTTGTATAATTTGAGTTTTCGAGGATTAATTCATCGTAACAGGATAGTAACGCATTTTTTTAAATAGATGAAAATTTTATCTCACACCATCGTGTTAATGTTTCACAGAGTGCGGTGAGTTTCATTAGTTTTCAGAAAACTCAGATTTTATTGTATAAAAAATATACAAAAGCATAAAAGGTCACCGTGAAATTCTCTCAGGTTTAAAACTTTCATCTGAGAGGATGGAATATTTGAACGCAGCTTCAACTTTACTGCGAATAAAACTTTCACATTCATGTTACGAAACACAATTCATATTTCAACAACGTAATATTCCGTGTAAATTCCATCTAGATGTAGGAACATGCGTTTTTCGTGTTTGACTTTTTCTAGTAATGTAATGTATTGTATTTACCTATTTTCTCCACGAAAGCCGTAATGAAGGACCAGGTGAACATGCCGTATTGCAGATCATTCTGCACTAGTGAGTTGGTTTCGTCGATCTTAGCATCTGCTGAAAGGCAAAGGAGCACAGCCTCTCTGCACTTTACCACCTCCGAGACGTCTTCTCGCCTTGTGGTCGTTGTCAACGGAGGAAAGAGGTTCGCAAAGTACTTTCAGTAGCACTACACATCACATAAATTGGAACAGGGCATGCTGTTTATACATACATCAATAGACATCAATAGTGCTACCTACTCAACGTATAAAATGTTATAAACTATAAGATGACATTCAAAATAAGTGTTTTCCCTCGTAATCAGATGAAATATACTCATATCATGTATAGAAAATCCGAATGTTCAAATTTTAACTTCTTCCAGAGTAGCTCCTGCATGAAACAAATATTGTGGACCGTAAACAGGAACTGCGTGTCACGTAGCATCTGACTTCATTTTGCCAACAGGGCAAGTTTTTTCCCTAAAATCTCGCATATGGTGAACCAGTGTCGGAACGAGTCAACGCCGCGTCGGGGTCAGGCGACTAATAGAGTTGCAACGCAGTGCGACCCGGTGCTTGCCCGAAGGCCATCGGTGCAGCGTTGTGCGCGCGACTGGCACTGGCCGTGTCCGCTCACCCACGCGACGCCGCGGTCGTTCCAAACACTTCCACCGCCACGCGACAAACCCCTTGGTGCCAACATCGCGATAAAACTCCATCGGCGTGATACGGCGATTGGTCCGGCACGGTTACGGCGATTGGTCCGGCACGGTTACGGCGATTGGTCCGGCACGGTTACGGCGATTGGTCCGGCACGGTTACGGCGATTGGTCCGGCACGGTTACGGCGATTGGTCCGGCACGGTTACGGCGATTGGTCCGGCACGGTTACGGCGATTGGTCCGGCACGGTTACGGCGATTGGTCCGGCACGGTTACGGCGATTGGTCCGGCTCGATTACGGCGGTTGATCCACCACTGTTACCACTAGCATCATCGCCAGAGAGCGCGCAAATGAGGCCGGGGAGCGTCCGAGGGCTCTCATTGGCTCCGCATTCCGCGCCGTTGGCGAACTCCGCCGCATCTCTCTGCTCCGCTTCACTGTGCGCGCCCCTCTGCTAATTGAATCGGTGGAGCATTTTTAATGCTTGCGCGCCCGGAGAATTTGCGACTGCATTCCTGTTGTTGTGCGACCCGTGAGGTCCAATTGGCGGTTTATGACTGCCATGAAGAGGGGAAGCTCTGGGATTCTGAGTTTAAATTAAGGAGTGGAAGGTTGAAAATACACTTTGCTACTACTGCGTGTGGATTTTGTGTTGAAAGAAAAAAAAGTATATTAATGTAAAAGAATGATCGAGAATAATATATTTTTAACTTAATTAATTTTTTCTCCTTCGTTGTTTTTGGCAATAATATTTTCCTTGTAGCAATAAATATTGTGCTTTCTAAACCAAACATGCTCATAAACATTTTTTTTGCGTGAGGAGTTCTTTGTAAATTGTGTGCAAAATGTAACTAAACATTTTTCTTCGATAAATCGTTGCTGCGGTGTTTATGTAATTTTAATACAATTAATACACAGATGCACGCTGTTTTGTAACTAAGTGAATATTATACTAAATATTTCGTAATCGCAGACGCATAAACTGTTGTTCACGTTGTGGGTTATCCTTCCATAACTTTCATAAGCTGAACAAAGTTAGCAGACATTTCACTGGATATTGTTCTAATGTTAGATCTACAAGCATAAAATAGTGTTATTTACACAAGACTCGATATGTGACAATTTGTGTGCATACAGATCCCTTCAAATTCATAAAGTTTTTATGTTTTTCTATAGTTCGTGATGTAAAATTATAAACTCTAAAACGAATGGGCAAGTTCTCGAACATTTCGAGCGGTGAGTTCTCTAAAGTTCACCTGCCTCTTTCATTCTTTAGTAAGAGTCTACGGGTTTGGAATAAGCTGTTGATGACTAATAAGTTCAATGGGATGACGTTGGAAACCTGTTACTCTTTGTTTTTTCGCAAAATTATCTGGGACAGCTTGTGGCATTCGCTGTAGAATTCTAAACTCAGAAAAAATACTCTATGTAAAATTACATCTAAAATGAATTTTACTGCATTTATTTAATTTTACTCAGAACAGAGTTACATTGTCATTTACAAAACACGTTATAGTTAAAGTATATTTTCCCCCCTTTTTTCCCCCATTGGGCATTAGTTTGATAATTCAGCCCCACTCTATCCCGGGCTAACCAGTCACCTCTGTAGACGTTTACTTTCCGCGTCACTCGCAGTCGAGCGCTGCTCTTTCGCGCTGTAACTGCCTGCGCCTCGCGTCACAACGGCCGAGCGCCCTCGCGTGCCTTCGCTGGCCGCCGCCCCCGCATCGCAATTCGGCGCGAATGGCAGAGGTTGGCGAGGAATCCGCGGCGGCGGCGGCGGCTATCGACGCGTGGGATTGCGGCGCGCCCCCCCTCCCCGGGGGGGGGATGGGCGGGGAGGGGGGACGGTGACGAAATGCGAACGGGCGGCGCGCGCAAAAATTAGTAGCGAAGCGTTCCATTAATATTCGCCCGTCGCTCGCTCACGCTGCATTATTCCTCCTCGTGCATGCGTCTCGTTCGCTTGTAAAGCTCTGTGCCCGTTTTTTAGTTCGCTCGGTGGATACAAGTTTCACCTCGACGATTTTTCCGTCTTGTTGTAGTTGCAGACTGCCATTGGTTGTAGTCTGTTCCAGCATCTGACGCTTTTTCTTCTACTGATTACAATCTGATTTACCATCAGTTACTACGTCTAAGAATGTTACGCAAGTTTGAACGCTGCAATAAAATATTACAAAAAGTCTTCGATCTGTAAACTCACTATTAATTACTATTCACGCGTCGTTTATTTATCATCAATATTACGTGATGCAACTCATGTGGAATGAAGAAACCAAACATATATTCGAAAAAGTCGCAGAAAAAAATCACTGCTTTTATATTTTCATTCTTATATATTTTATTCTTGCTTTACTCCTCTTCTAGGCAAAATAGTAAATCCATTTATTTCGCATAAAGTAAGTCAACATATTAATCTTAGATATGTTCCAGCTTCATTTTATTTTCTGTGACTGGCACAGTCCTACGCCAGATCCCCTTCCTTCGTGTCTCCGTTCGTCTCTCTCTCTCTCTCTCTCTCCTCCGTCCTCCTGTCGCCCCAAGTCACTCGCTGTCGCCCGGAGAGCTGTGGACATCGATTCCCTGTCTGAATCCCTTGGCTTTGATGAACACGCGTCTAGCGCGGCGCTGACATATGGGCCTATGCCGGGGGAGGAGAGAACTGTCGCCTGTCTCGCAGGCTCGATTCTTTGAACAGTGCTTGCTGCTGATGAATTCAAATTGGACACTAAAAGCTAATTGCTTAGGTTGTTTCTCCTGCGTGTGGACTTGCCATTTTCCATATTGGCTTAGCATTGTTAATGACATTGAAGCAAAGGTCGAAATTTGTATAGTTGGTACAAAAACTCTGGATGGGTATAGTTGAGTGTCTTTTACCTAATAATACAGAATAAAATTCAGTTATTTAAGAAATTTACTTGGGCTCTCTTTCATAAAATCAAATAGATAAGTTGAGCAGCTCACGTGTGTGACTTAACATGAAAATGTTTACGTAGATGCTGTCCAGCTCAGATACTTTCTAATTTGTGGTGTCATACGGAACTAATTTAGAGAATCTAACTTGTTCACTGCCGTAAACTTAGTGCCCCGCGCTGCATTACCTTCTAGGAGATCCCTTCTGGGCGGGGAGGATTTTCACTCATGAACGTCGCGAACTGCATCCTTAATTAATCCACACGACCTCTCAGTCGTCGACTGGTCGACCGGTTGCTATAGCTCTGTGCCATCGTCAGTTGATTCTGCAGCACCGTTGATCAAAAGGTCCTAGGGATGGAGTACCGATGCTGACGGATTTTCGACCCTAGTTACGTAGCTGGGATTCATTTGACTTTCGTATTGGTGAGAATTCTAGCGGCCGGCTGCTCGGATAGGCGGTTTGCCGTGGTTTCTCCGATAAATACCAACGAATGCTGGAGCAGTGACGTAACAAACTGGCCCCCGTACGCGTGCAATCTTTTTCTTATCTTTGAATACTCTTATACCCTTATACACCAACACACACACACACACACACGCTGGCTCACACACGCTGGCTCACACACGCTGGCTCACACACGCTGGCTCACACACGCTGGCTCACACACGCTGGCTCACACACGCTGGCTCACACACGCTGGCTCACACACGCTGGCTCACACACGCTGGCTCACACACGCTGGCTCACACACGCTGGCTCACACACGCTGGCTCACACACGCTGGCTCACACACGCTGGCTCACACACGCTGGCTCACACACGCTGGCTCACACACGCTGGCTCACACACGCTGGCTCACACACGCTGGCTCACACACGCTGGCTCACACACGCTGGCTCACACACGCTGGCTCACACACGCTGGCTCACACACGCTGGCTCACACACGCTGGCACGTATAGCCAGCACTACACTTAATGGAAGTTTGTCTCTAATGAACGCGCGGCCGTGCGCATGTTCCCTGTCCGCTCTGCGTTCTCGCGGGAGTGCGCTGGCCTTGATTCCACGCGGCTGAGGGCGATAGCGCTCTCGCTTCGACCGAATTCTCCAAGCGCAGCTCTGCACACAATCGCAGCAGCAGCCGCCGCCGCGCCGCCGTCAACGTATTGCTGCTGTCACCACTGTCGCTCGCGTCGCCAGAATTGCACGCGCTGCCGCTGCGCCCGAACTGCTCGCATCGCTGCCACGGGCTGCGTTACTCGCGCCTCCATCATTGCGGTCGCCCACAACACATTTTTCTTCAACGCAATCATCGATGCTTTTTGTTTTTCCCCTTACTCACTGGATGGCTCGCCGAAATGCTCCGTAGCTTCACTGATGCCATACATTCATTTCTACCCCTAACTCGTGATCTCGCTCGTTTGTCTACTATCCGGCCTTCACTCCACATTTCTACTTCCCCCATCAGTTCCTTGTCTCTGCCTGTCTATCCGCAACTGTCTAATCTTTCTCCGTGCCTTCCTTTTTTGTCTAGACCCTCGAACAAAACACATTCATTCCGTATTAACGTCGACATACAGCAATTCGCTGGTACTTGAGTGACCTTTTAAGATACCCATAAAACAATTCGACCTTCTTCATGATTCCCCTTATCGAATATAATATTTCCTCGCATCTCCAACTCGGTAGTGCATTTGCATAAACCAGTGCAGTCAATATTTTCACACGCATCATTTCCGCAATTATGCCGCATTTCTGCCGGTTCTCTCCTCGACGCAGCTCTAATATTCCACGGCTTGTCGCTCCCCGCCACCTGCCCGCTATGGCATTCTCTTACCTTCATCCCCTCCCCCGCACTCCGTGAACATGACGTCAGCCCTCGCGGGAATACAGCGGCGTTGGGCGCCCCTATTGCGACAGGGCGCGGGCGTGGGAATTGATGTAAACAAGCGAGCGAGCGCGCGCGCGCTTGTGGCTTTCCGCTTCGCCGATACCCGCGCGCGTTTATTCCCCTCGCTGCGCGCGCCCGCCCGCCCGCGCTCGCGTTCATTCACGCGCGGCACACTGTGCCGAAAACTGTTAAAGGGCGCGCCCGTCGAAAAGCTGAAACAATGGTGAGAGCAAACGTACGTTTTGGGAAAATGCATGAAATTGTGATGCATCTTCGTCGCGGTTTTTCCCCCAGGAGGGGAGGGCAAGCTAATATATTTTTGGGCTGAAAGGTAATGCCAAACCATTACGGAATTGCTTGATTAACCTGACTTGTCATTTGTTGCTCGTGTAATCAAAGTATGATTTCGTTGTCTTAAGCACCCCACCACTGAAAGGTCACTAGAAAAAGAATGAAGAAATGAATAATGAAAAACTACGCTATTTAGTAATAAACATGCATTCAATAAGAAATTCTAGTAGAATAGTAGTACTAAAACAATTTATCTGCAAAATTTTTTGTATTTTTGACTTGAAAGAGACTTCAGTACTACTCGTACTATGTAAAATGTTACTGTGTAAAAACTACCAAAGAGAAACAAAACCTTTTGTAGTGAATTTCTTACTGTATTAAAAGCCAAATATTAATACAGTTGCCATTAAAATCTCTTTCAAATAAAATACATGTACTATTGCGGGAAGTTACAATGAACGGTACATCTTCCGAAGTTTTATTTCAATACGGTGGACATTGAAAAAAGTATTTTGTCAATAAAGATTCAACGTTTCTTTTTTCTTTGGTTGGAAGTGAAAATTAAAACAGCGTGCTAGGCGCGCTTTTGGCCTGATTGCGGCCACTGTGATGTTACCAAACAGAGCTGCTCTGCTCAGTCCCCGTCGGATTGCGAACTGCGCGCTTTGTGTTTCTCCTGGACACCCCTGGCGGATCTCGCGATCCGCGTTTGTTGCGTGCAACCGCGATGATTGCTTTCAAATGCAACGTATAGGTTTGGATTTCCATTGCTTGCGGACATTGTAATGCTCGCAGTTCGTTTGTTTTTATGGAACATTATATCGCAATACTCGGAGAGCAGACTCTTGGGCGTGGGATGAAAATTGAATACGTTCTGGAATGCACTCCTTAGAGAGTTCACAGAATTTCAGGGTATTCAACATTTCTCTTGGAGCTTTTTAGGCCTTCTGGATTGTAAGATGATGGTAAAATTATGTATTGAAAGGTATATTTTAAGCTCTTACAGATCTCTCTGGTAATTTCCAGAAGCAACATCCACTTTAAATTTTCCACGTATTATATTTTCTATTTTTTTCATTCTCAGACTTCATTAATTCTACAAAGTAACTTCCTGTATATGCTAGTTCTTACAAACAATCACTCTAAATTAGCTTTACTATACAAAATAAATCAGAAACCTCATTTATCTTATGTAACTCGACCTCTTTTATTTGATGAAATTTCTAACAATCTTTGACTTTTATTTTTTCGTCCGCGCCACGACTTCAGAATTTTTTCACGAAATGTAACAAAAAGTAAAATGAGAATTTAATAATCTAGTGTTAGAAAACCTCTCGCGATCCAGCTCGGATGAAATTCCCCCGAAATTCACCCGAAACCAAGTAGAAGGGATTGCGAGACTCCCAAATCGATGATGTTCCAATAGGTGTCGATATTAGTTTGCATACAGACATGCCGCGGTTTCCTTTGGCAGAGGAAGGCAGCGTCGGTAAATGGAGGTAATCGGAGCGCGGAAATGGAGAGGAGAAGGGGGAGGAGAAGGGGGGGGCAGGGGGATGGCGGTGGCGGTCGATGCAGGTGGAGGAACAAAAGGCGGCGCCAATACCATTGCTTCCTCGGCGTCTGCGTCGGCGACGGCCGCCTGTGTTTGGGGAGGCCTTAATTAGCAGTGCTTCATCTCGTTATCGTCCCCACGCCGCGACTCAAACAGAAGCACTCCGCGCCTGTCGATATTTGTGGACGGACGCTGCGGGGGGGGGGGGAGTCCGCCCTCTGGGTGTGCGTGCGGCTCCCGCTGTTGAAGCGGCTGTCGCCGCCCCCGCACGCTCTCTGACTGCGGAGCTTTGGGAGCGCGGCACTAGGAAGACGGTCGTCTCCATCGGCACGTCGGCCGCAAGGGTTATGGAGTGTCAGGCGTCGGGGGGGGGGTGAAGTTGACATCTGGGCTCTCCGTATAATCACTATGCCAGCTACGGGGAAGGTGGCTTCGAAATGGACGGAAGACAAGAGGATAATGAGACGTTATCCTAATAATAGATTCGGTCTCAAATTCTGCATCTGGTGACTAATAGAAGTTTTTATATATATTTTGAAATGTTGAAGTCCATGCAGTTTGTTTTTACTAGTGGTAGTTGATGCAAGGAATTCACTCATAAGTGGTTGTGTACTTACCTTTTGCGGTACATAACCATGTATGAACTACTTTTATCTGCGAATTTGAAAATAACACGTAAACATTCATTGCATCAGTCTAAACTGTTTCTTGGTATTACATTCTGCCCCCATTTTTACTACCAGAGATTATTGAGGTGTTACTATAATTTAATACATTTACTGTTTTTGCCTACAATATTAAGTATGTAACACCTAATCGCTCATGAGAGAAAATAAAGTACAAGCCCATTCACAAGGATTATACTCAGTTTGTCTATGCCTACAAATGAATGTAGTGAATTGAAATTCGCGCCGGTGAGCTCAGAGAAATCTCGACTATTCATTGATGTACACTTAATAAATCACAGGTTAAGGAGTTTCATTGTCTTCATATCGTATATTGAATAGTCAAGAATCGCTGAGTCATAAAAAGAGCCGCTGGTTCTTAATATTCTTACATGCTGCAAGTAGTTAATATTCTTCTTACCAAGATTTTTCTTCACAATAGACTCTCGCCTTTTACTGATATCTGCGTTGGTTGGAATAATAAACAACTTCCTATTCCCAACATGGAAACGAATGTGAATGATGATTCAATACAATTCTTCTTTGTCAATTTGTATTAAAACATTTAGACTCTGTAGAATGCTGTTCATATATTGTATTAGTAAAGTAGGGTCACGTGCATTATTATGTGAATTAATATAGCAAGTTCGTTACTGATTACAAACGTTAACTAAATATGGAGATTTTTAATTAAATGATTTGACACTTTTTATTCTCAAGAACGATGAAATTATTTCAAATAATATACACCAAATCATTACTAGGCGAAAAAAGCTTCATTGAGAGTTATTGACACACATAATTAACGATTAAATACTGGTTATTGACGAAGGTATCTTCAAAACTTTAAAGCGTGTGCTTTAGCCAAATTACGGGCGAATTGCAGCAAGAATGTACATGAAGGTACCAGATGTTCAAGGTTGCATGCACACAAGATGGATTCGAAAGAATTAAAAGGAAGACGGAAGACAGAGCTCATTGGAGGAAGGCCTCACGAAATCCTGCCAAAAGCCAGAGTAACTCCAAGGCGAAATGAGCACCTCATTCACCCATGTTATTTGATCAGTACATTAGCAATTCACCTTCGTCCAGGCGTCTGTTGTTCCTGTTTTACGCCAGAAATAAATCTTTAATCATAATATAATGTATCATCCACATGCTGATTAGCACTTCTTCGCTGGACCACTTTCGGGTTTATTAATCTTCCTGTTGGCTCCAAGACTAAAGTATACATTGGGGAAGTGATGTGAAGTAGGCGGAAAGGGGTACAAGGAAAGGAAGTGATGTGAAGTTGTGAAGTGGGTGGAAAGGGGAAAGTGAAGTGGGAGGATGGTCGCCGGTGGCGGTACCGAGACTCACGCGTCAGATGAGGCGATAGCACCTTTGCGCACGCAGCTCCTCTGCTGTGATAATTTAGTTGGTATTCGCGGATGTGCGTGGGCGGCGAGTGGCGAAAAAAGCAGGCCCTTTGACGCCACGCGGCTCGACGCGCCGCCGGATGGCGCCTGCTGCATAACGCATGAATGTGCGCAGGGGGAGGGGGTTTCACCTTGATGCCGCGTGGCCTGTACCCCCACGTGCCTTTCAGGACCGTTGCGAAATCGCGTCTTCAATGGGCAGAGTTTCCTGAGAATTAATTTCATTCTGAATTGTAATTCACTGGAATTGTATGCGAGGAAAGGAAATAAATACGATCACAGTACAATGAAGCAAATGGATGAATGGGTTACTGCAATATATGAAATGAAACAAAAAAGATAAGAGTGAGAAGAATTGCGTAGGCTTCAGTGGCCCGCGTTTATGGAAACTTGCCTGTGCAGAACGAGTCGTGTCTGCGTCGTGGTTGGCGTACCAGTACGTTTTTTGATAAAGGCCGCAATATGTTGGCCGAAACTTCTGCCACCACGACGCGTATGCGGATCGCCCCGGTCAGTCAAGATTCCATCAGCGCGAAAAAAAAATACAAAACTATTTCTAATTTTAAATTATTTCTATAACAACTTGCATTTTCGGTTTAAATACGTAGAATGAATAGTTGGAGTATATTTAGTAAAATCACCTTAGTTCCGTTCAACGTACACGAAATGAATTGTTTTGTAATAATGTACTGAACATTTGAGTGAAGTAAAATTTCATTGTCGAAAATGTACTTTCATGGCCAAGTGAAATAATGTTGGTGAGATAAAGTGACAAACATGGCTATCACGTCATCAGGTTGGTCTTTCCCAAATACCTTTCATTATTTCCAAAACAGCACTGTCATTCTCTCGTATGCACTTTGGTGTGTTCGTAGGCTAATTTCCGAATTGCAAATGAAATGTATAACATGCAAATAATGGGTTAGGGGGGGAATGTGAAAATTAGTTTAAGAACATGTCCCAGCATTACGGTGTTCCTTTGATCAGTTACTCTAAAGTTAATGTTCATTCAGAGAGAAAAAATATAGCGGAGAGATTCCGGTCTCTTCTTCTGAACAAGCAAACAGAGAAAATAGAGAAACTAATTCACGAACAAAGCAGCAAATAAAAATATAATTAATTTAGGGCATCGTCAATATCGTGAAGATAACGCAATATGGAAGAAATAATGAAACAGAGTGACAAACAGCGTAGATGATAGCGGCATAACTCTGTAAAAGTGGTTGGGTCGCAGTAGACGTCACATTAGCTGTAATGAACGATGTGTCAGTTTGCTTTGGCATCACTGTAAGCCATGTTTCATGACCGCTTTTATGTACACATTGTTTTAATGCCCCCTTTTATGATTGATAGTGCTTAAACGAAAAAGGATTTAAAGCACTCGGACTGAACGTTGGAATATTGGTGTAACTGAAGTGAAGCGGTTAGCAAATTTTGTTCCCTGTTGTGGAAAACATGAATCCTTCATTTCGTGCAGGTACTTATTTCTGCTGCCTAGGACGATATATTAGTTGAAATAAAGCGTATAAATAAAATTTCATACAAATAAAGGCGATAATAAATGTTATAATAAGTCATTATTAATGACAATAAATAATAATAATAATAATAATAATAATAAATAATAATAATAATAATAATAATAATAATAATAATAATAATAATGATCATGAAGGTATTGATGAGATCAGTCGCATGCAATCTCAACCTTACAAAATAGATTTCATATCATTTCGAAAAGGTTTTGTTGTTGAAATAATTGAAAACTAAATTAAATTTACTAATAAATTTTCCTTTACTTTTCATAATTTAGTAAATTAATTTTTTACTAATTTCGAATATGAAATGGCTTAGGAGTAGGCTTAGGAGTAGAAAACCTTGCCAAGCAATCTGCATATCTGCGTTCGCAAACGAAGATCACAAACAGAGAATGTGGTAGAACAGGTATTCAGCACTTCTCGACTTGCAGAATGACGCGGCAAATGACGTTACCTTCTCTGGAGAACAGACTCGCGGCCAATCTCTGCGCCGTGATCGCGAAGTTGAGAAATCTGCCGCTCGGGGCGCTCACCGCTCACCAGGGTGGATGACCGGTGTGCGAGAACGAGGCAGCGTCTTAGAAAGATTGTTGGGCTACTGCTTTCTTCCTGATGTGTGTATGGTGGTGAATTACGAAAAACGAATTAAAAGGAAACGGCAAGTGACAAGGCCAGAGTAGACTGGAAGACAGGACGATGCAATTTGTCACATATAGCCAATACCTTTTTATGAACGTCAGAAACCTTTTTCAACGTGCAATTGCAAAGCTTGTGGATAGCCTTTGGGCAATTTATAATTCAGAATGCTTGAAAAATCTTAGGTATTCACAGAAGTTTGAAAACTGAAAATTAATGATTCAATCCGTTTGCTTGTAAGTATTTGAAAATATTTAAAGTAACCATCCATATTACGAAGTGACAAAATTCGCTTTCATCCGTTCTCGAATAAATGTACGTAGAGCGTGGATTGTAAAATCGACTTGACTCAGCGGCGTATCGAGAAGAAACTCCAACAATGAAGATACAAAATCCTCCCCTTTCTCCGTCCAATTTCCATTCGCCTCAAAGGCAGGAATCGAAGCATATTGGCGACCCGCTTCGGAAGCGGTTATAACAACCGTCAATTAACCTGTTGAATCGCGGAACAGCGCGCGGTTTCGCCTTCTCTCCTAGAGGCGGTTTCCGGCGCCGCGGCGGCGCCCGCTTCCGCTTCCACTTCCACTTCCGCCGCGAGCTCCCAAGGCGCATGCGCCGCCGTCCGAGCCCTATCGGAAATGATCAAATCCGCATTTAATATCGAGCGACCGCGCGTCCCGCCGGTCGCTCGTCGCGATAAAAGCGTTTGACTGAACGCAGGGACGCCGCTCCCCCCCCCCACGGAATTGCGAACTCTTTTTCCCTCGTCGCGTCGGCGAGGACCATCGTCGGCCGGGAGAGGGTAGAGGGACGGGAGAAGAAAGTACACATTACGTCCAAAAGAGCGCGCAGTTTCCCTCCGCCCAAGAGCTCTCTCGCGCGCGTTTGCCTAAAATAAACACGCACGCACCTCCTCCCTGCGGCAGTAAACCTCGCGTTGAGCTGCTGTGGTGGCGGCGGCCACGGGGACCGGGGGTGGGAGCGGAGCGGAGAGTGAGATGAGAAGTGGGCGTGGCGGGGCGTGGAGGTTGGGAATCAATTGGGCGTGCGGAGCCGAGTGGAGCGCACCAGTGAGTGCTTCGAGGGCGACGGCCTGCGTGGGCGGGCGAGCGCCGCACGCAGAGGAGACGAGGGCGAACGACTGCAAGACGTGGCGAAAGCATCAGGAGCGGGGGTATTCAGGTCAGATGAGCACCAACTTTCTGGTCGCCTTTTGTAAATAATCTTACGGAAGTGTTAAGATGGCAATACATAATATTTATATTGAATGATCATGTGACACAACAAAATTTTGATAGTGTGTAGTAATTGACGAACCCTAAAACAACAACAACAACAACAACAACAACAACAACAACAACAACAACCGCATTCAAAATGAGTGCGATACAAATGTACTTTCAGAACGCATATTGAAGAGCAAATGTTTGGCCGGTAAAGGACACAGGAGTTTCCTGTGATTGCGATATCTCGTAGGTTGTTAGTGCTGCGACAATTCTTGGTAATATAAGATCAGAATTTGCGCGTCATCAATCCCGTGTCTACCTACGAGCTTTAGCCGGTTCCAGTGCGAAGCTTCCAAAAGTTCAGATTCCGCGCGCCTTTTCCCCTCTCCGCTTCTCGTGCCCGGGCTTTGCTCGTGAAATGAATAAGCACCTGTAGCGAGACGCGCAAAGCATTCACGCAGCTTGGAGTTTCCCGCTAACCGCGAGAATGTCTTCACCCACGGACTCTAACTATTTTTTCTCTCTGTCATTCTCTCTACCTCTTTCTCGCTGTCATTCCTCTCTACCTCTTTCTCGCTGTCATTCTCTCTACCTCTTTTCGCTGTCATTCTCTCTACCTCTTTCTCGCTGTCATTCTCTCTACCTCTTTCTCGCTGTCATTCTCTCTACCTCTTTCTCGCTGTCATCTCTACCTCTTTCTCGCTGTCATTCTCTCTACCTCTTTCTCGCTGTCCATTCCTCTCTACCTCTTTCTCGCTGTCATTCTCTCTACCTCTTTCTCGCTGTCATTCTCTCTACCTCTTTCTCGCTGTCATTCTCTCTACCTCTTTCTCGCTGTCATTCTCTCCTACCTCTTTCTCGCTGTCATTCTCTCTACCTCTTTCTCGCTGTCATTCTCTCTACCTCTTTCGCTGTCATTCTCTCTACCTCTTTCTCGCTGTCATTCTCTCTACCTCTTTCTCGCTGTCATTCTCTCTACCTCTTTCTCGCTGGTCATTCTCTCTACCTCTTTCTCGCTGTCATTCTCTCTACCTCTTTCTCGCTGTCATTCTCTCTACCTCTTTCTCGCTGTCATTCTCTCTACCTCTTTCTCGCTGTCATTCTCTCTTCCTCTTTCTCGCTGTCATTCTCTCTACCTCTTTCTCGCTGTCATTCTCTCTACCTCTTTCTCGCTGTCATTCTCTCTACCTCTTTCTCGCTGTCATTCTCTCTACCTCTTTCTCGCTGTCATTCTCTCTACCTCTTTCTCGCTGTCATTCTCTCTACCTCTTTCCTCGCTGTCATTCTCTCTACCTCTTTCTCGCTGTCATTCTCTCTACCTCTTTCTCGCTGTCATTCTCTCTACCTCTTTCTCGCTGTCATTCTCTCTACCTCTTTCTCGCTGTCATTCTCTCTACCTCTTTCTCGCTGGTCATTCTCTCTACCTCTTTCTCGCTGTCATTCTCTCTACCTCTTTCTCGCTGTCATTCTCTCTACCTCTTTCTGCTGTCATTCTCTCTACCTCTTCTCGCTGTCATTCTCTCTACCTCTTTCTCGCTGTCATTCTCTCTACCTCTTTCTCGCTGTCATTCTCTCTACCTCTTTCTCGCTGTCATTCTCTCTACCTCTTTCTCGCTGTCATTCTCTCTACCTCTTTCTCGCTGTCATTCTCTCACCTCTTTCTCGCTGTCATTCTCTCTACCTCTTTCTCGCTGTCATTCTCTCTACCTCTTTCTCGCTGTCATTCTCTCTACCTCTTTTCTCGCTGTCATTCTCTCTACCCTCTTCTCGCTGTCATTCTCTCTACCTCTTTCTCGCTGTCATCTCTCTACCTCTTTCTCGCTGGTCATTTCTCCTTCTACCTCTTTCTCGCTGTCATTCTCTCTACCTCTTTCTCGCTGTCATTCTCTCTACCTCTTTCTCGCTGTCATTCTCTCTACCTCTTTCTCGCTGTCATTCTCTCTACCTCTTTCCGTGTCATTCTCTCTACCTCTTTCTCGCTGTCATTCTCTCTACCTCTTTCTCGCTGTCTTCTCTCTACCTCTTTCTCGCTGTCATTCTCTCTACCTCTTTCTCGCTGTCATTCTCTCTACCTCTTTCTCGCTGTCATTCTCTCTACCTCTTTCTCGCTGTCATTCTCTCTACCTCTTTCTCCGCTGTCATTCTCTCTACCTCTTTCTCGCTGTCATTCTCTCTACCTCTTTCTCGCTGTCATTCTCTCTACCTCTTTTCTCGCTGTATTCTCTCTACCTCTTTTCTCGCTGTCATTCTCTCTACCTCTTTCTCGCTGTATTCTCTCTACCTCTTTCTCGCTGTCATTCTCTCTACCTCTTTCTCGCTGTCATTCTCTCTACCTCTTTCTCGCTGTCATTCTCTCTACCTCTTTCTCGCTGTCATTCTCTTACCTCTTTCGCTGTCATTCTCTCTACCTCTTTTCTCGCTGTCATTCTCTCTACCTCTTTCTCGCTGTCCATTCTCTCTACCTCTTTCTCGCTGTCATTCTCTCTACCTCTTTTCTCGCTGTCATTCTCTCTACCTCTTTCTCGCTGTCAGTTCTCTCTACCTCTTTCTCGCTGTCATTCTCCTCTACCTCTTTCTCGCTGTCATTCTCTCTACCTCTTTTCTCGCTGTCATTCTCTCTACCTCTTTCTCGCTGTCATTCTCTCTACCTCTTTCTCGCTGTCATTCTCTACCTCT